>JAJJMB010008071.1:3259147-3299755 GCA_023531105.1 Papaver atlanticum | reverse complement strand
TGATGTGAGTTTTAATTGTAGTAAAAATAGTGGTGAAAAGGTTCGATGCTCGAACTTGTGAAGGATTCTTTTAGACTCAAATTAACTAAAATAAAATTGTATCAAATTATAAAAAAGACACCGAGACTTTGGATTCCACCATTGACCAATTATTCGATAAATTCTAATCAATATTCATGCAATATTTTTCTTTAAGTTGACTCTAATATTTGCCTCTAATATGGTTCTTGAAGTAATAATTGTAAGCACGAAGTATGAAACATCAAAAGTATTAAAACCAAGCATATCCCATCAAAACACTTCACAACTACTCAATAAAAACCAATTTTTCTTTTAAGTTCTATGCAAAAAAATCATGTAAAATAATTGCAATAAATAATAAAAATAGAATTATACCACTTTTCATGGAACAATGGCTTCCTCCGTCGCCTCGGCTAAGGGGTTTAGCTCCTCATATTAATCGTGTTCTCAAAATACATGTTTGGTGTTCAAAAGTTGATTACAAGGGAGAAAAGGGTATACTGTAGTCGCTGAAAGTCTAATACAGCGGACGGAATCGTTGCTGAAGAGCTTCGGTGACTGCAGGATGATGCGACCGTAAATCGTTGTCACTGAAAATAAGTCTGCCTCTGCAACTTTCTTTTTCCGCTGTTCTGTGTTCTTCGTCTTCTCCGGCAACAGCAGCAGCAACAGAAACGTGTTTTCTTCCAATTATTTTTCTAGCTTCTCTAAGGCTCTAAACTTCCCCTAACTTCTTCCTCTCCTTCCTAGGACCCTAACCAACCCTTTTATACATAGTAGAGCAAAGAAAATTCGAGAATAAACTTGGTTTTTTCCTCCACAGCAAGTTTCGATATTTCCTCTTTTTTTTTATGTTTCACGTGCATTCGATCAATAAAAGCTCTCCAAACTCCTCCCTTGATAGAAACAAGTCTTTAAGAAGAGTTTCCTTCCACTTCTACACGTAAGTTTCCAAGAATAAACCAAGAAACTTGCCCAAAATAAACCATGATATTTTTGGAAAGTTTTCGCTTCCAATTCGAGTTCTAGCTACTTTGGATCCATTCCAACACCCTTACCTTGCCTGTTAGATCCATAGGAACAAACCCAATCAAATTCAGCCCTTTAATCTCCCTAAAAATCGATCAAAAATCCATCCAAAAAATCGCCTGTGTGTGAAGAGAATTCCCGCCATTTTCTGTTTTTTTGAAAACGTGAAGAAATTTGTCCTCCCCCTATCCAGTCTCGGTCTGTGCTTAGCAGCTGCCTGAAAATGGGTTACCCCTTATCCAAAGTGAGAGTCCGAATAGCAAATGTCCTCCCAGGAGCCTTTAACAACTTTTCGAGCCAATTTTCCCGCAAGAGCCCATTTTTCCAAAAACACCTACAAGGGGGTAAAATACCAAAATTAGTACAGAAATGGGTACTAACACTATACATAAAAGAGATGAAAATAGACACATAAATGCGTCTATCATTTGGTACCCAAAATCCTAGCCGATAGAGTACTGCGGCGAGAGTTGTACAACCTCTTATCCTTTCGTTCAGCCTCTGACACACCTCTTCCCGTATCTGTAGAATCTCTTTTGGAAGTCCTGTGCTTGTTTCCATCAAATCTAAATAAAAAAAAAGGTTTTTTAGTACAACGAGTAAAAATGAGAGAGAAATTACCCAAAATTTAAATTTCGACATTAATACCGAAAAGTACCGAAAATTTGAATTTCGACGGTAAAAATGAGTAAAAAAAGTTCTTTTCTATAACAATACCTAAAAGTTTAGGGTTTCGATCTTTTCTGGTGATAGGTGATTTAAGGGGGACGAAAACTTTAAGGAGGAATACAGTACAACGTACAAATATAATGATATATGGTGCGACCGTGATAAGTTAACAGCAAGTTAACACCTTTTGGACGAAAACCCGTTACAAAGGATATATTTCTAATTCTTTTTGAAACCATGATACTTAGGTAATTAGAGCATTGTGAGAGGGATATTTCTGATGAATCCCAATCCCCATATAATTAAAAAAAAAAAAAAGTTCAAGAAACACATTACAAACAAATAGAGAGACATAAATTAAGAAAGAAAGTAATCACCATTTCCACATCGACCATTAAGCCCAAAATAGAAACCAGTCAGATGTACATTTCTCCGGACGACGACCTCCAAGACAACAACATCTTCCTTTTCCTCCAACTCAATGTTCAAATTATGCGATCCTTCACTTATTGAACATAAAGATAATGGACTCTTGTTTCCTACTTTACACAGAACCGCAACAAACTCACCTCTACTTTGATCAACTAACGTTGCCTGGTATATTTATATATTTGCAAGAATGAATACTAATAAAGACACACAGCAGTCGGAAAGGAAATGATGAATATGCTTGATTGAAGATCCATTAAAAAAATAAAATTTGTTGAGAAGCTTACCTGAGAAATGCGGAGCCTTCCCAGAGAGGTATTGTACATGTGCATGTACGGATTTCCCGATTCTAGTTCCACTCCTTAGAAATTTCAAATACACAAATGAAAATAAAAAGTTAATAAGATCTATTTGAAAATAGAGAATTGAAGATCAAAAAATAACTAGACATCCAGAAAGTAAAATCCGAGGATAAAAAATGAAGCTAACCCAAAAATGCCATTTCTTTCCTCTACGACAGACACCACTAATACACTCAAAGCTACTTCCTCCTTCCAAGGCAGAGAATCAATTTTTGGTTGTCCATTTATATAGCCATAGTCCAAGTTCCTTGATGACTCTTTCCAGTTATACCCCTATTTATGATAGTCTTGTTACACTAATTAATTTAATATATATTTTGTTTTCATCGATGCAGACCTTTAATCATTTCCATCTTCACCCAATTACCAATCCCAATACTAGAGTCATTCTTTTCTTCAACATTAAGATTTTGACCCGTCATGTCACATATCTGGACCAGCCCCCACTGTCCCAGCTATAGCAAGGTCGAGAAAAGAAAGGGTAAAACCATCCATACCTATATTCCCGATAATTTGACTTACTTTTGATGATATCCATAAAACATTAATAAGGCCAAGAACAATGGTCAAGCCTTGTTATCTTTTTAATTTCGTTATACGTTTTTGGTTATATGTTGATTTGAATCAAGAATGACCCAACTTAAACAAGTGGAAGAAATCGCTCTAATTTGTTGAATGCCTCCCAAACTATTATGTCTTTAACAGTAGGATTTATCTGATACAGTGGAACTTTGATTTTTAACCTTTTTTTACAACAATTTCTTTTTTTACATTTTTACTGTGAAAATTTTGTTTTGCACCTATGTTTTGAGGGAGGATTTGTCCGAAGTGGAAATTTGCTTTCACCTTTTTTTTCTTATAATTTTTTTTCTTCACATTTTTTACTTTGAAAATTTCGTTTTGCACCTGTGTTTTGAGTTTAAAATTTTGTTTCATCTGTTTAAGTTCATCCACTTCCAGAAGTTCTATCTCCTTTACTGGCAGTAGGATACAAAAGGAGGACTTACTTAAAATTTCCAAACAGAAGGAGGACTTACTTAAAATCCTTGCAACGTAGTCGTTTGGTGTCTATATCTACGTACTTGTGTCACGTATGAAGCTCCACCTTAGGAGGCCTTGATTTGTAAAAAGGATAGAGTAGTGGTCGGTTCTTCTTTGGCACTGGCATCAACTAAGGGTGAACATATCTTTCCAATGCTTTTTTAATATTTCAAATCAAGGGAGAAAATTGGAGGTACGTATATAAACCTAAGCGACTGATGAGCTGTAGAAATTATCTGATTAAATATCTAAATTGAATAATTACCTGGTTGGCATTTCATCTGCTCGGCTCTATAAATAAGTTGCTAGCTTTGAAGGCCAAAATAAGTTGCGGTGAGTTTTTGGGTGGGCTATAGCACACCCTAGCCACCCCCTCCCTCCGTCACTGCCTGCAATCAAAATAAAACACCGACCAAAGTGCTCAAAAGAAGGAACAATATCAAGAATCGAAAAATACAAAATCAAAACAATATGATTTGTACCAACCAAAAACCTGTAAACACCAACTAAGAAAGCCCTAATTATAATTAAACCAAAACCCAAATAAATTGTATAAACTTGAATCAAACGATCAGAAAAAGAAAACAAAACAAAAAAAGAACCCTGACATTATAATTTTAGGGTTTCTACATGAGCACCTTCTTCTTCTATTCCCCTGATATTGCTTTGCCTCCAAAAGTACACAGTAAAAACCTGAACGAAATCAACTAACTATAATTAGGAGTTACAGCAAGGAAGAACCTCAAAAAAAACAAAAAAGATAAAATAAATAATCATATATACCCATCACCCGTACATCTTCTTAGTTGTTAGTATTGTTTAGGTAAGGAAATCCAAGGATTTGGACGGACGTCTATACACAGCATATGCCCAATCCGTAAAGTTTACAAAATATTAAGAAATCAGGAAGTTAGTTGTAAAGGTTGGCTACGTGAAACAAATACGTAACCAAGGCTAGCCATGTTTAGGTTTATTCAGGTCGGGCCGGAGCATAATTTATGCAGGATGATCCTATAAGCTGAAATATATTTTGGTGGGGCCAGAAGCTCTAAGAAGAGAGCTTTGTTCAGCTTTTAACCACAACAAAGGAAATTCACCTGAAATCATATTATTAATTAATTAATAGTTAATTATTTACTTAATTAGTAGTGGGAACCAAAAAAACAAAAATTACAATTCGTTACTTACTAATAATTATATGCTAAAATTACATTAATTGATCTTTAAATTGACTTTCTAGAAACTTAAACCTTGATACATCATACTTTTGGATTTGGTTCGAAACCCAAGTTATGTTGAAAATGTCAGAATTTTCCAAAAACATAATGGTGAAAACAACATTTTCACTCAAAGTTCAAGTGAAAGTTTAAACTTTACTGTAATTTAAAATATTTAGGAGAAATATGAAATTTTCACATAAAAAGGGGTGAAAAAAAAATCTTCACCTAACATGGCAATGGAAGACAATACAGGTCTATAGGACATATGAAAAGACGTTTGCTTTCCCCAATTTTTTCACTATCTAGTGACTAGTGGCTCTAGTCTCGAATTTCAACCTATGTTACTGTTACCTCCTATAAGACTCTACATTCCTACCAAAAATGAGCGCAATTCGAGATACCAAACCTCATCATCTACCGATATTAATTCCAACCGTTAACTTTTAACGGATGATATTCAAAGGGGTAGATGGTAGTGTTATCGAATTGTGCTCATTTTTGGTAGGAATGTAGAGCTTTATAAGAATAACGTATCATCTAAATGTTATACTCAAATTCATTGTCGTTTGGGTTATGCGGATAAAATGGCGCAAATCATGTATGATTGTGTCCATCTAAGGGTGTCCACGGATCCTCCCTCTTTACAAAATATCTCATTTAATAATAAAAGTGTTTCTGCTTCTGGAGTAGATTTCAAAAGGCGAGGTTAGTAGGTGACAACAAGATGTTTCACTCCAAATACATGCGAGACATGATTTTTGTTTTAGTAGTCTAAATTTTCACCCATAAATCTATTTAGAGGTGAAAGTCACTTGCAATCCCTTAATTGTCGAAAAAACAGTTTACTCTTGAAGTTGTAATTACAAGTGAAAAGTAGAATTTTTCCATTGGAATTAATAGTATACTAGGCTGGCAGAGATGAATTGAAGAAGGGAACTGTCATAGAACGCGTTTTGCATTCTTGAATATCGTTTCATTCATTCTTAAGTACTGTACCCTGTAGCTTTTTGACTTTGCATTTTAAATTTATTCCGTTGTGTTTGTAACTTTATACACTTATAGTCTGTTTAGGAATTTGTGTGCTCCCGAGCATACAAGAGTGTTTTCCGTTCCACTTCCACACTCTAGAACTGTAGAGTTTAGCTGGTATATACTTTCAAAACGATTAGACAATACAAGACGAGACCCTTCCAAGTTCCAAGTTCCAACCAAGATACTTATTACTCCTAGATTTTGTATATTTAGTACTAGATTTTTTATGGTGAAATGTATTTGCACTGCCTGTGTAGATGCAATATGTTTTTTGAAGTTCAGAATGAAATTCGCATGTGCAACACCACGTTAGCACAATATTTCTGATTATAATAGGCATGGCTATTATATCATGCCTATTATATTATTGTGTACCTACAAAACCAGCTGTGATCAATACAAACAGAGCACCCTAATCTATAATTCCACACTAATCCGACTCATCCGTGACCCACCATTCCCCTAAATGGTTCCCATTTCCTTTTAGGGGTTAGTTTAGGAATTAAACGGCTTTTGCCTTGTTTTTTGTTCGGATCATGTAAAACCGGGAGGCAGGGAGGGAGGACAAAGAAAGAATTAAAATATAAAAAAGCACACGTCTTTTCTCATGGTAATACTTTATTCGGGAAAGAAAGCGAAAAATCAGACGTCTTATCTGTCCAAAGATTTTATCCTTTTAATTCAATAGAGATAAAATCTCTAAAAGTGTATCGTCTCATCACATCTCTTCTTTCTCGTCTAATCATTTAGACACCTACAGTGAATAGAGACTTGCTTGGAAGGGTCTAGTCCCGTCTAATCGTTTGGACACCTACAACGAGTAGACTAAGGCAGGAGGCTAGTCCTATCTCGTTAACTAACAGGGGTTTGGTTTTAGTGTGTGTTTGTGAGTGTGGGGAAAAAGTGGGGGGTAACTAGATGCTAGATTGGAATGACCATAAGAGGACTGGACCCTTTTCTCTCTCCCCTTTTCTTTCTGAAACAAAGACAAAAAAAACCTACTTTCTTCAAAATTCAGATCCTTGATCCGTCTGGTTTTGGTTTGATTTTTCAGATCTACCAGACGGATCGAGTTTGTTTCCTTGTATATATTTATATTTTAATTAAAAAAATTTGTTTCTAAACAATTTTTATGGATTTCTGATCGGTCTGATGGTTTCACAATACTATCAGGACTTGTTTTCTTATTATATTATTAGGGTTTTTTGGTGGATTTAGATTGGCATTCCTATCAAGCATGTGATGGATGAAAACGATCTACTTCTCCAGATACGGAGATCGTTTGTGAAGAATCTAATTTGGGCATATTACTTCCCTTTTATGGAAGCATCTGATATATTTAATGGTCAAGAAACAAAATGGTTTGAAACCATTACTTCAACAGGCAGCAGAAGTTTAATACGATTTTCTTATCTCGTTTCTTTAAGTTTCGATTGTAAATCTTGTATTATCTGTATTGTCCTGTTTATTAATGTAATTGATCAATATAATCCTTCAAACCTCAATTTGAATGAGGTAGTCATAAAAAAATTTTAGGGGCGATTGAAAGCCCCTGTTTCCATCAAAAGAAAAGAAAAAATGACCATAAGACTTAGATGGGTATTTTAGCTGCCAATCTAGATGCTAGATTAGAACACCATAGGTCTTAGCCATGCTAGGTAAAGTTTCTACCTAGCCGTTGAGACTCGGCTCCTCGGTTGAAACTACACCGAACGGTCTAGTTTAGTTCGCCAGCGGTGGAGACTCGACCGTTCTGTGCATCCTAGTGGCAGTAGACATCTAATAGATTTTCAATGTTGAAGTGCTATATATTGATCAGATGTTGCATCCGAGGATCCGATCATCCCTGTCTCATCCTAGCCAAAGACATCAGAAAGATGGAAGAGTTAAAACCTCTTTTCATTATGCATTGTATATATCGGGTTCCCGCATTACAAAGACCGTAATTCAACCTCTTAAAACTAAAATAAAATGCTATAAAAAATATTAGAAACATAATAATAAAGATCCACAAAAATAAGAATTGTATATATTTAAATTTTCTCAATCTCATATGATCAAGTTTAATATAACATCAAGGAGATTTCAATTTTAAGAATTATCTATCAAAAAAAATCCAACGGTAACACGAACGACTAAACAACAAATCCACCGAAACATATTTGGAAGAACCCAAATCATAAGACTTGACTATACTCATACATGACGCTATTTTTGGTAAACGGATCAGAGTAATATTAATCCACGGATTCTCCCTCTATAACTTGGACGGAGGGAGAATTTATACAGAGTATTATTAATTTAATATACTGCGAGGGGAAAATAGAACCCTTGGGATGGGTGGAAGTTGGTTTTTTCACATCTTGTTCAAGTGCAAAATTCCTTTTCCACCTGTTTTTGAAATGTTAGCTACTTTATCCTTGTATCTTGCACTTCTATTGCGAGGTAAGAATTAACATTGGACCGGACTAGGAATCGAACCCATACAATCACAAAAAAAAAAAAATAGGTCTCTTATGTCTGATATCTGCTGGCCCTAGTTATATCTCATTACTCTACCCTCTCTAAGACTCCAGAGTTTAGTTGGTGGCCTGGTACATACTCTTGAGATGAGACATTTGCTTTTCCCTCCAGTCTCAGTCCACCCTATGCTTACTAGTCGAAGCTCTTACTCACCTACCGGTTCCGTACACCGGATTTATACACCCTTATATGTCACACATACAGACCCTAGGATGGGATACGGTGAACCCGTTGGGACCCGCAATGGATCCTGGGATGAATGCGTACACCAATACGGCAGTGACACATAGTGGGGTATATGGAACCACCGGTTTTAGTAAAGAGTTCTGCTATACCCACCGAAAATTAAGCACCGAGTGGGAAGCGAAAGGGATGAGTGATGCTACGTTGACACAACAAAAAAATGGGGAAAATCCCGTGAGGTGATCGGAAGAACGATGGAGAAAGATCACATCATTGGGATTAAAAGGGTGTAGATGTGGGTCCCGCGGATGTAAGTCACGGTAGAATTCCCGGGATTTCCTCCCCGGATATAAAGCATTTTCGTGGGGAAAAACTTAAAAATAAATAGGTCATTTGTTTTAAGGACTGAGGAAGTAGTATTACAAAGATTTCTCTTCGTCTTCGGCTTTGCGAACATACAGGATTTTAGGCTTGTTGCTAGCATAGGGTAGGTAGGAAGGAGAGAGCAAAATATAGGGGAAACATTTTCCAAATAGCAAACATCTTTTCTGATATATAGTAAACTAGTAGGGTTGGCATGATTTAGGCTATTAGATTTTACCAAAAAGCTTCAATGGAGATAGCAAGGGGTCCATTTAAAGAAATTGAGTCAATACTCAAGTGACACGTAATGGGGGATAACTTTGGTGGACAACTATGGGGGATATGAAGCATTTTCGGTTGTCTAGGTGCTAAAGAGCAAAGTTTCGTGGTCACGTCTCATTTACTCTACTCCTCTTGGACTCTAGAGTTTAGCTGGTCTATACTCTCTAAATAAGACGAGAACGAGGCCAGACGGGACAAGACGAGACGTTTACTTTTCCATCCAGTCTCACTCTGCTGTCTACACCAAAACCACATGCTTACTGGTCCAAAGGAAAAGATATTTGCTTTCCCCTATTTTTTTTATATTTTTTTACTAGGATCTAGTCTCGAGTCTCGACCTAGTATTGGACTTGTCTGTGTCATCCGCGCGTCGGACACTGACATGATACACGTATGACACACAAAGATGACATTTGATCTATTTCATCAAAAAAAAATGTTTTTATGAAATTAACCTTCACAAAAGATGAGAGTTAATATGATGAGGGAGGATCCGTGGACACTCTTAGATAGACACTATCACACAAAATTTGCGATATTTTCTCTACAAAACACAAACGTCAATGAATTTCAGTCTAATATTTAGATGACATGTACCTCCTATAAGACTCTATATTCCTACCAAAAATGAGCGCAATTCGAGATACAAAACCTCATCATCTACCGATCTTAATTCCAGCCGTTAACTTTTAACGGCTGATATTCAAAGGGGTAGATGGTAGTGTTATCGAATTGTGCTCATTTTTGGTAGGAATGTAGAACCTTATAAGAAGAACGTATCATTTAAATATTAGACTCAAATTCATTGTCGTTTGGGTTATGCGGAAAAAATGGCGCAAATCATGTATGATAGTGTCCATCTAAGAGTGTCCACGGATCCTCCCTCCAATATGATAGATCAGTATTTCTCTACAGATTTACAACTTTACAATTGACAATTTCTTGATTCTCAACTTCTTCATGTATCTAGTGATAATATTTCTAGATAATCACATAATTATCTATAATACAAAACAACATAGGTTTTTGAGCTTTGGACGGATGGATAACATTTTGAGAGACAAACAAGTGATCCGACCATCCCAGTCTCATCCCAGCCAAAGACATCTAGCGGCTGTGGTGTTTGTAACCTTCTTCCATTATGGAGAAATTAATAACCTTCTTAATAAAATTAAAAAATAAATGCGCCATTAAGAAAATAAATTGAAAAAATAAATGTTACCACCTTGTTTCAACCATTAAAATTAAAAATAAAATAAAAATATTTGACCCATATCTTTAAAAAAACAACAAATTAGCCATCTTTTAAAAACCTGCAATATGCAAACAATTTTATTTTTTTTAAATAATAAAAATAATTTTTATTGTACTCATTGTCTAAAGGGAAGAATCAAAAAATATAACTAATGACTTTCATTATACTCACTGTACAAATGGAACAATGAGTAACGAATATATATATATATATATATATATATATATATACTAGATTTGTGTACGTGCTACGCACCGGGCATTTTATTTCTTTTAATTTGGTGTGCGTGGGGCTTCGCCCTGCCCAGCCCAGTGAGGATGCATTTTTGATTTGGTGTGCGCGGGGCTTCGCCCCGCCCCGTGGAGATGCATCTTTGATTTGGTGTATGCGGGGCTTCGCCCCTCCCCGTGGAGATGCATTTTTGATTTGGTGTGTGCGGGGCTTTGCCCCCTCCCCGTGGGGATGCATTTTGATTTGGTGTGCGCGGGGCTTCGCCCCGTCCTGTGGCGTTGCATTTTTGATTTAGTGTGCGTAGGGCTTCGCCCCGCCCCATGGCGATGTATTTTTGATTTGGTGTGGCGGGCAAACACATTAAATTGGTGGAGAATATGTGTATATTTTATTTATTTTTTCATTTTATTTTCGCAGAAAATATGTGAATTTTTTCCCTTTAGATATTCATTTTATTTTCGCAGAAAATATGTGGATTTTTTCCCCTTTAGATATTAATTTGGAAAAAAGAGTCATTATACGACAGATACTTGATTTCTAAATTGAATTTGGATTTCATAAAATTCCAAACATGGTAGGTTAGGTTTTCCTTTTGAGTTTGTAATTTTTAAACCAATCATAAGTTGCCAAGTGTCCTCGCGAATTCCAAATTGAATTTGGTTTCTTTTTTTTTTCGGTGGTGCTATTCACCTCCCTACTCTTCTCCCTCCAATCTAAACCCCACATCTGGGAAATGGTGAACCCCATCTGTACCTGAATGTGATTCAAATCCTAGATGTGTGGTGTAGATTGGAGGGAGCAGGGTAGGGAGGTGGAGAATAGGGAGGTGAATAGCATTTCCGTTTTTTTTATCTTTTCCTATTCTTTTCAAACCAATCATACGTTGCAAAGTGTCCTCACCAAAACGCTCGTTTCACAAAACTCAAAAAAGGTCTATTTCGGCCAATAGAAAGCGAGGGTTTCCTCACCATTCAACGTGGGAGCTTTATTTGTCTAGGCCTTTAAGTCTTTAGATATAATCCAAAAAATGACTCACAAAAGATTTAACCTTACGCCGTGGGCCTAATTTTAATTTTAGCAATCGAATAAGCTTATTTTCATCATCCTGCAAAAAAAAAAAAAAAAGATTTACAATGTAAAACCGAAAGCACAAAGAACTTTAGAATTATTTTCTAGCATCCGTAATAAATTTATTTTCGAATGAAACATTTAACCAATCGACATATGAACCCTATATTCTTGATCATAATCACGGCTATCTTTGCATCCGATTTTAATGCCATGAATAATTTGATCAAAATCTACGGCATAAACAAAAAGAAGATAAACTCAAAAAAGAAAAAAAGCAAAGAATCCTGATCAAGCAATTGAAAAATAGAACAACAGAAACAAAAAAAAGCTAAACTCTACAAAAAGAGAAGAAAAAAACAAAAAAACAAAAAAAAAATCAATTAATCATGGTTAGCTTCTTCCAAGCAATTGAAATATAGAGATAACACTATAGAAACTAAATGGTGAAATGAACTGTCAGCATATCAATTGATTCCAAGAAAAATAAAAATGAAACTTATAAGCTTCCATGCCATTTACACACTTACTAGAGTAAAACTTACAGATGAATGAATCTCCAAACTCATAAATGTGAATTTTGATGGTGCATGCGTTTTTCTGGAAACGTTTAATGTCTTCTGATGGAATCAATAATCTTTTTCCTTTTTGGTGATCCACAACACAAACAAAGATAAAGAATCTCAAAAAAGAAACGTTTTTTATTAGACCAAAAACAAATCTCCTCCTCTTTTAATTCCAATTTTTTGAATTTCTTTGGATCCTCTATTTACTCCCCCATTATCCTCCCACGATTAAGAGAGTTGCTTACCAATAAATAAGTTAAAACTGTCCATGCTCTAAGGTCTGCATGCAAATGGAGGCTCCTTTATGACTAGCACGTAATAACCCATTCCAAAAGAAAAAACGTCCAAAAAAATTGAATGTGTCCCTAATTATAATTATCAATGAACAGTGTATATATAAACTTATGAAAAAGGATCAGTATCAATATCAACTTACTACTACTAGTCTAAGTCTAACATTGTTTGAAACTGCATAAAAAAAAAAAGACTACAAAGTTTAAGAGCAACTGAAACTGAAATTAACATAAGTTTAAGCGTAACTGAAACACTCCACAACAACTACTAAAGCAAACATATCAAACACATTCAAATGGAAAACTCTATAACTTGGACAACTAACAATACCATCTTCACCATTAAGATTGTGACACATATTGTCCAAAATTTGGACTAGCCCTTGTTGGACTAGTTGTCATTCAAATGGGTCAATATCAATGACATCTTCTTCCTCCACTTCATCAGGGTTTTCATCATCACCAGGTTGTCCTTCCTCCAATTCATCAGGGTTTTCAGCATCATCAGCTTGCTCTTCTAACTCTTCAGGTGGAGCTATGAAGTCGTCACTCTCATTGTAATAGGGGTTCACTCCTGAAAAGTCAGATTCCCTGAAAAATAATCTTGGATCATAATCATCCTCCTCTTCTTCGTCAGATTCTATATACTTGAGGGGATTGATAGGGTTGTTCATGTCCCTTAGGAATAGTTTAGGATTACTTTGAATCCAGGAGAGTAATTTTGCTATAACGTCCTCCTCTTCAGTTACGTCACAAGGAGGTTTACAAGGAGGAGGAGTAGCCTTTTCCTCTTCCTCTGATTCAATATAACTGATGGGATTGCGAGGACTGTTCATTTCCCTTGGGAGTTGTTCTGGATTACTGTCAGCTACATACTCCTCTTTGATTACATTACAAGGAGGTTTTGATGGAGTAGACTTTTCATTTCCTTTGTAATTCTGTTGGAACCTAAACAATAAAACAATGCACAACTAGAATCTATGAACACATGTATCAAGGGTTGAACCTGTAATAGTCGTCATTTTGTAATTTAATCGACAGTGTCGACGATAAGTGTAACTAAATAGTCGTCAGCTTTATATTTTAAAAGAATGGCGCCCTAGAGCCTAAAGTTTCCTGGCGTCATTAGGGGCGACCCTGAAAGAATTAGGGGCGGCCAATAAAACAAAATAGGGTCACCCAAACGTAAAACGAAGCCACCCCTTATCTGTGATTTTTCGAAATGGCTAATATGCCCTTCAATAATCGGTAACCAACACAAGAATCGGCAGTTAACACAAATAATCGGTAGTTAGTGTATATATATGTAGTGTTTGGATTTGTTTAGGTAGCCCCAAATTCAAAATTTTCAAAAACTAGTGGAATTTTGCATTTCTCTATTCTCACAATTGGTAGTTTAGTAATTGTTTATTATCTATCGATTGTACAATCGGTAGTTTCGTGATGTTCATTATCTACCGATTGTGGTAGTAGCCCCAAATTCAAAATTTTCAAAAACTAGTGGAATTTTGTATTTCTCTATTTTCACAATCGGTAGTTTAGTAATTGTTTATTATCTACCGATTGTTTCGTGATGTTCATTATCTAACGATTATGGTAGTCGCCCCATATTCAAAATTTTCAAAAACCAATGAAATTTTGAATTTATCTATTTTCACAATCGGTAGTTTCTTAATGTTTATAGCCTACCGATTGTGATAGTAACCCCAAATTTATTTATTTTTTCGAAACTGAACAAAGAAGGGAAGGACATAATCATAATCGGTTGAAGAAAACAATACTAAACTATCGATCATTGAAGGGCATATAGGTAGTTTATAACTATTAGGACATCCCATAACCACACCTATGGGTTGGGAATAAAAAAGTCACCCTTAATTCCTTCGGGGTCTCCCCTAATGACGCCAAGTAAAGTTTACACAACAAAAACGAAATTCCCGTGACATTAACTCGTCATGGTATATGTAATACAAAGATGAAGGCCAACATAACTACAGGTCGTCATGTTTTAGGTATAACTACAATGTGGAACCTGGCTATTGGTTCACGGTCACCATTAACATTTTCAAAAATCGTCATGATCTACATCCTGCAACCTTGATGACTAAAGGCCATCAGGTTTCTAATACTATATACCTTGACGACCTAAATCCTGAAAATCATCATTTTCGTTAATCTGACATAATATAACAATCATAATACACAATAGAGTAATGGATTTAAACATCACTTACAGTCTTTTTCTCGCCGATGATAGGTTCTTTTCAACATGTTTAAGGGTTTCATGCTTTGGTTCACTGATTTCACTAGTTCCAAATTTTTTCATACCTTTTTCCATTGATTTGGAGCTTTTGATATATGTTGTTGCTTCTAGATTGTTACTTGATTGCTTATGATCACCCATTTTTGAGGAAAATCAAAGATGATGATTTACATAGGTTTGCCAAGTTTAAAAAAAAAGTGTTTTTAAATTGGGTCGCACTGCTGGATCATCAATTATGATAGGGATATGCTTGCTTTTAGTAGTTATACTTTCGATTATTCAAAACCCTAAACAAAGACCGAGCATATTGAGTCTGACAGGGCCACTTTGTCATATATTAACAGGGTCGTAATTTATAGTTATGGCAAATTTGATTAAAATTATATATTCAATTGTGTTGGGTGGGACCCTAATGAATAAAATATATATTTGTGTTTGAGTGGTGGGGTATTTACAAAAAAATTAGTATTATAATATAATCAGTGGGATCCTTTAAATATAAAAATATATTATAAAAGTGAAAAAGTAAGATAGAATGAGAGATTATATATATATAAAATTACTCGGATAAAGTCTTTATCGTTGGAGATAAATAGACTATCGCTGGAGATGAAAAGACCATCGAGCGATGGAGTCTTTATCGCCCGATAGAAACTCCATCATGTATGCCTATATGTTATAACTGACATATATGCATATGGGTTTGGCACTTTGGCATACCCATAGTGAGTGCATATATGGCAAATATATGAATTTTCCATACCCATAAGAATAGGCCTTATGCTTTTGATTATTTAAATACATGATAGGGACAAAGCCTATGGTTATTTTGATATCAAGTGAAAAAGTACTAAACGGGCCGTATAATTCAGTACTACATAAATTAATACCATACAATTCGTTTCAATCTAGGAATATCGAAGTTAGAGTTTCAAAAGTACAAATGATATGGTCGGATTCTTGAATAATACCAATATAATTGGCGAACTTAATAACTTACACAGAAATAATTACTATATGACATAGGAGAGAATATCCCGAGAGGGAGCAAGTCCCCTGCCCGCACATATCCAGATAATGAAGGGCTAGTTAAAACCACTCGATCGTAACTCTTGAAAATAAGAGAGGAAAAGAACAAGGAAATACAGAGGGTCCGATTCATTGGTGTTAGTGTGAGTGGGAGGTTTTTACAGATCCCACATCACGGCTCACCAAGATTTTTTTGTAATAATATATAGTGACTGGTAGGGAAAAACAGATGTGTCCGAAAAAATACCAATGGACCCACTCATATCCAGTATGTGTTCAACATGCCACTCGATTCATAAAAATTTAAAACGACTCGCAATGCAATTCACTATTCAAAGTGAAAATTCATTTTTCAAATCTACCACCAAGTCAGTGATTGAGAAAACAAGTTATCTGATCTGATTAAGTGGAGCATGAAAATTTTTAAGGGTTCAAGTAAGGAAAAATAGGCTTCGAAGCCTAATGTCGTATAAATTTAGGGCTCGGAAGCCAGTTGCACAGCCGCACATGAATTTTTTGTTAAGCATGGCGTTTTTCCCTCTATTAAGAGCACTGGCTTATTTCTATTATTAACTCATATATGAATTATTAATTTATTATCACTATTATTGTTTCTATTATGAGGGGAAAATGCCCTTTTTCACCTGTTATTAATATCTGAGTTCAAGTGCAAAAATTTCTTTTCACCTATTTCACGATTGTTAATCGTATGAAACTTGTATTTTGCACTTCAATATCAAGTGAAGAATTAGTTTTCTCACGTTTATTTTGAGTGAAAACTGTGCCTGTGGTGTGGGATTTCCATCACGGCACGGAATTGGACCGATAGGAATCATATGATCACACCAGTAAAAATGCCGACACTCAGGCTGATGTTTGGTACCCCTGGTTACAACTCGTTGTTGTACTCACTCTAGGGTTCTAGAGTTTAGATAGTGATGTATATTTTATACTCTCTTTGGGATGAGACGACGAGATGAGAGTCCGAGGACAGGAACACGAAATTTTAGGTTATTGCACGAATATGATCAAAATGCAGACAGCTCTGCAGCCCTTGGTTACATCTCATTAATCAATCGAATGAAGTGGGACCTTCTATATGGTGGGTTGACCTGCAAATGTAAGTCGCGCTCTCTCCATGCGACACGTGTCATTTCATTCTTTTTAATTTTGTTTCCAATTCATTTCAATTTGATCAAATTGGATCATTTATCCCAAGTGATTGAGGCTTGATGAATTAATGTGGAATTGCGGATACTCACATGCGCTTCCAAAAATTTAATTTAAGTTACACCGTTCCATTTAATTCATAAATTTTATCTCTAGAGTACCATGAAATTTTGTATCCTACTGCCAATAAAAAGTGATACTAACTTTGAAAACAGGATGAACTTAGACAAGTGAAAACAAAAACTTTCACTCAAAACACAGGTGCATAACGAAATATTAAAAGTAAAAATTATTTTTTGTAAGAAAAGAAAAGGTGAAAGTAAAGTTTCACTTTGGACAAATCTTCATTCAAAACATAGGTGCAAAACAAAATGTTTACGATGAAAAATGTGACAAAAGGAATTGGTGAAAAAAAAAGGTTAAAAATCAAAGTTCCACTGTATTCGGACAAATCTTAAATGTTAAAGACATAATAGTTTGGGAGGCACTCGACAAATTTGAAAATTTTCTTCCACTCGTTCAAGTTGGTTCGTTCTTGATTCAAATCAACATATAAAAAGTTTTGCGAGATTAAGATTCTCTTATATCCCTCCCTTATTAGTGTTGGGTGGTAATAGCTTTGCTACTTTGTAATTTTCCTCTTTTTGTCTTCTCGAGCAGTGTTATCCCACACGACTTTGCGGGATAGCTTCCCGCAAAGGCGGCATCTTTACCGTTAGATCATGCTAAAACCCAGATCTAACATCCTTGAACCCTTTAGGGGAAATGGTGGGTCCTTTCCTGAAAATGGTGGGTCCTTTCCTGAAAGTGATGGGTCTTTTCCTGAATGTGAATCTAACCGTTGATTTGATCATCCAACGATAAATAAGCCGACTTTGCGGGAAGCCATCCCGCAAAGTCGTGTGGGATAGCATTTGTCTTTTCAGATTAGACACAAACTAAAGATAGGTGGACATAAAGGCCCTGGTTCCCACTATGTAAGTTATGCAACAAATAAAATAACAAAATAGACGGATAACACCTTTCGGTCTCTCTTTCCACACTCAGTACATAGTACATACATACCAAAAGAAGAGTCTTGTCCCTAGAGGTTTATTCTAATTCCGACAGTAATGAAGGGCCTTTTCCCTAGAACTAGAAGTCTATCCGAAATATGGAACAATGAACCCATCTGACATCATGAAATGTTACCACGCCATGGATAATTGATTAATTGGATACGCAATAAGCATGGCTTTTATATTATTGTGTACCCCCAAAACCAGCTATGATCAAAACAAATAGAGCACCATAATCACCTAATGCATACTAAAGTCTAGGTTCACTTTGGAAGTGTAATAGGAGTATACGTTAACTTGTGCATGTGTTACAGCGAAAATTTAATATGATGAATTTCTGTCTCACAGAAGCCTGACAGTGACAGCACACTCTTTAACGAGTCATCGCGTGATTAGAAGAATGACGTTTCAGTCTTTCAGATTCCCAATAATCATGAATACTAACAATTCACAAGTATGACCCAGTAAATTCGCCCATTGGTCAACGACCCAAAATGAGTCAACTAGGAAACCGCTGACAAGGCCAAGTCTAACAAATGGGTTTTGTTATCTTGTGCATCCATGCACAAGATAAGGGCTAATCATTGGCACGGGAAAGTGTAAAAAACTATAAAATATAAGAGAGAGAATGAGCATCAGCTGCAAACATCTTTCCCGGATTATCTAGGGTAAAGAAACAATAGACACATAGTGATATAGATGAATCGGAAGATAATCGAATCACGAAGTTAATTGCAGTACTATTATACTCGTAATTCTATATTATAATCAGGGCTGACACAACAACTTTATAATAACAACGGCAGTATTAGATGGTGTGGCTGAATTTTGCTGGTAATCAACGGTCAGATCAAAATTAAGAGTATATGTAACGGTTTTTTGGCCATTTTCACGCCAAAAGATGCTAAATTAGCAGTCCACGTCAGGTAGGAGAATCTCCTAAGTCCTATCGAAAATGCTTTATCCACCGAAGAATACTCACTGAGTTTGCACCGTGTGAGACGGAAGGTGGGACCCACTTCTGCCCCACCCCTATCCCATGCACAGAACGATGCCCTAGGTCCGTGCGATCTCCCTCGGTGTATTTCACGGTTCTTTTTTTCGGTGGACAACCTCCTAAGTCCTATCGAAAATGCTTTATCCACCGAAGAATACTCACCAAATTTGCACCGTGTGAGACAGAGGGTGGGACCCACTTCTGCCCCACCCCTATCCTAATGCACAGAACGATGCCCTGGGTCCGTGCGATCTCCCTCGTTGTATTTCACGGTTCTTTTCTTCGGTGGATCTAGCAAAACCCAAGTCATATAGCAGTGCTAATCTAGTCGCTAAATCAAACAACGCCAGGCGCTAAACCAAACAGCCCTCAAAGAAGTATGTTTAACTATAGCCCACATAAATCAATTTAATGTAATCATGATTGGGAAAGAAGAATATCAATCAATATTACTATAATCATGATTTAGGAAAAACAAGTATATTATTTTAGAGAATGAAAAGTTGGGTTTAGTTTGTTTTGGGGGAAAAATAAAAATTAAGGTTTATAATAAGGCAATCTGTACAAATAATGATAGAACGATTAGAAATAAATTGAAGTATAATTTAGTTTGGATTTTTAAAAAAAAAGTTAGGGTTTATATTTTGATTTTGGGGATGAGTGAGATTATTAGTAATAAAAATAATAACGTGTTTGGTAATTTTGACTTTTCATTTTGACTTAAATTTTTTGGGCTATAGTTAATAAAAGCGTGAGCTATATTTAAGAGAAGCAAAGAATAAACACTATGGCTTGTCGTGTCTTGTCATTGTGTTGCTATCAGACAATTAAATATTACAATAACATTAATTAAGTATTCTCCTACTCATTGTATTCTCCTACTCGTGGGTCTAGCAATTCAATTTTTAGCCCCCATAGTTAACACATAGAAGGACACCCTTCGGTCGTCCAAAAAGTTGTCTATTACTACCTATCCTAATCAAGGTACTAAATTACCAATATTCCACATTAAATTGATCTTGATTCTTGATAGAGTAGCAAATCAGCAATTATAATTAACTAGATAATTAACAGCACAAGAAAGAAGGATAATTATTATTATAATACATAGTAGCTCATTACCTCAACATATACACGGAAACTATAAGAAAATCAAGTAGCTCATTACCTCAACATATACCCAGAAACTATAAGAAAACCACATTTATATATACAGATAGAAGAACACAATCACTGCAAGTTTTTGGTCGGAAAAACCGCCAGTAAACACAAGGAGGCCTTCATCAATTATCATCACCCTCTAAAGATTCCGTTGAGTACCATGATGAACAAGAATCATCAGTAACATCTTCCGAACTGGCCCTCAAGAGATTTAGATTCTCATCCGGTTCAGGATCACGATCAACATGATCCTCTTCTATTTCCTCTATCGCTTCACATTTGTAGCAACGGTAGATCAATCGTTTGTTTTTTTCCTTCAATCGCTTCCTCTCTACTGCGTCTTCTAATTTTTTGTTATCGAACATCTTTTCATAATCATCATCGTCATTAGAATAATCATCATGACCAACTCTAGTTACATGTTCCCGCAAAGCTCTCTCACGTTGATGTTGTTGGTCTTCTTCGATTTTTTGAATAGCAACTTGTTTCTTCAACTTTGTTGCTGCTTTCTTTATCTTCTTGGGGGATATGTTAGTGATCCGCTTAACTGATTTATTCTTATGTTTTCCAAAAGTACTCGTGCCTTTTCCATTGGCAATTTCTTTCTCTATCTTCTCTGATGATTTTATATAATTTCCACAAGTACTCGTGCTACATGTATTAAAAAATATTAAATCGAGATCATACGATTCATACCAAACCAACCCCCTAGCTGAATCTGTGTGCTTCGAATTCAAATCAAAGTTAAATGCGTAGTATGTACTATATAATACGTATTTAATAAGCTATTCACTTCAGTAGTAAATACTACTCCAGCTTCCCAACAGTAAAGAGAAGACAAAAGTATCCCACTTGAATAAGAAGAAGAAAAATACTATTTATACTTCATATATCAAAAAAATTCAAGTTAGTATCCTTTTTTTAACATCAGTGTTTTAAGTGCAAACCTTCTGTTTCACCAATTCTAGGATTGTATTGTATTATTTCTTTCACCGGTATAAGAGCACTTAGACGGTTAGACCAGTTCCTATGGGATGGATTTGCGCATTTTGATCCCATTATGGGATGAACAGAAGGGAAAAACGGATGGGAAAATAGCCAAACTGTTAAAGTCTACGGGCATCCAACTCAAAACCAATTGGCAATGAGTGGAGCAGCCCTTCCATATTATATTTTAAGTTAATTAAGCGGATTATAGCGATGTGGGACTATTGTCCTTTCACATGCCCCCTCACGTGTAAGGCCAGTCACTGGGCCTCACACATGGACCTACGCATGAGTTACCAGTCAATCGGTGACAAGTGTACACAGGTGAGTGACTAAATCGGGGGGGGGGGGGGGGGGGCACACCTCGTCCAGTATGGCCTACACCCCGGGTGTACAAGTGACAAAGTAGGTTAAACACTTCGGCCAGTAACTCGGCCTACACACGGCGTACACAGGTCTGGGTCTGGGACTTAGCTTTGATACTATGTTAAAGTCTGCGGGCATCCAACTCAAAACCAATTGGCAATGAGTGGAGCGGCCCTTCCATATTATATTTTAAGTTAATTAAGCGGATTATAGCGATGTGGGACTATTGTCCTTTCACACAAACTTTATTGGTTTTCCCATTGAGGTCTACCAAGAAGGGAAAAATTCCTTTTTCACATTTTTTACTATGAAAATTTCGTTTTGCACCTTTGTTTTGGGTGAAATTTTTTATTTTCATCTGTTTAACTTAACATACAAAATTTAATGGTAATTTAAAGACAAAATTTTTGAATTAAATGGAAAGATTTAACTTAAATGAAATTTTTTGGACAGTGTACTTGATTCAACTAGCCTTAATCACTTGATTCAAAAATGTTTCAACACTGCAACACGGTTACCATATGGTCCATATCTTCTCTTTTCTCAATATAGACTATAAGGCTCGGTCTTAGACTTTAGAGTCTAGAGAGAAAAGAGAAGGAGTCAAATGTCACATGACTCCCATGTTCTAACTGCAAGATCAGGGTTTCAGAATACAACGCAGTTAATGGAGGAAAACACAACATATCAATCAAAATACACGTGAGAACCATCAGGGGGTAGCTCAGTTGGCTAGATGGGCTTGGTTAGCGGACTTTCCATCTAAGAGGGAAAGCATTTTACGAAAACGAGACAAGACGAGAACGAGAACGAGACAAGACGAGAAGTCTGCTTTTCCATCCAATCTCTGTCGAGTGATTCTACAATGAGTCAATGACCGTAGAAAATCCTATGGCAAAATCCCAGAAGAGAGAGCCCCGGGGGGCCCACCAGAGAGTTTTAAGGGGCCCGCTAAAGTTCTCTCTCCCGGGATTTAGCCCCGGGATATTCTGCGGTAAACAAAGCGTTTTCGATCTCTCTCTGCCCTGGGAAAGAGGTGTACCTTGAAAGCCATGTGTACAGTTGGGGTACTTTATCAAAAGCCCCAATATAAAAAATAAAAAACACTTTTCACTGTGTCGGATTAGTATGGGTTTGGGTGCTCTTATATATATATATATTTTTATTTTATTTTTTTTGTGATGAAAAGTAGAAATATAGTATAAATTAAGAAATATATATAGTAATACAGAAGATCTACAATTTCATTATTATCAAAGATATTAGTAGTTTTTTTTTGATCGGTCAAATAGAAATTTCATTGAAACAAGACACTTAAGGTGGGTACCTTAACCCAATGATTATAATCGAACAAAAAAAAGGAGAACCAAAAGGGGATTCAGCTACCCAAATAAAAAATCAGAAAAAATTACGGAGGCCGGTATAATGAATCCCATAAAGATATCACAAAATTTTCCGTAAGCCCTAACATTCTTGTATTCGATTCGGCCCAAAAGAACGCTTGGAGTTTGATATCTCTAATGAGGCTTGCCAAAGTTTTCTTTTTGTTATCGAAGGTTCTTGCATTTCGCCCTTTCCATATACACCACCATATAGCAACCGGGATGTTGTTCCATATTCGACCAAGTCTTTCATCTCTCCAATTAAACTTCCAAGTCTCCATAGATATAATGATATTATTAGGGTCGTATGACCATCCAAAGTGGCACCCTTCGACAAAGTAATCCCATATTCTCCGGATTCTCCAACAACTATAAAACAAGTGCGAACTCGATTCATCGTCTTCCTCACAAAAATGACAACCACAAGAGACATCCATTCCTCTTCTTAAAAGCTTATCCGCCATCATTACCCGATCATGAGAGAGAAGCCAAAGAAAGAAAGAAATTTTGGGAGGGTGCTCATTACTCCAAACAACATTAATTGAATAATCCATTTTTGATATGCTTTCTTTTTTCACTCGCTAGTGCAAGTGCTTTGATATGTGTTGAAGAAGTATTCTGATCCTTGCTTCTTGCGCCACTGAGTCCGCTGCTGTATTGTGATCCATTTTTGTTTCTACTTGCCAGGCCGAAGAGGCCCAGTCAAAACCTGCGGAGATGTGAAGAACTAATCTTTATGGTATTAAAGTTTCAGGTCTTATGTATACTGTGAAGAACTAATCTTTATGTGTTTGCGAGATCGGATTTAACATGTGAAAAACTAATTTTTATGTGTTTGCGAGATCGCTGATAGCATCTAATTAATCTTATAACTCTTGACATTTGTATTTCTATAGTTCCTTAATCTTACGTTTTTCAAGTGACTGTTTTTTGTGGTAGGCTTGCAAATTGCAACATACCATTGCACGGGAATCTGTTCTTATCTGGGTAAGAAGTCTGGAGGTAAAATTTAATCAGGTAGACTAAAACCTCTATATAAGAAGACTAGGTAGTTGAGATAGCCAGCTTTTACGGTTAGTCAGGGATGCAGGTCAGTTAAAATTAACGCTAAATAATTGTCATGATAATAAAAGATGTAGCAGGGAATCGGTAATAAAATTGTTATTTTAATTAGGAAATCGTTAATTAAAAAAAGAAATACGGTCAGATTAGAAAATTAGTACTTAAATTAGGTTGAGTTAGGCTAAAGTGAATCCCGACTTATCCAACTTTAGTAATCTTGACTGATATCCGACGTGCTTTGTCTTTGGTAAATGATCTCTAAATCTTTGGATAGAATATAGGTGAGCATTGAGCTTTACAATACACACAAAACGATTCTCAATATTTTAGTTGGCTACATAAAATTTTAATCTAGATTTATTACTTTTTTGTTATTTTAAGCATTGTACACATTCATTATACATTTTTCTCAAATCAAAAAAGATTGAAAAAAATAAAATCCAATATTTTAAGTATCTTATGGTCTGACAGTTTCCAGACTAAACAAAGGGGATGATTTATACACCAGATGGAATGTGAAGAAGGAGTTTTAGCATCATGTTTACTCTCCCATTTCTTATTTTGTTTTCAAAGGATAGGTAACTGTCTAACTTGGTATGAGACTTCCCGATCTATTTGCACTTTGTTCTATTTTCTTATGTTGTTTGCAGAAGATATATTGACTGTCCAACTTGGCTTGACACTCTCCGATCTATTTGCACTTTGTTTGGGGCAGGAAATAATTGGTTAGTTCAACCAATGAACATAATAGTTGAGATCTCTTTATATTATCCTTATGAGTGTACACTCCCAAGCCTTAAGGCTGCATAACAGTCCAGAAAGAAAGCAATTGCATTATTGACTTGCCACTTCAGCTGCGACTTACCGCTTCAGCTTCCCAAGAAGTTGTGTTATCACCTTTCACTTGAATAACACCATCCGTAGGAGCCATGGGCTAGAAATCCAATAAGGGGATAATTAAAAAATGGTTCAAAACTACTAAATAGTTTACCAAAAAAATCTGTCCTCTCAGCTGATAAATTAATAATCATGTTCACCTAAACTTACACACATTTTAGGAAACCACTAATCAACTTACATAACCATAGTTGAGAACCTTTTTTTTTTTTTTTTTTTTACATACGCACAATGCCCTTTGGTCTAGTCACACATCTATAATTCTCTTTATGATAAAAAATCACTAATCAATAGCTAAAGCCTCCGACAATTCAAGTAATTGTTGGGAATCAGGAATCGTACTGGGCGTGTGAGGAATAGCCGCGGGCGTTGGAAGAAAATTCGTCAGCGATTGATGATGGCCCGCGCGTTTCTGGCCCAAACGCCAAAGCTTGTTCCACGATCACCCGACCTTCCTTCAAGAGCGAGCTACATGTTCCATCTCACTCAACAAACCAACAAATTTGTTGGTTTGTACATCCATTTTTCATGTTTGTTGAGTCCATAGTGGGATCAAAATCAACAAACTTGAAGTTTGTTGAGTCCATAGGAACCGCTCTTAAGGGTTATTCGCATAAACAATGTAAATGGTGGGTTTTGGAGAAAGAATTAGTATTTTTTTAGAGGTATATAAATATTTTTCCTCTATTTGTAAATTCCGCCTATATAACTTGGATAAGACAGCGTAACCAACTGGGGTGAAAACATAATGTTCCACTCCTAATACAGTAAAAACTCCATATATTGAACTCCATATATTAATAAACTCTATATATTAATAAAATCATGGTCCCAACTTGGGGCCTTGGGCCGGTTATAAATAGTGATAAACTCCACATTTTAATATTAATAGATTTTTCTAGTCCCACCATAAGGAATCTACCTCCATATATTAATAGAGTAACGCTACACGTACCGCCTAAAAAACAAGGCAAAAACCGCCTGTGTCACATGAAACTGGGCCCCACGCCCCAGGGATTTAGCAGGGGGGTCCCACCATGTGAAGTTTTGTGAGAAGGATGGTTTGTTCTTTGTTTTTATGGCGGTACGTTGAGAATTTTCGATATTAATATAATAGACATAATCGGAAAATCATAGATCCTGTTACACCAAAATTTAATATAAAGAAAAAAATATGTATTTATAGTTGTTTGAGAAAAGGATGTAATTTTTTAGATTTTTATCGCATATTTTGATTTACATATGCTTAAGATCTTGTTACTATGTGCACCTTCTTGTTGAAATTAAAATATTTCCAACATGTCAAGCATGTTTAAAGCTTCTTGTCGAGCAAATTTTTTTTGGTATACCTCCCTATATTAATAATTTTGTGAAGTCCCAATTAGATGAGCTAGTTAGTTTTAAACTTCTTTTTCCAACTGTGATACGGGTGAAAAAACCGGGTAACACACCGTGGGAGCATCGTGCGGCTAAGAAGGGAAGGCTCTGAGCATTGGGATGGGGAAATGGCTGAAGTTGGGCCCACTACTTTCTCATTCGGGAATTCACGCGGGATTCTCCCACGATATATAAAGCATTACTGGATTCCAGGGAACAGAGGAGAAAGGGCGATACTGTCTATAGAAAACCTAGAACGGTGAAGCTAAGAGTAGAGAAATTAGGGTTTTAGAAGCGGCAGAAAAAAAAAACATGTGGACAAAAACATAAATTCCAGAATCGGTTCTCTCAAAGAATCTTGATGGCAAATAGTTTTCAATCTGAATATAAACTTTTTTTTCTGCTGCTCAAACCCGTTGATATTTCTCTTACTCAGATCTCACTTTCTCTATGTCTATTATACTTTTATCACCAGCTCTATCTCCTCAGCCTCATGATGTTATTCTGAAGGCTAAATTTCAATATTGATTGTTTATTTTCTTTTAATATTGTTGGGTTTTTGTAGATTTGATTTATTTTTCAACTTTAGGGTTTTTGATATGAATATCTAGGGTTTGTAAGAAGTTTTGAAATTGCAAAGAGCGAAAAATTTGATTAATGGGTGTTCGATGAAATGCCTAAGGGGGTACGCAATTTACAATTATTAGAATGCATAGAGTTTGAGTTATAGATTTCAGTTTCGGATTTGATTTGATTTGAGTTTTTGTTTGTTTTTGTTTTTGTGAACATCTAGGATTGGGTTTAAGTTTTTATTTGTTTTTGTTTTTGTTAGAACATCTAGGGTTTGTTTGAAATTGAAAGAGGGAGAAGTTGAATACTTGGTATAAAGGGTGTTCCATTAATGAGTAGGGAATTTACAGTTGGCAACTATAATGAGTTTAGGGCTTTTGGCTTGGATCTGCAAAATCATTTTCTTTTGATTTCCAATACATCAAGTTGAATAGTTTAAAGGTTGCTAGGCTGTATTAGAGCACACATTGCTGGCCATGAGTCCAGAGTTGGTTGCATGCCCTTTTTGTGGCATCAGACCACACAGTTGGTCACTTGGTTGCACTCTATCTCTATGTTGTGGCATCAATTCACAGTTGGTCACTTGGTTGCAATTTGTCTCTATGTTGCGGCATCATACTACAGTTAGTTGCAATCCATTTGTGTGTAGTAGCATCATACCACAATTGGTCACTTGGTTGCTCTGTCTCTATGTTGTTGAATCAGATTGTTGTTATTTACATGCCCTTGCATTAGACCACTGTTGGTCACTTGGATCACAGTTGGTTGAAAGATAGGTGTATGCTTGTGCACACCCCTGCTTGGTCACTCCAGTCACCTTTGAGAGGAAAATCTGTCTGGCTGAATGCGGGTAACTAGGGAAATGAACGGTTGAAAATACGTCACATCGCGACCAGCGATCAAGTGACGTGTTTTCTATCATTTTTGGTGTACTGTTACTGCAATTTAAATTTGAAAGATCTACTCCCTTTTGAAGAAGAGACTCATCATAAAACAAAAATGATAGAAAACACGACACTTGCACGCATCTGGCGATGTAGCACGTTTTCGCATTCACCCCAACATATTTTTTCGCTCAAGAGTGATTAGTGATTAGGGTGTCCATGTAGGGGCGTGGATTAAAAAGAGTCTTTATTTAATAGTACTTTCATTTCTTCTATATAAAATACGCGTTAACACCGCTATTTTGTGTAAGTTTTTCTTTAGTACCATTACAAATTATTGACACTTTTTGTTTATTCTTATTGCAAAATATTCGACATTGTAAAAGGCCCTACAGGATCGGCTCTGCCTGCCCACCCCTATCCCAATGTTTAGAACGCAGAGTTCAAACCGTCCAATCCCTCATGGATCAAAACCCGGAGCAATTCTTCGGTCAACGTAGAATCACTCGTGTATTTCAACTTTCTAGACACACTCTTAAATACTCTTCTCTAGACATCTAATAGGTGTTCATTATGGTAGTCCACATCCTAGTTAGCAATTCGGTATTCAGCATACGTACGGAACGGCAAACGTACGAGTATTATAAGGTTTCAAAGGAATTAGATTCGGTCAAAAATCTGGTCAACGGTTCGTGATACGAAAGTGATTCGGAATGGCATACATACGTGTATAATTCGTTTTTGAGATGTTAGTGCGGAACTCAAAATTCGGCTATGTTAAAATACACTAATACATAGGAAATATGATAAAAATGGTATATTTTCATGATATCTTAATATTGATCACCAATTAAGTCGTAGACCAATGGATAGAGTGTTCTGTACTTACGCTTGAGGTCATGAGTTCATTACTCATCATCCCGGGCTTAATTTTTAACTTAAATTCATAACTCAAATAGTAAAAAATTATTTGAGGGCATATCAGTAACTGAGCTATATTCACTTTTCCTTCAGATAGGTTTGAAAAACTCTTTAAATTCTTTGATTCTCACAAGATCCAGAAATCAAACAACAAATCATTACGAAAATATCCATTTTACAGATCAACATGGGTTGTAAACAATCATTAATAAAACATCCATTTCCAAAATTAAAGATAAAAATCTATAAATTAACAAAAGTTAGAAAATGGGAATACAAGTTTACAGGTAGGGAGCGATGAAAAAATAGTTGGGTGTTAGTTGGTCTATACTTTCAAAACGATTAGACAATATAAGACGAGACAGTTCCAAGTTCCAACCAAGATACTTATTACTCCTAGATTTTGTATATTTAGTACTAGATTTTTTATGGTGAAATGTATTGTTTGCACTGCCTGTGTAGATGCAATATGTTTTTTGCAGTTCAGAATGAAATTCGCATGTGCAACACCCCGTTAGCACAATATTTCTGATTATAATAGGCATGGCTATTATATCATGCCTATTATATTATTGTGTACCCACAAAACCAGATGTGATCAATACAAACAGAGCACCCTAATTTATAATTCCACACTAATCCGACTCAGCTATGACCCACCATTCCCCTAAATGGTTCCCATTTCCTTTTAGGGGTTAGTTTAGGAATTAAACGGCTTTTTCCTTGTTTTTTGTTCAGATCATATAAAATCGGGAGGCAGGGAGGGAGGCCAAAGAAAGAATTAAAATATAAAAAAAGCAAACGTATTTTCTCATGGTAATACTTTATTCGGGAAAGAAAGCGAAAAAACAGACGTATTATCTGTCCAAAGATTTCATCCTTTTAATTCAATAGAGATAAAATCTCTAAAAAGTGTCTCGTCTCGTCTCATCACATCTCGTCTCCTTGGACCCGCACGTAAAATAATTACAGTGATTCTAAACAGACCGTCCAAATGACTCTCTTCCTTACTCGTCTAATCATTTAGACACCTACAGTGAATACAGACTTGCTTGGAAGGGTCTAGTATAGGATAATGAACTCGTAATAGTAGATTATTATTTTTTCCTTTTTTCTTCTCACACCTATTCGGCTATTCCCAAGAGACGCATGCAGCGGTTAAATCCAGAGAATATTGGCTTAACCTACTCTAGATAGTAATAGCTACTAAAATGTCATGTCCTTCAGACCTACTTCATGATGTAATGGTTATACCCGTTAGATTTTGTTTCTTTTTAAATAAGAATCCAGTTGTAGGTTAAATTTGCTGCATAAGTTATAACCGCTACAAAATGATGATGACGTGTGCCCTCACCAAATTGTTGTGCGACTAACGGGAGAAAGAGGTGCGGTCACACTGCGAAACCAATGCATCCTTTCGCTTTAAAAAATATATATATTTTTCAAAGTATGAGGTTTATGATTATATCATCGCGCTTATGCTTCGTTGGCAGTGGATATAATCTTTATCATAGCAATTATGTAATCATAACCTCATACTTTGTGGGTTTATTTTTTTAAAGTGAAATAATGTATTGGTTTCACAGTGTGACCGCACACTATTCTCTCAAGCATCGCACAATAATCTGGTTAGGGCGCACGTCGTCATCATTTTGTTGCTCCATGCACTTTTGTGAAGCAACAGCTCTGGAAAAGACACATCTTGATTGGTACATACATTTTAGAGTGATGTAAACCACTTATGTGAATGGATGTTTCAAAAGAAAAATAATAATACTCCTCGTTGGCAGTGGATATAATCTTTATCATAGCGATTATATAATCATAAACCTCATACTTTGTGGGGGGGTTTTTTTTTAAAGTGAAACACTATTTTTTTACATAATCGCTATGTAATCATAAACCTAATACTATATGGATATATTTTTTTAAGGAAAAATGATACATTGGTTTCACAGTGTAACCGGACCTCGTACTCCCAACTGTAGCACAATAATCTGGTGAGGGAACACGTCATCATCATTTTGTCTCCTTCGTCGCACTTGTGTTACGTCTTTTATACTTTAAAATATGGTGCACAAACAATTGATCACGTGAAATGTGGTGCAAAATACAATTTTCACCTTATATAATTTTGAGTATGTCGTAACTTAAATTAACATGAATAATAACATAGATATACCTGATTCATATGCTAAGCAGAAGCGCGATGACGTTATCATGAGCCTTATACATTGTGGGGGATATATATTTTTTAATCGAAATGATGCATTGGTGTCGCAGTGTAAACGCACCTAGTTGTTTCAACTGTCGCACATCATCATTTTGTTGCTCCATGGACTTTTGTCAAGCAACATCTCTGGAAGAGACATATATTGATTGGTACATGCATTTTAGAGTGACGTAAACCACTTATGTGAATGGATGTTTCAAAAGAAAAATAATAATACTCTTCGTTGACAGTGGATATAATCTTTATCATAGCGATTATGTAATCATAAACCTCATACTTTGTGGGTTTATTTTTTTAAAGTGAAATAATGTATTGGTTTCACAGTGTGACCGCACACTATTCTCTCAAGCATCGCAAAATAATCTGGTTAGGGCACACGTCATCATCATTTTGTTGCTCCATGCACTTTTGTGAAGCAACAGCTCTGGAAAAGACACATCTTGATTGGTACATACATTTTAGAGTGACGTAAACCACTTATGTGAATGGATGTTTCAAAAGAAAAATAATAATACTCCCTTTTTTACATGCTTCACCATTCTCTCCGTCCACAATGCCAAAAGCTATAAGGTAATTCTGTTCGTTGGCATTGACCCCTACTGCTACCAATAGAGTTCCACCACGTTTGCCAGCCAGGATGGTACCATCGACAACAATAATAGGTCTCAGCGAGTCCCTGAATGCCTGAATGCATACCCCAGTGCCATGAAAGAATAACGAAAGTGTGATTATCATCGATGTGGACAACTGCATGAGTTCCGGGGTTCAACTTCTCAAGGATGTAGCTATAACCAATCAGGTGATAGTACGACTCGTCTGGATTACCCCTGTTAGGTTTTATCCCACGGACGACCCCCCTGTGTGCCTGATGGTAATTAAGTGCGACCAATATAAAGTGAGTTGAAAAATTAAATTAATAAAATATACTCCCTTCGTCACCAATATAAAGTGAAAATTGTAGTTTGTACCACATTTCACGTGATCAATTGTGTGTGCACTATATTTTAAAGTATGAAAGACGAAATACAAGTGCGACCGTGGATATATTAATGTGCGATTGCGGTTTGTAAATACCACATCATCCCATTTGACGGTATTTGGCTATAACATGAGTTTGTGGATATATTTTTTTAAACCGAAATGATGCATTGGTTTCGCAATGTAACCGGACCTCGTACTCCAAACTGTAGCACAATAATCTGGTGAGGGCACACGTCATCATCATTTTGTCTCCTTTGTCGCATTTGTGTTACGTCATTATACTGAACTTTGCACTATAGGATTCAATTAAGAATGAGATCAGAACTCTTACCAGCTAGGTGAATGATGTACACCAACTGATTAACGACCCAAAGGTCACATAAATACTTTTCTCTAAAAGAACACCAACTGATAAAATAATAATGCCAACAAGATGGAGATGAGACTCGAACCCAGCAGGACATGACCTGATCCATATGAAGGAGTTCACATCCTCCACGAAATAATAATGCCAACTTCGTAAGGTGTCATTGACATTTTTACAAGAAGTGATGACATTTGTAGTACCAAATATTCACCAAACACATACTGATCGTTGATGAAAACTTCTTTCCATGTCATGACAGTGTACACGAAATTCATGACACCAATAAAACTGGTTGCCAGATAGGCTTCAAGTTACCTCATAGTACCTTAGGTTCGAGTACTATACTTTTATTTTTATTTTTTTCTCTCACTTATTTTCGTAATGAAACGAGATAAATCATAACTGACATCTGGGCTATGCTTTCATTCTATACTTAGATGATGAAGAAACTTTCATGTACATATCTTCGGGTTCGGAGTGGGCAATGTCAGCTTTCCACGCAGAAGCAAAATCCTTATTAAAGGATGTTACGTGGTTAAAAGAAAATATATTATCAAGCGTGTTCATAGTAACTGATGGCAAAGATTTGGCGGACAATTTAAATAAGGTAAGCACAGACTCTTCGTGGTCAGCGGAAAATACCTTGCAAGAAATACAAACTTAATATCTTTCTCTTCGTGGTCACGGCCCCCGTTTGAAAAAACCTAGGATCTTGCAACGGTCTGTTATGTTTTTGTGTTTCACACCACTGCATACAAGATCATGTACATATTATGAATCCAGCAACGGGTGAGCACCTCCATCTGCCACAACTATGCATCCCAATTGCACGAGATCAAGTACTTGGGTGTTTCGGATACTGTCAACGTACCAATGAGTACAAGGTAGTTCACATTCACATAGATGGTAAAGTTCAAGTACACACTCTAGGAGACAAGAGGGGGTGGAGGAACATAATAAGGGAGTTTCCTTTTACTATTCAGAGTTCAGGTGTGTATGCACATGGTTGTATTTTCTTGAAGGATTATTGTCCGTGGGATACTTGCATAGTTTCTTTCAATTTGGACACCGAGATGTTCCATGAACATTCGTTACCCCCGCATCAAATTCCTGGGAGTGAATTTTGGGTAGATTCTTACCCATCACTTGGGATGGTTATCTTCTGGAAGAATTGTAGTCCGCAGAAATACAGCGAAGGAATCGCAAAGCTGAGTATGCAAGGGGAAGGCAGGATAATGCAGTTGAATATGCTTTCTGTAAGGAGAAAAGCTTGGCGAGGGAAGCTCGTAAACAGAGAGAGAGAGAGATGCAAAGAATGCAAGGTTGAATACTTGTAATAAGCGAAATAGTGAGACAGAAAGTGATTCTGAACAAGAAGATGTTGAGGTAACTGGTGAAGAATTTGAGGAAGATGTGGAGAGTATGAGCTTTATCTGTTTGAGAAGGAACATCCTTCAATCTTCACCAGGACCATGCGAAAGCGTTCAGATATCGACTCGGATGGAGAGAAGATAGAGGGCATTGATGTTGATGAAAATCTAGAGATCGAAGGAGCAGATGAGGAAGATGAGGAGGAAGAAATTGGGGAGGATGAAGATGTGTCAGATGGGTATGGTACTGTTGTATCCAGCAATAGTGATGAAGAAGATGATGTTGAGGATGGAGGTTTTGCAGGATGTTGTAACATTGCAGGAGAAAAAAAACTTGGGAGAACATGCAGAAAATGCATACAATTTTAAGGATTTAATATATTTTGAAGGTAGTTACCCATCTAAAAAATTCTGCAAAACGTGTTTTGCACTCAGATTAAACAATTTTCTTTGGTCAACCAATCAAAATCGAGGGTTTTGTCCACCCACATATTTACTCTTTTATCTTACAAAATACCACTGAATACGCGTCATATGTGCGACTTATTTGCGAAATGTCAGTAATTTTCCTAGCAAAAAGTAGCACTGAATACGCGACTCTAGTGAGATTGATTAACGACACTCAAAATAATGTGTGACCCCGAGACGAACGGCTCTTAACTTAATAGCACAGTTTTTGCAATTCTTATTTGAAGGATGTGCTACACATGAACAACGTGGGGCCCAAAGACGTTTAAGCCGAGTAAACGCTGGCATGCTCTTAACTTCATAACACCATATTTACGTTACCCTAGTGATGGGTGTATGACATATCTGCGACAAATTTTTAATGGCCAGATTAAGGAAAATTAATAGCTAATGGTTACTGTTTATGGTTTGCATTAGTGATTCTACTGTTTGAAGAAGAAGTAAAACTAATTGAAATAACATCCTATTGAAGTCTCAAGAATAGAGATTTGAAATCAGTTACACAAGATACTGTTTTTTAGATTGACATGAATCATCATAACTAATCAATTTTAAACTTTCTTATACCATACAGTTAATCGTCTGCAACACAAACTTACTTATGCTGTTCCACCATGAATGGGAATCCTAAGTAGTCATTCAACAAAAGAACCCCACAGAAACGATGTAAATTCTGATCAGAACCTTAATGGACCATCAGGATTTTCCATCACGAGTGTAATTAAAACTCTTTTACTGGAAACCTAATTAAAACTCTTTGACTGGAAACCCTGAATCACAAACTTACCAACCAAATCAATACTCTGTCATTACAACAACCATATATTTTATCGATTAAACATCCAAATCGATCATGCACCAGATCCCATATCAAAATGTGCGACCCCAAGTCCGAGGATATGTTAGGTAATCTATGTTTTGTTGGGGGCGAGTTAGTCAAACAATAAAATGGAATGTTATTATGTTAAGTTGTGGTATTTTGTGTTTCGTTAACTTCTATACCAACCGTCATTGGCCCTTTAATGATTACAATTCAAACTTCCAAAAAAAACAAATGTTGCGTATTAGTGAACCACATATATCCAAATTACACATCAACGCCAGCACAAAAATTAACTAGTACCTTATCTTGAGTAATTGATAGGGCCAACGCATCCCAAAGTTGGTGATTCTCCTCATACAATTTCATCCGTTCCGCCGAGTGATTGGGAGCTATATCCTTGTTTTTAGTCAGCGCACAAACCGGTGGCAATGGACAATTTTCCTTGACTTTCATAATAATGAAATGATTCTCGTTCACGAACGCCAAAACAATTCTTCTCTTCTTAAGAGATCCATCACACTTTTGTTACTTTGGTGTATATGTTGCTTGTACCGTGGGGGTAAAATAATGAACAACACAATTAAATGTGCCAGCCACTAGATGCCCACAAACCGGCATTCTCATCCAATATTGAGTAGGGAGGAACTTCATCTCGTTCTCGGGCCCTAACACTTGAGCATACAAACTATCAAAAACTTCTTCATCACCAATCAATTGCTCATAAAAGCTCTTCTTATTCATAAGTTGTGTGGCCATCCTCGTTATAGCATATCGGCATGGTGTCATCCCTCTACTAACCTCCGTCTCAAAGATTCCTAATTGTTAGGTCACGGCATGATAACCACAATTTCCATCTCCATCGACATCATCTGTATATACAATATACTCGCGAATATTCTCGGGAAGTTGCTCTATATAAGACTCTATTTTGGTATGGTAATTTCTAATGGTCCTACCTGTTTTTGGATCCTTATACATCTTCATATTACCATTTTTTAGCTTCAATATCTCCAATCCATCCTCTGCATACTCTAGACTTTCAATGGATACAATATGTGATGGGAGTGGGTCACCATCGTGTTGTTGTTGACTAGACATGGGTCGCTTACCTTTGCTATCACTTATATTTGGCATGGCTTCGGAATGCTCGCCTTGTTGTTCCTTGTCACTTGATGTTGGTACCTTCGTCGGCCTACTGCTTTTCTTTGCAACCGTCGCTGCATCAACTATGGGTGTGGCTTCGGAATGCTCGCCTTGTTGTTCCTTGTCACTTGATGTTGGTACCTTTGTCGGCCTACCCCTTTTATTTGCAACCGCTGCTCCTTCAACCATGGGTGTGGCTTAGGAATGCTCACCTTGTTGTTTTTGTTCAATCGATGTGGGTACCTTCTTTGGCCTACCCCTTTTCTTTGGTACCTCCGCTCCATCGACTTTTGGTGTGGATAGGGAATCCGCCGTTTGTTGTTGACTTGATAGCGGTTCCTTCCTCGGCCTACCCCTTTTCTTTGGAACCGATGCTTTTGTGAACCTTGCTTCCGAAATCTCACATGCGGTTGGATCTCGTGACTTACTTGCCTCGAGTTCACATTCACGTTGACTCATTTATTTCAATTCTTTTTCTTTTTCTTTTTCTTCTCCTTGCCGTTTTGGTTTGTGGTCTACAGGGAGGATCTCCCTTTGTTGGCTATTCACTTTGTGCTTTCCATGGGAGATTAATTATCCTTAGTTGGATCAACAATACAATACGGCTAGCCGAGTTGCCACGTGAGTAATCTTCGAAGAATTCCTTTGCTTCGTTCGTATCCCATAGTGATTGTCCGGGAGCTTCCGTAGGGGGAGGGGTGAAGGATAGTTGCTTCCAAAACGGATCGATAACCTCAATAGGCATCACTTCTTCATACTTCACAAGCATATGACGACAAGGAAGCCCCAATGAAGACATGTAGGGACAAATACACATATCACCCGGTTTGCCGTAGTTTATCTCCTTTTACATTTCTCTCATCATATGTTTTATTTCCCACTGAGACACGTTGAATTTTATTACTCGGAGCAACTTACCATATTGAATATATTGAGTCATCCTTTCTATTGAGATTTTATCAAAAGCCTTCTTGAGCCTATCGATATCACTCTTGAAGTATTGCTCCATTGTCTCGGTGATCGTAACCACGTCTCCTTGGTTAGACTCGAGGAGATCTTTAAATCTCCCATGAGCGGACTCCGTCACACTAGTTCCTTCATTCCCGTAGTGTCTATATCGGTTTGTCCATGCTCGCAAATTTTTTTCCTTGTACTTATCTAACCATTGCTTCCGACAATACGAGACGGCACTTGGATACACTTCGTTCCAATTGGCAATAAACTTGTCCAAATTCTTTTCGTACGTATCCTCAGTAAGAGACCAATAAACTTTCTCCCAATCTCTTAGAAATTCCAACCACTTTTTATGATTTTCATCATATTCTTTTTCCACTCGCTCTTTGATATTGTCTCTTTCATCTTCTTCTTCTTCGGGTGATAGTTTGTTCTTGCTAACGTCTTCCTCTAGTTGAACAATTATTCTCTTCTTAATATCCTCCTTAGGGGGTTCAAACAAAGCATGACAATATTTTATCACATTTTGATGTATATGATATGTACATAGGAAATTTTGTGCATCTAGGAAGACGTCGGATATTTCATTCATTAATGCGTCATCGTTATCGATTATGATGACCCTCGGAAGATGATTTTCCCGGAAGAGTAATTTCAATTGTCGTATTTCCCAATTATAATTATAATCCTTCTCGTTTTCCATTAAACACCAAGCCAATGTGAATGATACCTAGTCCGATGTTTGCCCCACGATGTTGAACAACGGCATATTGTATTTTTTTGTCTTGCAGGTGCAATCCATCATAATAACACCAAAACATATATGAGCCAATTTTGCAAGCAAATGATGCGAAATGAATATTTGAAGTGGCTTGTTGTTCGGCCCTATTTTAATGATACGCGTTTAGTTGTGATCCCAAGCTATCTTCTCAAATTTTTGCATAATGCTCATACCTTCCCATTCCACCTTTCTAATAGTTGCTTGTGCGCTATAAATTGTACTTAGAGAAGAAACGTTCGTCCGATCTTTTTCCTTAAAACCTCTGAGAATTTGTCTTGGTTTGATACATGCTTTGGTCAATCTCTTTACATCCTCCATTTCATGAGGTTTTAACTTCGCAACTAGGGAGTAACCAACAAAATCTTCCGGATCCGGGTGGTTATGATGGCCGAACCACACCTCACAATCCCATTCTTTGTCTCTTAAATAGAATACAAGCTTAAAGGGGGAATTATCCTTCCTCGTACGAGTCTTGTATACCCTATTAGTCTTCTTTGGATATACATAACTGATGTGTTTTCAACTTTGTTGTAGTAAAAGGTTCGTTGAGACTTGTGAAGATTCGAGTTTTTAAATTTAATAAAAATATACAATAATATTACAATTGGTGCGAGAGGTACTGGGACTAGGGATTTAGCCAATCTTCATAACATAAGGTTCACTTATTTATTCTCAACAATTTTAGCTCAAGAAATATAAACATGGACTCTATTTTTGCCAAGGTAGATTCTCAAAACATTGATTGTAAATGTTAAGCATGGGACATCAAATCACCTAAGCTAAGCATGACCCATCTAATCAAATGACAACCAATTTAATCAAATCATATTTCAATTAATTTTAGTGCAAAAGTCATAAAAAATAATAAAACAAATTTACCCATGTATGAAGTTCGGCCTCCTCCGTCGTCCCAGTGTTGGGGTTTCACTCATCATGTCGAAAACACACTCAAAATATGTATTCATGGCTCAAAAAGTGTTTACAAGAAGAGAAAATAATGAAACAGGAAATCTGCAACAACACAGGTGCGTTACAGACCGACTGTTTCAACTCTCAACTGTTATGATGAAGATAATCGTTACAAATCTGAAGATAAATGTTGCAGAAGAGGATGAAGAAACTGTTACAATGAAGATAAATGTTGCAAACCAGTTGAAGAAACTATTACAACTAGTTGAAGAAACCGTTACGACGGATGAAGAAACCGTCGCTGTTTCCCGAGAAGCAGCAGCAACAACAACAACAACAGAGTTCTGAAAACTCTTGATTCACGCCTCCTGAGCTCTCCTCTCGACACCCCGTCCTTGTACCTGGAGCAATCTATTTATATTCCTAATCCTCATTTAATCAGGCCATATCTCCCAAATAATCTTCATTTATCAATATTATTCTCCACGGCCAAAATTTCAAAAAATTTATCTTCCACACGCATGCAGCTGTATTTCTTTCCTTTTATACCTTCTTCACGCTCCAGAATATCGATTAAGTCTTCCAAGCACGTGCAGTACACGTTTAAATTTCTCACAACTCGTGTAAGCTCATGTTTTTCCTCCAACTCCCTGTTTGGATTAAACCAAGTTATCCAGCCAATTTGATTGATAAAATCACCCATACTAGCTTTCTATAGTCATATCACGTCTACCCACTAAGTTTCAGGAATTGAATCTCACTAAATCACGTCCAAACATCCGATCGAAATTCTGCTATTAATGAAAATATTTTCCCGCCAAAATTCATTTTTTGAATTTGAGAAGAAGATGTCCTCCCCCTAATCCTGCACGGGTGTCCCTTTAGCACTTGTCTTATGGGGTGCAAATAGTAATTTTTGGGCGTAGATAGTAATTTTTCCGGGGTTCCTCCGACACATTTTTGGGGTGCTTCCGGTGCATTTCTGGGGTGCCTTTAGTACTCTATCCTGGGGTGTAAAACACCACTTTTCGAGCCAATTTTGCCGCAAGAGCTTATTCCCTAGAAAAGACTTAAAACAACTTTATTAGAAATAAAATGAGTCCTAGATAATGTAGTTATGGGTGAAAATGCGTCACACTTACGTGTTTATCAATAACCCTTTCTCTTGTGGCTATTCTTCTCCTTGTATTTTCCACTTCCCTCGCGAGCCATCTCAAAACGAATCTTTGAACCTTGGGTATTCCTCACCAACACACACATGTTCTTAAGAACCGTCGTTTTTATCCCAAGCAATTGCTTCCTTTTTAGATTATATTCCCTACATAAGGACAACAATGGGAGATGATAAGGTTCATTATAAGCAATCCATTAGTAAATTTCAAGATACTAGGTGAAAATTATTCTTTGGTAACATACCGGAGGCATTTTATAGTATTCCAATGTATCCCGACAAAGCGGTCTTTGATAGACGCATTTATGTGTCTATTTTCATCTCTTTTGTGTATATTGTTAGTACCCATTTTTGTACTAATTTTGGTATTTTATCCCTTTGTAGGTGTTTTTGGAGGAATAGGCTTTTGCGGCAAAATTGGCTCGAAAAGTTCTTAAAGATACCTGGAAGGACATTTGCTGTTCGGACTCTCTTTTTGATGAGGGGTAACCCATTTCCAAGCAGCTACTAAACATAGACCGGAAATGGATTGGGGGACACCATCTTTTGAACACGATTTTGGCGGACAGTGTTTTTCTCTCGACTGAAGATTAATCAGGACCGGATTTGGGAGAGATTTTCATCGGATTTTATTGCTGGATAGGATGGATTAGGTCTGGTTTAGTCAAACAGGAGTGGTAAAGGATTTAGATACGCAAAGAAAGCAATCTTCCATGC
>JAJJMB010008071.1:3088753-3259137 GCA_023531105.1 Papaver atlanticum | reverse complement strand
CACAAGTTCGAGAAACGAATCTTTTTACCACCAACTACAAAACACATCAGTCTTGCATTTGTTGGATCAATATATGTCACAACCTAAGGAACGAATGAAAAGGAAAATATTCCAGAAAAATTTAAAATACTACGCCGGACCAAGGTTCCGGCATGCTCGACCAAAATTCCGGCATGGTCGAACTGAGCCGAAACTGAAGACCAAATTTGAAACGCTTCCGGCATAAAAATTTCATTTGAAATCAACGCCGGAAACATAGGTGCCGGCGTGCTCGTTATCTATGGTTTTACGCCGGTACATTGTGCCAGCATGGTCGATAATGAATCAACCATGCCGATATTTAACTTTGGAAGACACTGCTTCCTGTATGTTTTTTTCCCGGTACCGGCATGGTAAGGTTAGAATTGAACCGTGCCGGTAGCATATTCCGTGGTAGGTAAAAAGTAACTTTTGTACCGACATGGTTTTTTCGGTTGAATAGAATGCCGGCTTGCATTTCAAAATGGGGGATATTGTTGGACGGCATGGACGGAGTATGAATACTATGCCGGTAATAGTGCTGCCGGCATTGTATTCATACTACGTCCATGCCGGCACCGAGCTTTTTCAGCTGCAACAATGGTGAATTCAGAGAAAAAAAATCAAATTTTCAACACATTGGCACCTTTACCTGAGTAATTGGAGTGGTTGTATGTGTAACTTTTTTACTTTCTTGGGTTGGTTCTTCAAGAAACTCTCCATGCTCATAAAAATCATGATCTAAGGGTGTTGGTTCCACAAATACTTGCAATTGTGAGTTGTTGTGTCTAGCAGAAGATTCAAGATATGCTCCTTGTTGTAGTTGAGCTAAAGATTCAGCAAAAATTCTCTCTTCACAATCATCCACCATTTTCACCAAAAAAGTTCTCTCTCATTTTTTTCCCCTCCTTCTACTCTCACCTCACTCAAATATACACACTAATCATTTATCAAATAATCTTATGATTTTCCTAATTATAATTAACCATTAAACCTGATTAGTGAGGGGTGGATTAGGAATTACATAAAATACTTAGATAAGGGGTGACCCAGATTTGATATTTAAATCCAGGTTTTGTCCTTTTCTTCTATCCCCCAATTAGTTTAAGTATCCCCCAATTGCGCGTTCATAATGAACTACCATCTCAATTGTATGTACTTATTTTGTATGTTCCGATTGTTTCCAAAAAAGTTAAAACGAATCAAATGAAAATGAACTTTTTGTATTTTTAACATAATGTTCTTTGTTCTTTGCAGGTTGATGAAGGACAATTAATTTATTTCAAGGCAGAAATAAGGATTTTACATGTTGTAACCGCAAATGTTCTAATGTTATTTGTTGTAGTTGATGAAGGTGGGCTAATTCGATCTCAAAAAGATATGAGTCAATTTTATTTTATTTTTTAATAGAAAATATGTGTGTAAAAGTATGAGTTTTACATAGTCATAGCATTTAATTGGTAAGATTTTTTTTGTTGGCACATTAATTTTTCTAATTGGTGAGGAACTAATTATGAGACTTATCAATGCATATCCATTATTGAAAGAGGTTACAAATCTTACATATGTCGGATGTCTTTGGATGGGATGAGACTGGGATGGTCGGATGTAACGTTTGTATCTCAAAATGTTATCCGACAGCCCGAGGTTCAAAAACCATTTCTGTTTTGTATTATAGATTGTGATATAAACATAAAATTAGTATATTTTTAGTTTTTTCTGAAGATTGTAAGATACATACATGTCATGATTTCATTAGCGGGTATAGAGGGCGCACCGTTTCTTTGGCACATACGATCCAGAGTCTTTAGCTTTTTGTATGGAATTTTATGACAACATGGTTACAACAATTGTGTAGTACTTCATATAACGGCTTAAATACAATTGTAGTCGGAGTGATAACGTAAAAATAGTAAATCATTAGACTGTAATTACTTATTTAACACCACCAGACTCAGCCTAAACCATTAGTTAAAGAGTCAAGACATAGTTTTGGTGGCTCTTACCTCTTTCAATTTGCCAAAAAGTGGAACCAGGTTACCCTAAATGTTCTATTTAACAATTCTCTTATCTCTGAAATCATGAACATAAAGTTATACACAACAAATGAAGGGAAAGGGTTCTAAAAAAAATCAACATAGATGGTCTTTAACCAGAAATGGAGAATTCTCAATGAAGTCTCTCTATGTAAAGCTCCTGAATCCTTCTTCTACAGTTTCTAACACTACAAAACAATTCTGGAAAACATTATGGGGCATGGACACTTCCGAAAGAGCTAAGCTTTTTGTCTGGAAATGCGTACATAATGTTTTTTTTATCATTTAGGGAGAAACTGGGATCTATTTTGAATGTGGATACCAAATGTGTCTTTTGCTAGACATGTATTCAATCAACCCAACATTTGTTTTTTGATTGTGCATATGCGAAGAAAGTATGGAATCTTGTTAGAGCATTACTCGGTCGAACTCGCAAGCGTTGCTATCTCAAGCTTTTTTGTCAAGTTTAGTTTCCAGAACTATAAGTCTTGATTTCTAGTCTACTTATAGCTAAGTTTCGGATTAGGATAGTAAGTGTAGTTGATCCTTAGACTCCACGGCGTTCATCGAATGAAGACGAAGAACTACTCAAGGGAACTTGAGGAACTTCATCAACAAAGAGGTATGTGGAGACTTGAACTTATCTATCACTCAAAAGTCTATCTATTTTATCTCATATTTTGAGACAAAAGTCGTATTGCTATATAGACTTCATTTATACACATGTGCTATTTCAAGCCGAGTTTAACTCACTTATCTATGCCTCGAAATATGTGTTGGTAAGCTTTCGCTTTGGCCAAGTTCATCTTTAATCATGAAGAAAGTCATGTTGATAATTTCAATGACTTGAAAATCGCTTTGATGAAAAATAGTTTGTGAATAACAACTATATAACATCCTCTAAGAAAGTTTCAATGATTGAAATGAGAGTTTAGAACACGTAACCATCTTTGGATATAAACATAGTGTGTTCTCACATTTGTGTAAAAGTCCAAAAACGGGAACCTGAAGTATGCGTACCCGTACGCGTACTGGCGGTTGTTGGAAATCCGGTTGAGTATGCATACCCGTACGCATACCGGCGGAAAGTTCACGTCCGTGAATTTATGCTGGAGTTTGAAAGTGAAAAACAAACTCAATCCGGTTACTTAAGTATGCGTACCCGTTTGCGTACTTAGGTAGGTTACTTTCTAAAATCGGTTTGTTCATGAACTAAAACATTTATATAATAAGGAATGCAATCTTTGCAAACCGTGGCTATAATGTTCATGAATAGATTCGAGAGAATCAAAATCGATTTTGCTTCAATTGTGTCTTGTATACTTCTATGAGATCTAAGCAATTGAACAACTCTCTAACTAGTTCATTTGAGTCACTTGAACTAGTTATGGTGAAGATGAATAAAGTTGATATGGAAGTGCTCATATGGCTAACCATTGGTTAACTATTGTTGACCCAACTAAGTGTACACGTTTAGGTACGATTACCCAAACCTAAATGAAAGTGCATTTCATTTGTGTATAACAAGCTAGGTTCGATCTAACGGTTGAAAGATATTAGCTTGAATCTAATCAGGTTTTCATCTAACGGTGAATATTGAATGCTTTGTTACCAAGGTAACTTAGATTGCAAACCATGATTTTGAGACTATATAAAAGAGAACTCTAGCAACTGGGAAACCTAATCCCCACACCTCATGTGTGATACTAGTTGCATAAGCTAGAGTCGATTCTCCTTTAACCTTAGGTTTTCACGAAACCCTGTAGGTTAACGACTTAAAGACTTCATTGGGATTATGAAGCCAGACCCAACTATTTTCTCTGTAGTTGAGTGATCTGATCTTGTTGTTTCTATCGTACTGAGTACAATCGTAATATTGGCTTGAGATTGATATCTCCGATAGGAAAGATAGAAAAGTAGTCACAAACATCTTCATCTCATCGTTTGTGATTCCGCAATATCTTGTTTCGTTAATCGATTAAGATTATTGTGAGGTGATTGATAATTCTAGGTTGTTCTTTGGGAATATAAGTCCGGGTTATCGATTGGTTCCTATTCACCTTGATTTATCAAAAGACGGAACAAAACTCGTAGGTTTATCTATGGGAGACAGATGTATCTATTCCAATAGACTTTTCTGTGTGAGAAAGATTTGTTTATCAAGTCTTCGACTTTGGGTCATAGCAACTCTTAATTGTGGGTGAGATCATCTAAGGAAATCATGTGTGTAGTATCCTACTGGGATCAGAGACGTAAGGAGCGCAACTGTACCTTGAATCAGTGTGAGATTGATTAGGGTTCAACTACAGTCCAGACCGAAGTTAGCTTTTTAGTAGGCTAGTGTCTGTAGTGGATTAATACAGTGTGGTGTTCAAATATGGACTAGGTCCCGAGGTTTTTCTGCATTTGTTGTTTCCTCGTTAACAAAACTTCTGATGTCTGTGTTATTTCTTTTCCGTATTATATTTTGTTATATAATTGAAATATCACAGGTTGTGCGTTGAATCGATCAATTGGTAAATCCAACCTTTGGTTGTTGATTGAAATTGATTGATCCTTGAACATTGGTCTTTGGTATCGTTCAAGTTATTTCTCTTGTATTCAATCAGGCTCGAAAATTCCTATTTGTTTGATTGCGGATTTAATCGAGAAATTTAGATATAACTCTTTGATATACTTTTTTATTAAGATTGAGTCTGACTGTTTAGTTGATTCTCTTGAAAGTATATTGGAGTTAATCCATACAGATTGCTAAGCGAAATATTAGGTGTGGTTGTTGTACCCCCGCTTTTTCAATTGGTATCAGATCAGGCAAACACGTTTAAAACCTCATAAGTCTGTGTTTGTAGCAATCTGATTATTATGGATGAGTCTATCTCTAAAAACGTATCAGGTCAGAATTTACCAGATGATTTTCAAAGCTTGAATTCACCTGAGAGAACTGTCACATCTAAGTCAATATCTAAACATTCTTTGAATGTAGAAACTGTTGATTGGAAACACGCCTAGAAGAACAGTTGGATGAACTTTCTGATGAAGGTGATTCAGATATTGATAGAGATGTTGATAAGGAAGTCTCAGAGTATGTTAATTTTTTGGATTCGTTGAAAATGAATAAGATTACAACTTCTCATGTCACACATCTTCTGACTCCTCTCTGCCGTGAAAACAAGAAACTGAAAAGGATTTACGGAGGTCTTTATGGTTGGAATCGTTCTTGCGAATCGATCCTCAAAGATTCCGAGGAAAACCTGAGTAGAAATTCACTTGAATGTGATAATGTTTCTCAAAAATACTTCTTGTTGGAAGAGAAACTTGCAGAAACTGAAGCAAGGATTAACTCTCAGCAAACATGTTTTGATAACAGAGAAAGCGCTTTTCTCGCTCGAGAAAAACGTCTTGAGGCTGATTTAGCTGCTGCTCTTGATAAAATCAAGATGTTGGAAGATGACTTGAAAAAGTTTAATACTAGTTCAAGAAAATTAACCACTATGCTAGGAGCAAATAAAAATCATCGTGATACACGAGGATTGGGCTATAAGGGAATAGATGCTCCAAGTATTAGCAAAGAGGTAAAATTTGTCAAGGCTAGTGATTCTTCTCAACAAAAGTTTTCCACTAATGGCAAAAGTGAAATACTTTCACCGGCAGTTAAGGTTCAAAAGAGCAAAGTATATCAACCTCCAAAGTCAGCACCTACGGATCGAGGTAAGAACATTCCTTATGTTTGCCACTATTGCGGAAATAAAGGTCACCTGGAAAGGAGATGTCGTTTCCGTATAAGGAATGAGAAACTTCATGATGTTCTTGTTTGGGCATCACTATAAGTTGTGAAACCAAGATCATATGTTAAAACTAATCCCCTTAACGTTACAGGTTATAACTGTCCAACCTTTAGGCAAAGGAATCAGTGTTGTGATAAACCTATATTTGCCTATAAACGTCATACGAATCCTTTTCACAATTGTAATAGTTATCAAAAGGATAACTTTGTAAAGACGAAGACAAGATCCGATGCTCCCAATTGGAGAAATACTAACTTGCAAAAGAATAGTCAATCCAATTCTCTTTCGAGAATTCTAGAAGAAAGTAATGGGAAGAAGGTTCCGGTTGTTCCTAAACGCACTCAGAAGTGGATACCAAAGAAAGTTAATGATGTTTTGAGTGTGAAAAGGAATGATCTCCCATAAAATTCCATGACTATGGAGAAGGAAGTATCCATGATGTTGGAACTTAAAAAGTTCTTTGGAAAGATGGATTTGGATGTGAAAGGTTCTAAAAACGATCTCTTTCATGATAATCCAAAAGTCACTTGTGGTGAGCAAGACATTGTTCACCTCAACACAACTTGATTGTGTTGTAAGTGCATCCTCACCAAGGAATGCCCTGTTATGTATACGGTGAGGGAAGCACGAGAATTGGGGCGCACAGATTATGTTTTGGTAAGGCTGTAGAATTCGATTGGATTCATCTAAAAAGGTATGTCTATAAACTTTGTGCAAGATTTGTGCTTTTATTTATTTGCTTAGAGTACTTATATTGATCCACGTACTTTTCTTATCGTTCATTTCTACCTAACTTGATCTGTGTTTAAGGTTCTTAAATGTTTAGATTTGAAAATAGTAGTTCGGGATGTTTGGACTTCATGGTACACATACCAGGTATGCATACCATCATTTAAAATCAAAATCCAGGGGTTTTAGTACGCATACCCGTTTGCATACTGCTCCAGGTCACGAAAATTCGTTTGCAAACCCATATGCATACTGGCCTGTAGACGTCGATATTCGGTAAACTTGTTTTGGCCGTAACTTCTTCGTCCGAACTCGAAATGACCTCATTCTTTTTGCATTCTCTTCCTCTTTGAATTATCTTCAAATTGGAGATGAGAATTCTTGAATTTGGATGAGTTAAGATTGGTCACAGTCCTGTCTCTTGTTTTTGAGTGTTTTGCTCCGTTTCGTTGCACTTGTTCTACTTCTCTTGGACTTGGGCACTTGGATTATTGGAGTACTCCTCTTCTAAGCTCATTTGTAGCTTTTACAAGAATGATGTTGGTGAATCACAAAGAAGGAACTTCAAAAATGGGCAATAGTACACATTACTATGGAATTCTTGAATGTTCACAGTCATCTTTTGTGAACTATGGTGCATGGTCATTAATGACTTTGTATGTTCTTCTTTGTTAAGAAAATCTTTTTATACGCCTTTGGTAGCTATTCTTGGTGTAAATCCGAGCAAAAAATATTGATTCTACCCTCTAAGGACAAATCATCTTACATGTGCATTACGAGTTTGTCTTAATGTCTAGGAAACTTCTTATGAGAATTTATTCTTGTGTTTTAAGAAGGATAACTAGGGATTGGAATAGCCATTATTGTGAGTACACATAGCTATTTCCAATGATTTTCATCTTGCAATGTTTTTAAATTTATTTCTTTAAATTATAAAGGTTATTTGGAAGATGATTTTGTAGTATTAATCTTTATGGTTTTATATATTGCAACTTGTTATGGGATATGTGTGTTTGCGTTCGTGAACTATGGTTGTCCCATACGTAGTCAAAAGTTAGTCTTTCATATGTCAGTATGCAAGTATTGATAAATGATTGAATGAACTTTTGACAAACAAAAGTTAAGCCTTTTTATGTCATTATGCAAATATTGATGGAAGAAATGATGAACTTTTGTTTACAAAGATTAAGTCTATTATATGTCATTGTGCAAATAGTGATGAACAATAGAATGAATCTTTGTTTATTCCACAGTATTGATCTTCCCTGATCTATATTTTTATGTAAATACTGTGCGGCTCCGTAAGTTTTCTTATGTGAGCATTTCCGATTAAATTAATCATGGGTTCTCTTGTGGTTAATTTAATTGAGATTTTTGGATACAAATTCATATTCTTATGTGATTTGTTAATGTCCATAGAAATCCTTCTTTTATTATGAAAGTAAGGTCGCTCTTGTTGTTCTTTCGGGAATGAATTTTATGGGGGAGAGTTCTTAATTGAACTTGTGCTTAATTGCCAAATCTTTGTGAGGAGTGCGGCTATAGAATATTATAGGGGTTATCTTGTATCTTTATAAACTCCTTGATGAATGCATCTAGTTTCGGCTATATGATTGCATCTAAAAAAGTTTATATGTGCTTTTCTTTAGGTCATGAAGTGCCTCTATGGAAATTTCATGAGGATCCCACTAATTTTCGTACCTTTGCCAATTTTATTGACAAAAAGGGGGAGAATTAATGTGAAATTCGCACTACAAATACATATGGTTTTCGGATCTTTATGTAGGGGGAGTGGTTTTCATGTAAGATGGAGTATTGACTAAGGGGGAGTGATCCATATCACCATAGTATTGTTGTCAAAGTTATGATACAATTGAACTTTGATGTTGTGTAATAATACTATGACACTGTATAACATTGATTGAGAGTTATTGTTTTCTCATTGTTATGGCTACGGATCTTCAATAACGATGATGCTGAATTGAATACCTTTGGAATCATTGGAGTACTTGGAAGTGACGAAGATTTCGAGTAATGTTGAAGAACAAAGGAGATCAAGCATTTGGAAGAGAAGCTACAAAGTTTATTTATTTTGTATTCCATATGTATTTATAGTTTGTCACTAAAATTGACAAAGGGGGGATTGTTAGAGCATTGCTCGGTCGAACTCGCAAGCGTTGCTATCTCAAGCTTGTTTGTCAAGTTTAGTTGCCAAAACTATAGGTCTTGATTTCTAGTCTACTTATAACTAAGTCTCGGATAAGGATAGTAAGTGTAGTTGAGCCTTAGACTCCATGGCGTTCATCGAATGAAGACGAAGAACTACTTAAGGGAACTTGTGGAACTTCATCAACAAAGAGGTATGTGGAGACTTGAACTTATCTATCACTCAAAAGTCTATCTATTCTATCTCCTATTTTGAGACAAAAGTCGTATTGCTATTTGTCATTTATACACATGTGCTATTTCGAGCCGAGTTTAACTCACTTATCTATGCCTCGAAATATGTGCTGGTAAGCTTTCGCTTTGACAAAGCTCATCTTTACTCGTGACGAAAGTCATGTTGATTATTAAAACAACTTGAAAATCGCTTTGATGAAAAATAGTTTGTGAATAACAACTATATAACATCCTCTAAGAAAGTTTCAATGATTGAAATGAGAGTTTAAAACATGTAACCATCTTTGGATATAAACATAGTGTGTTCTAACATTTGTGTAAAAGTCAAAAACCGGGAACCTAAAGTATGCGTACCTCTACGCGTACTGGCGGTTGTTGGAAATCTGGGTGAGTATGCGTACCTGTACGCATACCGGCAGAAAGTTCACGTCCGTGAATTTCTGCTGGAGTTTGAAAGTGAAAAACAAACTCAATCCGGTTACTTAAGTATGCGTACCCGTTTGCATACTTAGGTAGGTTACTTTCTAAAATCGGTTTGTTCATGAACTAAAACATTTATATATAATAAGGAATGCAATCTTTCAAAACCGTGGCTATAATGTACATGAATTGATTCGAGTGAATCAAAATCGATTTTGCTTCAATTGTGTCTTGTATACTTTTATGAGATCTAAGCAATTGAACAATTCTCTAACTAGTTCATTTGAGTCACTTGAACTAGTTATGGTGAAGATGAATAAGGTTGATATGAAAGTGCTCATATGGCTAACCATTGGTTAACTATTGTTGAACCAACTAAGTGTACACGTTTAGGTACGGTTACCCAAACCTAAATGAAAGTGCATTTCATTTGTGTATAACAAGCTAAGTTCGATCTAACGGTTGAAAGATATTAGCTTGAATCAAATCAGGTTTTCATCTAACGGTGAATATTTAATGCTTTGTTACCAGGGTAACTTAGATTGCAAACCTTGATTTGGAGACTATATAAAGGATAACTCTATCAACTGGATAAACCTAATCCCCATACCTCTTGTGTGATACTAGTTGCATAAGCTAGAGTCGATTCTCCTTTAACCTTAGGTTTTTCACGAAACCCTGTAGGTTAACGACTTAAAGACTTCATTTGGATTGTGAAGCCAGACCTAACTATTTTATCTGTAGTTGCGTGATCTGATCTTGTTGTTTCTATCATACTGAGTACAATCGTAAGATTGGCTTGAGATTGATATCTCCGATAGGAAAGATAGAAAAGTAGTCACAAACATCTTCGTCTCATCGTTTGTGATTCCGCAATATCTTGTTTCGTTAATCGATTAAGATTATGGTGAGGTGATTGATAATTCTAGGCTGTTCTTCGGTAATATAAGTCCGGGTTATCGATTGGTTCCTGTTCACCTTGATTTATCAAAAGGCGGAATAAAAATCGTAGGTTTATCTGTGGGAGACAGATTTATCTATTCCAATAGACTTTTCTGTGTGAGGCGGATTTGTTTATCAAGTCTTCGACTTTGGGTCGTATCAACTCTTAGTTGTGGGTGAGATCATCTAAGGGAATCAAGTGCGTAGTATCCTGCTGGGATCAGAGACGTAAGGAGCACAACTGTACCTTGAATCAGTGTGAGATTGATTAGGGTTCAACTACAGTCCAGACCGAAGTTAAATTTGTAGTAGGCTAGTGTCTGTAGCGGCTTAATACAGTGTGGTGTTCAAATAGGTCCCAGGGTTTTTCTGCATTTGTTGTTTCCTCGTTAACAAAACTTCTGATGTCTGTGTTATTTCTTTTCCGTATTATATTTTGTTATATAATTGAAATATCACAGGTTTTGCGTTGAATTGATCAATTGGTAAATCCAACCTTTGGTTGTTGATTGAAATTGATTGATCCTTGAACAATGATCTTTGGTACCATTCAAGTTATTTCTCTTGTATTCAATCAGGCTCGCAAATTCAAATTTGTTTGATTGCGGATTGAATCGAGAAATTGAGATCTAACTCTTTGATATACTTTTTATTAAGATTGAGTCTGAGTGTCTAGTTGATTCTCTTGAAAGTATATTGGAGTTAGTCCAAACATATTTCTAAGCGAAATATTGGGTGTGGTTGTTGTACCCCCGCTTTTTCAAATCTGTCACTAATGGACATACAGGGAATACCTCTAATTTCAAACACAATAAATGATTAATATTTTTTAGCCCATTACAATGAATGGAGTAATGGTAATGAGAACTCAATATCAATGGACTTAGCCTCTACCAAGTGCTGGTTCATATGAAAGGAGAGATGCCTTAGAGTTTTTGAGGGAAAAAACAGATCTCCTTAGTCTTTCTCAATTAGCAATGGTCATTTCAAATCATTTTGCATACTGGCATCCAAGCTTAAACCTCCAAACACATCAGATAGTAGCTACAACATCAAACCGAGATAAATCTTGGAAACTGCCTAGTGTGCATACTTTCAAAATAAACTGGGATGCTTCATGAATATCTGCAATTACTAATGCAGGTTTTGGACTTGCTTTGCGCGATTAGACAAGATCATTTGGAGGAGCTGAAATGGAAAGCATCAGATGCGCATCAACAGAAGAAGTAGAAGTAGTAACTCTGCTACAGACAGTCAAATGAGCCAAATTAAGAAATATTCAAAATATGGTCATTGAGGGGGATAATTTATCTAATATTATATATCTAGAAGGCAAAAAAAAAACTAGTCCGGCAGCAAAGCAAGGCAATTTTAGATGAAGTTAGAAGTTTGGCAGACAACTTGATCTATTTTTTGGGTTTTCAGTTTGCAGACAGAATGGCGAACGGGGTAACGGATATATCGGCAAAGAAAGGAAGAATATCTACTACCACAGTTTATTGGGAAGTTTCAACACCAATTCTTCTAATTCCTAGTATAACTTTTGACACTGTCAAAGCTTATAATGTTTCTACTTTAAATAACTTTGTTATAACAAGATCAAAGGAAACTAATCCAACTGATTCAGCCATCGTTGGGACATCTCATATGGATTTGACCTCAAACGAACCTGAATCTAGAAATTAGCCAATTCTGTGTAATTTTTCATGATTTATATGGGCTGATACCAGCTCTACTAGAGGCTGATACCAGTCCATCGATCCAATGCTCAGGATCGCCAGGATCTTTTGGTCATATGTGGACTGGTATCAGCCCTTAGTATAGCTGGTATCAGCATATAAATCATGTAATTTTTGGTTTTGGTACCGAGCTATCTAACTTTTAAAAAAAACTTTTGCCAAAAACAAAGAAGTCCGTTATTGATCAAATAGCTTAATTTCCCAAAGCAAACAACTCCGTTGTAGTCTAGGTGGTTAGGATACTCGGCTCTCACCCGAGAGACCCGGGTTCAAGTCCCGGCAACGGAATTTTTTTATACGCAAAAAAATAATTTTATTCTTTTTAAGAAAAATCCTAACTTATCTATGACACCGTTTTGAAGAACAGCCCTAACTTTTTTTCTCCACCACCTTTCTGAGAGGAAGCAGCAGAGATCAATAGGAAACCTCACAGAAGATTTGATCTTCGACATCCTCGTTCGTTTACCAGTAAAATCAATCATAAAATTTAGGTGCGTTTGCAAATTTTGGCATAAGTTATTGAATAATAATACTAATCTAGATTTTGTTAAGCTGAAACTCAAGTATGACATTGAAATTGGAAACAATAAGCTTCTTTTAACAAAAGGTAATCTTTGGCACTCTATAGATTATGATCCACTATCATTATCAGCAACATCTAGATCAATATTATTATCTGATGAGATTGTAAAGATTAATCATCCAGTCATGACTTATGAAGGGACTAGAATTTTGAGTACTAGTAATGGTTTAATTTCTGCTACCAGTCCTGATGGTTATGGTGGTATATACATTTGGAATCCAGTTACGAAAGAGCGTAAGTTTATATGCACATATATAAAACCAGTTATGTCAGGGTTTAGATATGTTTGTGAAATTGGGTGGGGGTTTGGTTATGATTGCGGAATTGAGGATTACAAGGTTGTTGCAATTGTTCATTATAAGAATTCTCCTTCAAATTATTCGCATGTTGAGGTTTATACATTAGGTTTAAATTCATGGAGATCGAGTTCATGCATTCCGTATAGACTTGCTAGAGGAGGACCTGCTGGGGTGTTTTTCAATGGAGCTCTTCATTGGTTAGCCCAATCATGTTCAGATACCGGGTCGCAAGTTTTACTTTCTTTTGATATGAAAGATGAAATTTTCATAGAATTATACCAACCTGAAAATTTGGACAAATTTGACTATAAATTTGTGGGTGTCCTAGGGGGGTGTCTTAGCATGCTTTGCAGTGTTGGTAAAGTTGGTTTTGAGGTATGGGTGATGCAGGATTATGGAGTGAGACAGTCATGGACTACATTGTTCAAGATCGACCAACTAATGACAGATATTCCATCTTTTCACTACTTAAGGAGGACTGTATCTCTGAGAAACGGTGAGATCCTATTAGAGATTCAATTGGATGCAGGGGATGAGATGGATGGAGGGGATGACACTGTGTTTATAGTATATGACGCGAAGCGGGAGAGAGCTAGGATTGTAAAGATCCTAAAGAAAGAAAACGAAAGACTTCGGAACCACAGTCTTAGAGATAATTCAAGACCATTTTATGAGATGGACAGTTACGTGGAGAGCCTAGTCTCGGTAAACTCAGGTTCTTATCTTCGGGATCGTAATAAAATGTAGAACTCGAGGAAGTTTGTATTCCTTACATTGGAGGCGATGGAACACACTGCCTGTACACACTATATTGTCCTAGATCGGATGCTTGACAGTGGAGTTGAAACATACATCATCTTATCGGAATTGTGTTGGCAATATCACTACCCTCCTTTCTGCTGGGTTTCATTTATGTTATTAGTATCATCTGATTTTAACTCGTAAACATTATCTTCCATTTTTCTAATAAATTTGAGCTTGTTTACGTCGATGTATTTTGAATGATTGGTTTATAGAACTTTTAGTAGTTCCTTCTCTTTGGTCTATGAATAAACCTTTAAGCATATATGATTATGCTTATATTACAGAAAGTACAGGATATTGCACTAATGGTCGCCTGCTGTCTGTGGAATTGCTTTGGAAATTTACTTTTTCTCTTTTGTTTAGTGAATCCATGTGGTCCAACTAAACATTGTTAGGAGGACTTCTAAGAATATACTATTGGCTTCATTGCTTTGTTACTGAGTTTATCCATGTGAGATTTTCATCTGATCTAGAGTCCCTGAAACAATATGAATTAAATGTGTAAGATGTATTCTAATCCATTATCAATCCGACGCTTTGGCCGAGTGGTTAAGGCGTGTGCCTGCTAAGTACATGGGGTCTCCCCGCGAGAGTTCGAATCTCTCAGGCGTCGTTCTTTTTTTTACAATTCTGAACTATCAAACCTTGATCAAGTCTCATGGGGGATGGGCCTAGATTTGGTACGATTTCTGTGGCGCCCAAACTGCAGCAGCCAGATTCAGCACTCAAAATCAAAAAAGAACCGCACAAAATCGTTAGGGTTAATTTTCTCTTTGATTCCTCTGAGAATCGAAAATGTTTTTACGAGTTTGACGTCAGGTTGTAGCTCGATCGAGCATGATCAACTGGTCGTCTCGATCTTTATCAACTGTTGCAGATTCACAGGATCCTACTAAACTTCGAGTGGATTTTTACTGGCCGTGTTACCCTGACAGTACCTCTAATCTGGTTAGTAAAAACCAATTTTTTTATATTTTTTTTTTAATATGCAGTAAAGTTTACATGAAAGTAGAGGATTCCGTTGCCAATTTATGAATTGTGAATACCAATTGTTTTGACTGACATACCAATAAATATCTGTTGCTAGTTAAAAAGTTGAACAAGAAGCATTGATACTAGTGTTCACGTTTGCGTTGCCTCAAAACTCTTTATGTTATGTCATTTTTGAATTGGCAGTTTTATTTTTGTTGCATGATACCAGGGAATGAACCCCTTTTCTTCTTCTGAATTTTGATATGAATGCTAGATATCTAGTATGGAACACATTAAAGGACACTATCAGGTGTCCGATTCGTCAATCCCTGAATGTCTAGATGCAGTGACTCCGCATGCATATATAGCTTATAGCGTGTCCACAGCTATCAGTGTCAGATCACATGTCCATGCGTATGGATATGGACATGATCTATGCTCCAAAGAGTCCACGCAACACTCCCCCAGCCAGGCTAAGTCCTATGGCGTGCTAATCTGCTAGATTAGCAGTTCACGTCAGTTAGGACAACCTCCTAAGTCCTATGGCAGTGCTAATCTAGCATGCTAGTCGTAGAATCAAACAGCGTCCAGCGCTGTTTGGTTCAGTGCAACCAATCTCAACCGTTAGATTAAAAAATAAATCCATATGCGCTGAATCATTTAGCGAAAAGGTGATTTTTGTGGCGCTGAACCATTCAGCGCAAGTATCTCGCTGATAGTTCATGTGCGAGCAAATGTTGGGAGAGAGAACTGATGTTAACAAATAGACAACACTTTTTTTTTTTTGAACCGCAACACTTTTTGGCTAATCTAGCAGCGCAATCTAGCCCATAGGACTTAGCCTAATGCTTACATACTTCTAGTAATTTATCTAGAGTGTAGGTAACATAAAACTTATATAGAGGTAGTTTTTTCTCTCAACCAGTCGATTTTTAGGCACCTTTTCTCCCTTTGTGTTTGGAATTTTTTTCTCTAATTTATGAACTATCTTTTTAGTCTATATAGCCTTTGGACATTTTAGTCTATAAATAACTTTGGTATTTTTTCTCTGATTTATGAACCATCTTTTTAGTCTATATTATAACAATCAAGATATAGAGAGATGTATCTGATAAAATATGGGCATCCAACTCAAAACCAATTTGCAATGAGTGGAGTGGCCCATACAACTATATGGAGGATCCTAGCTAGGGGTTTGGTCTATGTGGGACTATTATCCTCAACAGTATCTCTCTGATTACTGGTGAAGTGGAGGTACTGCTGACTTGGTATATACCTGTGTTAAAAAAATTGGTGCCTAGATATGATTAGGCGTCCATAGGACACCAAATTTTTCCGGGTTCTCAGTTTGTTATTCAATATCTTCTATTTGTGTTTTTTTTTCCTCTGCTTAAAGTTTATTAATGAAATTATGCTCTAACCAACCTTGTGAACAAGGGTACTTCTGCAAGTGTCTGTATCGTCGTTAGTACAACATTTTATCAGTTGCACACAAGTCGGTACTCCTGCTAGTTTTTTTGCGAGGTATTTGTATCTGCCAGACAATATTGTTTCATGACTTTAACTCATGCATCAATCAGGGTGAGTATTGCTTATGCAAGCCCGACTCATAGGTGGACATTGCCTGACTATGCTGGTCTGTTTGAGATGTAAATAATTAATTATCGCATCTTATAAACTATGTATATTTTACTCTCTTTTATTTCAGGTTGACCGGCTCATTGTTCCAACTAAAAGAGGGCAGGGGAGTATTCTTCCTGGATACAAAGATACTTATGTTGGGCTCAAACCTGGGGTTCTCTCACTGGTCTCTGGAAACGATACAACCAAGTACTTCATCAGTAGTGGGCATTTGTTCATCAATTTAGGATATATTGCAAATGTATATATTGTTTCAGCGATACCCCTTGACCATATTGACGCAGATACAGTCAAGAAGGCTCTCGCAGAGTATAGCCAGAAGTTGAGAAGTACTGCAACTGACTTGGAGAAAACAACTAAGGTTCAGAGGAGTCTTGAAAAGTTCACCCAGAAGTTGAGTACTGTCTTAACTAACTTAGGGAAAGTGGAAACCCTCTCAATGCTGCACTCACAGGATATTTAGTCTATCACCTTCAGATCCTTTTCTTTTTCTTCGCTTTTGTGAATGTGAGGGCTATGAACACTTTTTGTCCATATTGTCTTACTGATTTTCGGGAGGATCTATAAAGTTTCCAGAAGATATTCTCTGCAGGTCTTCCCGAATCCTACATTAGCCTCAATGATTTGTTAAACAAGGAAAACCATGACATTCTACTCATCTCTGAGACAAAACAACAAACCAAAGATGTGGAAATCATCCTTAGTAAAAATAACATCCAAAAGTATTGGATTGTTGCTCCCATAGGTTCTGTTGGGTTTTAATTCTTGCACGGGAAGATAACTTGGTTCTTGCCATATTAGATTACACTCACAACAAAGTAAATGCCAGAGTTTTTTTAATCACACTATCAGTTTTCACCAGATAATATCTTGTTTTTATGGAAGTCCTTACAGACCTCTAAATTAAAATCTTGGCAAATGATAAAGGATATATGGCTAGCAGTAGCACAATTATTGAACCTTGGATCATAACTGGAGATTGTAACACTGTCCTGCATGCTACTGACAAACACATTAGATTCCCCATTAATCAAACTATCAAAGTGAAGCTAACACTTTCTTGAATATGTTAGATACCTTAGGATCGCATATCTTGGCTTTACAGGTTGCCCCTTTAATTACCTGGAATAATAAAAGAGATGATGGGGATTTTATAGAGCATACATAAATGGTTCCCCTGCTTACTATTTTACTAAAAGACTCCAGCAAAAATTAGATGATGCCAACAAGAACCCTCCTTCCACCATAAAAGCTAGAGAGCTAATCACAAAACTTACCTCTGAGTTTACAACCTTGTACACCATTTAAGAAGAATTTTGAAAAATCACAAAGCAAAACATAGTATTCGGAGATAGGAACACTCAGTTTTTCCATGACTCAGCTACGCAGAGATATAGAAGAAACATGCATGATTGACACTATTAAGGATCATAGAGGAAACTGGTTACTGGGAAAGCATAAAATTGCAACTGCCTTACTCAACATTTCAAAAACATTGCCACTACTGTGAATCCTATGATTGATGATAACTTGATTGATCTTATCCCGCTTAGCATTAATGATAATGATAATACCATCTTAGAATCGATTCTCTTTTATTTTGAGATTAAAAAAAAAACACTTTGTTTGCCACTGAACCTAACAAAAGCTCTGGAGCTGATGGATTTCCTTTTTACTTTTCTGGAAAAATTGAGAGACCATAAGTGCTGACCTTGTTTTGATGATACAAACTTTCTTCAGAATATGTTATATATATGATTAAAGAACTTAATTCCACTTTCATATTTCTCATCCCCAAGGTACCCACACATGTTATTGCTGGGAAAGTTTGGCCAATTGCACTGTTTAACCCCGTTTATGAAGTCACATCCAAACTCATAGCCAATAGAATAAAGGTTAGGCGATTTTTTCAGGCGACACTGACCAATATCAAAGTGATTTATCGGATTTTGTAGCTAGACTTTAGTATAATTATGTGCTTTTTTGTTTTCTTTTTTGCTTTCCGTTTTTGCTATTCTCTTTTATTTGTTGATTTCTTTTTCTCTAACAATAAAAATTTGTGATTCAACTAAAAAAATAGAATGAAGGTTTTCTTTTAGTGTCCATATCGACCCTAACATTAGGGATAAAATATAATATCTAGACTTAATGTCAAGCCCATCCCTCTTAATGGTAACATTTACGGTCACCATTGTACACAAGTAGGTCTAAGATCAAATGATTTGAACCAATTATTTTGAACATAAAATATAGACTCTTAGGTTGGCAAAGGAATACCCTTACAATTGCGGGAAAGTCAGTCATGATCAAATCTGTCACATCTTACTAGTATATATCAAATGAATTGTTTTGAACTTCATAAGAAGATATGCAATGATATTAACAAAATTCAAAGGAATTTTGGTCGGTGAAAAACCTACAGTCTTCCAAAAGGACTTACCTGAAACCTTGGAATTTATTTTGTGAACTCGTAAATAACAGAAGTCTTGGTTTTCAGAATATGTATTACACATTATACAATACTTTTTAGAATGAGTTGGAGATTTGAAGAACGTAAACTCTCTTTAGGGTTTTACATTCTAAAATCTAAGTACTTTCGTAATTAGGATGTAATGTATTCCAAAATAATTGTTTTTCTAATGTAAGTACTCTCTTTGGGCTTTTAGATTCCCCTCCTAAACAAATGGACAGTTGGATCTGGAAACAAACAAAGAGGGCATTGGTCTAATATTCCAAAACAATTATTTTTGGACAGTTACCAAATGAGACGAGATAGATATTTGGAATGATTTATGGATTCCTAAACCACGTTAGTGATTTTATCAGCATAGAGAAAACATGGAATATTGCAAAACTAAATACATGTTTTAATACTTAGACCGTGAATATAATAAAACAAATCCACATCCTAATTAATATACAACATAAATGATAAAGTCATTCATATTTTGACCAGTTATGGAAAATTTTCACCAAAGACTCTTTATAATAATTAGCAATAACATAGTTACCAATTGGGATCCAATCTGGAATTTAAAGGTCATTCCTTCAATAAAAATGTCCGTGTCGAAAGTTCCGCCGTATGTTATTTTTATCAACATTAATATACCACATGTCAGCTTTGCATGATTAATGTGAAACTTCAACTTGTTTCTAGAATGTAACTTTGCTTCACAAGTTTGGAATCATATCCACTTTTCAGATGAGCTATGTGAATAGCAATACTAACACTTTCCACGAATAAATAATTAGTTGGCTTAACAATGCAAGTAGGGATAAAATCCACATGGGTTGGGCAGAGTCATGTGGTACCGTAACTTGGCACATATAGAAAGATCGTTGTAATGAAGTTTCTAAAACAAAATAACAAACCATTTGGATTATACCAAGTTCTATAGTGAAATTCGTAAACTCCACCATGAATGCCAACTACAATATCAATCAAAGTCTTTATTATGATCTTATGCATGACCAATATCTAATTAACTAAACCCAATTCTTAGCACTACCCTATATTTAAAAGATACAAAATTAATATTGCAGTATCAATGCTACCAGACATATGTGATTCAACTGTAAGATTAACTTTGATTGATGATGTAACTAAGCTAGATGTAAATCATCTGGATAGAACTCAAGAGAACAATTAGATCTAAATTGGGTTGAGCAACCTTACAGTGGGAAACAAAGCTAAGCAGTCATCATATTGAATTTCATAGCGACTCTGAACCTATTGGAAAATATGCAAAGGTGAAAAAATAAACCTTAACTCAAAACTAGTTAACTTTAACGCTGAGTCCTTCAATTTGGTCAATAAATTTGACAATCTTCTTGCGGCTAGCATTTTAAAACTATGTAATCAAAAAGTCATCAATACCATAAGGAAATATGGGGACTTAACTGATTTAATCTAGGATCTAGAATTTAAATGGGAGTTGTATTGTCCCAACCAAATTAATATCATGTCTCGAAAATTACAATGTTTTAAGTAATTTTAATTTTTTCACCAATCGAAATTCTAACTCTTTCACTTTGAAAAAATAAATAAATTATTCTTAGAGATGTCTAAATCAATAAAGACAAACTTTTTGATGAAACAAATTTATACGTCATGCATATACTAAGAAAAGAGTAATATGTAAAATAAACAAATATTAAGAAATAAAAGCAGCAGATTAGGTTTTTTCTGCATTTTAAGCAAATAAATTAGTTATTAATTGTGATCAAAATAGATAGATGCACGATAAATTAAAAATACACTTACAAATACTAAAGGGTTGTCACACCTACTTTTTTTTCGTGATACATATAAATTGTTGCCTAGTCTTGAAACACAAATGACAATCTAATTTTATTATGCAGCGAGCAAACTACTGCATTTTAAGTTTCATTATATATGGGTACAAGATAATAGTGGTTTACGAGTAGCCATTTGTATCCTTAGTTGCATATACTAGCTTGTTATAACACATCCAGCATTCCTAAAATCTTAGAAGTCGGGTTTATCTATTGTTGGCACGCGATGGACACAACATGATCCTATTGGAAACTGCCAGTTTCAAAAAGATGAGTTATTAGGTGATATTTTGATCGATTAGTGCAACTCAGAATTATTAATCTTTCATGAAGTACAATTAAACCTACAAAAGGGTAAGGGGTTAGGTGATATTTTGATCAATTAGTGCAAGTCATAATTATTAGTCTTTCATGAAGTACAATTAAACCTACAAAAGGGTAGGGGGGGGGTGTCTCTATACTCTTTTAGAAGTTGATTTTCGACTGTTAGAGGCACAAAAGGTTGGGAACAAAATTTGAGAACGACTTTTAGAAGCAAGAAAGTTAATTTTGTGTGAAACAACTTTTTACAAATGAATTTTATAGAGTACCCCCATTTATATTCTATAAAGTACCCCTTGCTGATGGTGGTTTTTAGCTTAGGGCGAAAATCGTAAAATCGATATTAATGCTCTGATATTCAAAATATTATGCTTTGATGTATCTTCATTTTGTAAGGAAATTAAGAGATATATCAGAAACCTGGGGAGAGCCTATGCCTCTCTTCTTGTATACATGTAGCTATGTTTATGAGCTTCGCTTGGATGAACTCAAACTATATGTATATGTATAACAATATTTACTGTGTAATGCAGTACCTACATATGTAAATTTATCAGAATAGTATTTGTGCATGTTGCGATACTCCCAGGTGTTCTAATATTTTATCATGAAAACTCAAGCTCCTAGATGAATTACTCACCAGTATAGAGCCAATTGAGTATTTATTTAATGTTATGTTCTTAGTTGAACTCTTAATACTGACTTGACGTTCATGTTCATTCTTAGCTGAGTAACATGGATTCATGTCTGAATTAAGATATACATGAAGGTACTTGATCAGAAGCGCGCAAGCTGTGTCGATAAGACCAGCGCCACGCTACTCGTAAGAGTAAAAAATTAGTAATTTTGTGTTAACGTACAAAATTCACTTAAACTGATTAATGTGTCAATTCACAAAATTCATTTTTTAACCTTATTTCGTGTTAACCCGCAAAATTAGATTTTTTGCCCTAAAAATGGAACATGCACGATATCTTGATCCCTATTGGTTGAGATTAAACCTAGGCTAGCTAGGAAATTGGCCCATCATAGCCAGTAGGAGTAAAATCTTAATAGAAGTGGAAAAAATAAACAAACAGAAAACCTTGACTGATTAGGTAAGTTACGGATGGAGCACGACAGTGCCACTTGGCCGGCCGAATTTCCCTAGCTCGCGCCTTTTATGGTCGACCGGCCTTGCTCCATGTTGACCTCCACGCTCCCCTCTTTCCCATTGGCCAATTACATTGCTTCTAGGCTACAAGCTCCGCTTTAAATTTGTAATGGAAGTAGGCTGGTCGAAGTGTTTAATTTCTTAAAAAAAATAGATCTTGGCCGCCCAAGTCAGTCGCAAACTGATCACGACCACATAACTTGGCCGGCTCAATTAACTAACATAAACTCTTACATGTGCTGAAAATAGGGTGTTGTTGTGATGAACGGCCACCCAACTATAGCCTCGACCAATCACATCACTCCTTGCCTACCTGCCCCGTTCCAAATCGTTGGCCAAAATAAGCTAGCTGAGATGCTTCTTTATGTAAAGAATTAAATCTAGGCCGTCCAAGTCGGTCGCAGAACGATCACGACCTCCGGTTGATTTAACAAGCTTGACTCCTTCCTGACATGATCAAGCAAGCTCTATGGTGATCACCTAGCACCCTCCTACTATTTCAGAAAATCAGAATGCCCGTAGCCTACCTGCTCGGCTCTGAATCACCAACAAAAGTAGGCCGGTCGAGCGACTAGGAAGCGTCTCAATTAGGTCAACAACGACCCTTAAATATCGCAGTTCAATCCCAACCGTCCAACTTAGCCAGCCAATTTATCCGACCTAGATAAGAATTTAGGCGACCAATGAGGCGTCGTGATTGCTACCAATCGTCCTTCTTCTCAATGGACCAATCACGAAGTCCGTGGCATACATGCACAACCACCAATGGTCGGCCAAAGAGGGGCGGTCATGCCACCTTTAAATCTATGGAATTTGCGACTAATTCAAGCTGGCTATATACAACGATGTTTAACATGCATCGAACATTTTTGAGATGCTTGCTTGAAAACGATGCTTCAAATGCATTGTTTAAAAACGATATATTTTAGGATATCGATCTCATAAATTATTATTTATTTAACTACAAGCATCATGTGCTATTTTTTGAGTACTACTCATGGCAAGTCTCATTCATAAGACTTGACTTGTCACTTATGACTACCTGCTGCCTAGCTTGCGCGCGATTGGTCGAAATATTTCTTTACATGTAGGTTTTACAAACAAAACCCACGATATATGTTAGTTGCTGGAAAAATCATGTATTCATTCTTCCACTCTTCATGACCACTTCTATCATGGAGGTGGGACCACTCAGCAACTACCACGTATGACTTGCTCTACTCTTCATTATTAGTCGTGATACGACTTGCTCCATATCATATGGACTTTACCATACAAGAAGGACTAGTTGCGCAAGTAGGCTTTATCCTTATAGGCATGACTAAGAGCTACTCTCTACCAAAATACTCGAGACATCAAACATGTCACAATTGGGGATGTCATCAGGGTATTGGTCTGGCGGTTTACAACATACGGTGTGCAATACACCCATTATGAGAAAGTGACGCGAAGAGCGGGCAGTTAACGAGTAAAGGAGAAGTGGGTACACACCCGTCCGGTCCTACCTTCATAATAGGGCACAATTTCTACCACCTTCACACATCTCCATTACTCCACTACTGCATAACTCCCACTTCTTATGAGATCAGGGTATTCGACTATGACTTGATATAAATAGATTTTCCATCTACCTACCAAAGGACAACCAACACAAGTATCTAGAAAACACAGAGAACACACATCTTATATTTTACAAGCAAGTTCCACATTCTGATACAAGTCATAAAACAACCACACCTTATAGAGCCCGTCTCTCTAATCTCAACACCTTCTCTGCTTTCCTCCCTAAGATCAACCCTTCTACTTCATTTTGTGACTGAAGCAAGACTAGAACGGCTATTTCTTGGTTTAGGTACAGATTGATCTCTCGAATCTAAAGTACTCCTGTGCAGAACATTTGTTTAGGGTCTAGACTCGTTTCTCATCAACCTACCCACTTTTACTCTTTTCTCCAGAATCAGTTTTTACCCTACTACACCCATATATTTTTGAAAATCTATAAAGTAACCCCAACTAAGCTAAGTGTCAGTTAAGTGCTAGGTGGCAATTATCCCACATGGAAAAAGTCTTAAAAACCCCTGAATCGGTTAAGCTGAACGGAGTTGCCCACATTTCTTTGGTGGGGAGGATAAGTGATTTGACGATTCTGAAAACGTCGTAACGATCTCGATGAACCTGAAAATATTATAATGATCATGAATCGGGTTCAACGAACCTGAAATGTGTTGTAGAAGGTCAATTCTCCACCAACCAAAAACTCCCAAGGCACTTGGGAATGATGAATCATTTTTTGGGAATATGATTTAACAAACATGAAAAATTGTGAACTGATCTTGACCCTAGCTCAATGAACCTAGAAAATGATATAGAAGATCAACGTGGAAACTAGTAAAGGATACATAAGTAAATTGTTGACTGACTTAACCAAGATGGGTAAAAAATCTAACAGTGAAGGTTATTTATAAATTTTCAAATAAATGAGAGTACTTTATAAATTATCAATTGAATTGGGAGTATTTTGAAAAAAATTCTTTTTTTTAATTACTTCTGACTTCTGGGATTAATCTCTGTTTTTTGAAATCCAAACACCCGCTAAACATATTGAATTTTGGGTATATAAGGCTAATCCAACGATTATAACTGTTGTTGCAAACATAGAAGTGTAAGGTTAGTGTAATTCCCGGGTAGGCGTCAGGTATGAAGAAGCTCTTGATTTCATAAGGATAATCAATCATGATCTTTATTGCTAATGTATCAACTTTTATATCCTACACAATATTTTAGTTTTTTATTTTTTTACTATTTTTGAACTTTATAATATTCAACGTTTTTAATTAAATTTTTCTTATTCGGGGATACTTAAACTAATTGGGGGATAGAGGAAAAAGACAAAACCTGGATTTAAATATCAAATCAGGGTCACCCCTTATCTATATATTTTACCTAATTCCTAATATACCCCTCACTAATCAGGTTTAGTGTTTAATTATAATTAGGAAATTTATACAATTATTTGATAAATGATTAGTGTGTATTTTTATTTGTATTTGGGTGAGTGAGGTGAGAGTAGAAGGAGGGAAAAAATTTGAGAGGGAACTTTTTTTGGTGAAAATGGAGGATGATTGTGAAGAAAGAATTGTTGCTGAATCTTTAGCTCAACTACAACAAGGAGCATATCTTGAATCTTCTGCTAATGACAACAACTCACAATTGCAAGTATTTGTAGAACCAACACCCTTGGATCATGATTTTTATGAGCATGAAGTGTTTCGTGAAGAGCCAACCCAAGAGAGTAAACTAGTTCAACATACAAGCACTCCCAATACTCAAGTAAAGGTCCCAATGTGTTGAAAATTTGATTTTTTTTTCCTCTGAATTCACCATTGTTGCAGCTGAAAAAGCTTGGTGCTGTCATGGACGTAGTATGAATACAATGCCGGCAGCACCATTACCGGCATAGTATTCATACTACAACTATGCCGTCCAACAATATCCCCCATTTTGAAATGCAAGACGACATTGTATTCAACCGAAAAAACCATGCCGGTACAAAAGTTACTTTTTACCTACCATGGAATATTCTATGTAATATGCTACCAGCATGGTTCAATTCTAACGTTACCATGCCGGTACCTCCAGAAAAACATACAGGAACAAAATATTTTGAAAGTTACATAGCGGCGTGGTTGATTAATTATCGACTACGCAAGCACTGTGTACCGGCGTTGAATCTTAGGTGATGAGCATGCTGGCACCAGCTCTTCCGGCATTGATTTCCAATGAAATTTGTTTGCCGAAAGCGTTTCAAATTTTGTCTTCAGTTTCGGTTCAGTTCGACCATGCCGGAACTTTGGTCCGGCATAGTATTTTAAATTTTTTTAGGAACTAATTTATTTTCTTTTCATTCGATCCTTAGGTTGTGACATATATTGATCCAACAAATGCAAGACCGCTTGGTCGGGATACGTCGGAATACTATAAAATGCCTCTGGTATGTTACCAAATAATACTTTTCACCCAGTATCTTGAACTTTACTAATGGATTGCTTGTAATGAACCTTATAATCTCCCATTGTTGTCCTTATGTAGGGAATAAAATCTAAAAATGAAGCAATTTTTTGGGCTAATGAGACGGCTCTTAAGAACATGTGTGTGTTGGTGAGGAATACCCAAGGTTCAGAGATCCATTTTGAGATGGCTTGCGAGAGAAGTGAGGTATACAAGGAGAAGAATAACCACAAGAGAAAGGGTTATGTATATCCAAAGAAGACTAATAGGGTATACAAGACTCGTACGAGAAAGGATAGTTGCCCCTTTAAGCTTGTATTCAATTTAAGAGACAAGGACAAGGAATGGGATTGTAAGGTGTGGTTCGGCCGTCATAACCACCCGGATCCGGAAGATTTTGTTGGTCACACCCTAGTTGCGAAGCTAAAACCTCACGAAATGGAGGATGTAAAGATATTGACAAAAGCATGTATCAAACCAAGACAAATTCTCAGAGGCTTCAAGGAGAAAGATCGGACGAACGTGTCTTCTCTAAGTACTATTTATAGCGCACAAGCAACTATTAGAATGGTGGAATGGGAAGGGAGGAGCGTTATGCAACAATTTGAGAAGATAGTTTGGGATCACAACTACACGCGTATCATTAAAAGAGGGTTAGGGTTAGGGTTCAGTACCGGCATTGTATTCATACTAATTTCAATGCCGGCATTGACTGTAACTCAACTTTTTGAGTTAGGGTTCGCAATTCTAACCTAAACCCAATGCCTTAAATCGATTTAAACACTCGTAAAACAGTTCAGAATCACTTACCTTCTCAAAGAAGCCATGTGTACGAGAAGTTGATTGTCCGGAGCCTCTTCTTCTTCTTCTTCTTGAGCAATCCGATTGATCCTTTCTTGTTGTTTTTGTTGAACAATCGATTTTGACTTCGATTGTGCATTTGATTTCTTACGTGGAGGCATGGTTATAGATAGATTCGGGTAATCGACGACGATATTTTTGAGTCGACGATGAAGAACGATGGTGTTAACAATGAAGACGATGAAGATTTTTTTTTTTTTTTGAAACCCTAACCTACATACGAGTGTGCCGGCACAATTGAAGAAATGGGGGATACTGATTTTGTTTTTTGATTTTGATTTTAAGTTTTTTTTTTTTTGTTGGAAGGGTAGTATAGTCTTTTCATAATGTTTTTAATTAACCAAAGGGTATTTTAGTATTTCCGCCCCCAAAAAATACCCCTTAGCAGATACTATTGGTTGGGGGAAGTAATTTATATTCCTCAATCAGTTTAAGTATCCCAATCGCGAGTTCTTATATTAGGCTTAATGAGCTTCTGTGCACAACGTGTGTATCTCATAACGTTTTAGACATGACTTTATGGATGAACTGCGCTTATCCTGAGCGTCTCTGTTTTCGGGATTCATCCAGATGCTTAGAGTTTATATTTTTGGTGGGGGAATACTTGGATAAAGTTTATCATGATGTGGCATATCAAATGCTAGTGAAGTTACAATTGTAAGAAACATCATCCACCCAAATGTTTCACAATGTTAGAGTACTACTAGCTTAATTGATAATGAAAATAATGCTATCAATAAATATATTGATTGTCACCTTGGAAGCTTCAGAGTACAATTAATGAATACTTCTCTATAACCCGAGCCTGTACACATTGATGTCTTATCATAAGTATATATAATTTTGAATGCTTTATGATAATGTAAAATAATCGGTTTCATTATTATTTAATACATATTTCACCGGTTTATATATAAAGATAACCAACTTAGGCTAACTTTGATGTTTATATAGACAAACTTCGTTCGACCTTAGTGGAATTTGGCGTGACCACAGATCCGCTCATGGTCAATTGACTCCAAGTAACGTTGGAATTCAGATATTGCCCCACAGGCACCTTTCTATTATTTTGGATGTTAGCGGGTGAGACAGTGGTGATCACTGCACAGCTAAAGAAGTGGGGTCCCAAACTTATTGTTAAGTTAGAGGTTTTGATATGAGAAGTGTCACACGTCTATATTTTGTATTTGTTTAATTAGTTTATATGAACACTCCATATCATCTATTCAATATTCAATCTCCGTCAGTTCTAAAAATGGGTTCAGCTTTTAATGATAGTCATATTTTCTCAATAAATTCTCAAATATACCCTTGTAATCTTTTATGCTCATAAATTCATTCTAAACGTGACTGAATTCAAAATCCTAAAAAATATTCGTACAATTATGAAACAAATATGTTAATATCTTCCTTGTTTATCTTTCATTCATTTTAAAAGAAAACTATTTTTTGCTGTAAAAGTTAAACTCCTTATAAAGTTTATACTCCACTCCTTACAATATTTTTTTTCCTTTTTATCCTTGATAAAGTTTCCAAACTTTTGATATCTTTTAGTTTTCCTTTTATATTTCCTATTTAAAATCCCCACAGCAATGGGTTATTTTTAGTACTAACTTTTTTATAAAAACAAAATAGGTAAATAATTAAAGGTAATTTAATGGTCTCCTTAATATTTTGACAGAGTGACATCAGACTTAAAATAAAAAACGGAGGAGTATTGAATATATATTATTTATTTCCAATCGATTGTTTCATGAATGTTTTTTGTTACAGGAGATGTACACTCTCACGAGGTTTGATTTCTTTTGGTGAGAATCTAGTAAGACCTTTTATGTTAAGTAGTAATACGCGGGAAGGCATCAGGTGTGAAAAAGCTCTTAATTCGATGAAGAGGATCAATCAGGGTCCTTATTAGTAATATAGTACTATATTTTGGTGTTGATTTTTTTTTACTATTTCAGACGCTTCTATAATTGACGTTGTTTATTAACACATTGATTTTTTATTGTTTTATTTGTTATATTAGGTCAAATGAGCTTCTGTGCACAGCTGAGCAGTGTGTACATCTCTCACAACGTTTAAGCATTAGTGGACATTAGTAATATAACCAGAGAAAGTCTTTTTAGTAGTTATATAACTTTTTCATGTTTGGACGCTATTCATGGTTATGAGCAGACTTACTCCATGTCCGATCATAATGTTGATGGTCATGTTTGTCTAGCATGTGAAGGGTTATATTTGTTATTTGTACAAGCATTTCATCTCGGGGAGAGGATTTTGAAATCTTTGAATTGCGCCGTAAGTTGGGTCATTTTGTAAGTGTTTCACCAAATATTTCTCAAGCTTGAGTTTACCTCCGCAAGTGTATCGTACTCTATGTACTCTAACAACCAAGGAAGTAAAACAATTTCAATTATTAGATTGTGAGCATGAACTTTATGAGATGGACATTGCCCGACTATGCTGGTTTGTTTGAGCTATAAATAGTTAATTGTTGCATCTTTATAAACTAGGTATATTTTACTCTCTTTAATTTCAGGTTGACCGGTTGATTGTTCCAACTAAAAGAGGGCAGAGGAGTATTCTTCCTAGATAAGAAGATACTTACGTTGGGCTCAAACCTGGGGTTCTCTCATTGGTCTCTGAAAATGATACAAACAAGTACTTCATCAGTAGTGGGCATTAAGATCATCCATTTAGGCTATATTGCAAACATATGTATTGCTTCAGCGATACCCCTTGACCATATTGACGCAGATACAGTCAAGAAGGCTCTCGCAGAGTATAGCCAGAAGTTGAGCAGTACTACAACAGACTTGGAGAAAACAACTAAGGTTCGGAAGAGTCTTGAAGAGTTCACCCAAAAGTTGAGTACTGTCTTAACTAACTTCGGGAAAGTGAAATCCCTCTCAATGCTGCACACATGAAGCATGACTTTTAGCTGCGATTTGCATATTTCTAGGAAATTTATTTTAATGGCTCCAAAAAATTCTTGAAGGGCTAATTTAAGGAGACACGTTTCTTTTCTACAGCATTACTTGTACATCATGTTTGGTTGGAAGAATAATCATTATGTTCCAGGAGTATACCCTCTAACTAACTTAATTCTTAATAAACAGTAGTATCATTTAAAATTAGAAGGATACACTTAATGATAAGTAAATATCATTTACATATTGGATGCAATAAGAAAATAATTGGTAGAAACTCTGTACTGGAAAACTACATATAATATAAGTCTACATAAGCAAAATATGTAACCTACACACCAAATATCTTTATACCGGTATTTAACCACACCTATGGTTATAACTCATGGTGTCGGAGCACTACCAAATTGTTCGCAAAGTAGGAAAAAAAAGCCTGCAGTTTAACATACAGGCTCACTACTTGTTTTATTTAAAAGAAGTATACTGCCAACATTTTTATTGAAAGAGAGAGAATAAGAGAGCAATATCATATTCAGCTTTTGACGTGATAGCTTATACTATATTTAATTATTTTTACTTTTATGATTAACACGATCTTTTTTCTTTATCAGTACCATGACACTTATTTTACTATCATATTGATCAACCAATCATACTGGTAATACCAAAATGGTTGTGGTTTTCTCTACCATGCCTTTTTGTTCCAGATATACTTCCAAGTCCAATTAGAGAGGAGTTACTTTTTGTTGCTCTCAAAGATTTAACATCCAAACCTCTAGATGACTAGCTTTAAGATAAATGAAAGAAGTATTTAGATACCGGTAACACATGAAATCTGTAGTTTGGTTATGTTTACTATTGTGCATCCCAGCTAATATAACAAGCTAATCAAAACTGGGGTAACTCTAGTAAAAGTGAAATAAAAATGGAGTAGATCTGCTGACAACTAGAAAAAGTCTTATTATTAATAAACTATGCCGGAACTTCTCTCTTTCCTCTCCGTTCCCTTTTTATCTAAGAAAGGAAAAAAACCTAGCCTCCATTAATCTCTTGTTCAGATTCGGTTCTTTTTGGACCAGATCCGAGCAAGGTTTCTTTTCTTTAAAAGTTTTAGTAGTAGCTTATTGAATACAACTAATTTTCTATTATTTTTTTCTTTTAATGTTTTTGGACATATTTCTTCGATATTTGGGGCGATTTTTCTTCGTCATTTGGGGCGATTTTCTAATCCGCTTTGAGAGCGATTTATTCAAACCTTGATCGATGGTTTGTGGCTTGCTATTATCGATAAAAAAAACGTTAACAATTTAACAAAGTATTACTTTGAATTCATTTTCAATCGAGTTCTTTTAGATCCACAAGATTATGTGCAAAATACTCCTTTCTTTTTGGGGCATCTCTTATAGAAGAAGAAAATATGTCAAATGGTCGGATTTGATTTCGGATAATACCATCATGCTTCCCTACTACATATACAAAAATTGGATATATTGACAGTTTCTGAATTTTTCTCTTTGCGATTTACTTGTAAATGATATCTTTATTTGTATTAGGGTTTTGATTATCTTGTGTTTTGATATTTTTAGTATTCTTGTAAGCGATCATTTAATCACAATTTTGATTTGAATAAATTAAAGTATGTTGATTGACCAAAACAAGAGTAATAAGCTACTCATTAGTGGTTATATTACTTTCTCGTGTTAACATTTTAATTTTTTTCACAATTAAAAATGAAATAAGACAAAACTGCATAAATATACAAAACGCTTTTCCCCCCTTTATTTTTTGGGCCTAGAGCGGTCGACCTTTCCGCCTTATCTAAAACACGACCCTGTTGTTACCCTCATGTGTTATTGAAGCATGTTTATGGATTATTTTATTTAACTTCATACGCTATCTTCCATGAAGATTTAAATTCAACCGATTCTAACTGCACCATGAAGAAAAAAGAAGTAAATTCAAATTCAACAAAAAGGAAGCTAGAATATTTAATAAGCTAATAAGAGATTGTAGTCCAATGGATATTGTATTTATTGAATATACTTTTACTCGGAATAATAGGAGAACTAATGCAAACTTCATAGAACAAAGGTTTGACAGAGCTTTAGTGAACTCTAATATAACCTTTCCTAACTCAAATCTTAGACACATAAATCGCCTTGCATCTGTTCATGTTCTTATCTACTTAAACACACACAATATATGGAATGATGATTCAAATACTTGGTGAATGGATAAACATGATCAGTGTAAAACCCTTATCCAGGAATGTTGGAATAGTACAACCCATGGATCACCAACTCACAAATTTAATAAAAACTTGCATATTGTTAAAACCATTTTGAAAGACTGGAATAAAACAGCTTTTGAGCACATCAATACTAATATAGAAAACACATAAAAGAGATTCTAGATCAAACCCATTGGAGGAATTACTACCCTTTTAAAGTTGTTGATTTGGCTAATTAACAATTGAGTTAACCAAATTGTATACCATAAAGGAGAAATTTTGGAAATTGTGAGTACCTATTTGCATATTTGACCAAGTGAACCGAGAACCAGTTAAATCAGCAACATCAATAGTATCTTTGATTCACCGATCAAAAAAAAAATAGTATCTTTGATTCTAGGAATTTAAGTAGTAGTCGGTGTAATAAAAGTATATCTTTCATAGGCACGCATTGTGCTTCGAAATCATTATCAGCTGCTGAAAGATGATTGCGGTTTGCATTCATGGAATAATTAATGGACCGTGCAACAAATCGTGATGTTTTTGGTGTTTCTAATGTTATTTATGATATGATTGCTATTGGTTTGAAACCAAGTCCTAAATATTTTGTTTATTACACAGTTTTCTTTATTTCTCTACTGTATCTCGACTGGTCAGATATCCCGAGGATATGTCTGTAGTTTTGATGGTAGTATTGATCGGGCAAATTGACACTTCTTGAACTTTAAAGTAAATAAAACCGAAAGGGTAGTTTAAAAAAGTGCAAAGAAAATGGGGCCATCTTATTAAGTCGTATTCTGAAAGTGGGGTACTTTATCAAAATTCCCAAGAAAATATTCTCCTATTCGGATTGAAAGCGTCTAATTGGAAGTAATTTTTGACAAAATCGTTATACAAGCTGTTGCATGTTACCGTTTAGGACTAAACCATGGTATCCCAATCCTTTGTTGTGTCGCGCCATTTTATGATTAAACATCTTATAGGCAGTTGTTGTGTGGCGCCATTTTATGATTAAACATCTTATAGGCAGTTGTAAATACAAGGTGGAGGGTTATGTATAATCCAAGTCTATTTACATGTTCGATTTGTGCGAAATGACATAACTCGTGAGCTATAAAATTTACAGATCTAGAGACTACCATAACATCTATAACATTAGCAATAGGGCTACCAGTTTAATGGGGAGAGTATCAAATTCCATATACGTCTCAAAAGTTGCTCTTTAACTTCTAAAAGTAGAAAAGTCAGAAGATACTTTAATACTGCGTTTGGATACCATAAGCATAAGTATTTCTGCTTCTCTAAAAGCAGCAGTCAGAAGTAAAAATATTTTGTTTCACAAAAAATCGATTTTTTGTGCTTCTAGAAGTCGTTAGGAAATCTCACATCCAGAGTAACTCTTTGTTTTTGAAATTACTTCCGAATATGTATCCAAACGCAATATAGTACACAATTTCAGAATTACTTTTTTTGAAAAAATTTAGGAAGCAAAAACATTTTGTTTCGCTTATTTTGTTATTCAAACATGGTCCACCGACCCTTTTCTATTTTGTAAAACAGACAACAGACTACACTGAAATACTGAAAGAAGAAAACTCTTTAATTTTTATTTATTCTTAACACCATTTCAAAGAAAACCCTAACTTTTCTATCCATCACCGTTTCGAGAAGAGGCAGAGATCATGGGAAACCTCAAAGACGATTTGATCATCGAGGTCCTCATTCATTTACCAGTAAAATCGATCATAAGATTTAGGTGCGTATGCAAAGGTTGGTATGAGTTATTAACTAAAAATAATTTGGATTTTGTTAAACTTAAACTTAAGCATGATGTTGAAAGTGAAAATATTAAGCTCATTTTAACAAACTGTAAACAACAATTGTACTCTATAGATTATGATTCACTATCATTATCAACAAGATCATTATCTGATGGGATTGTAGAGATTGATCATCCACTCAAACAACGGACTCGATTTTTGGGTACTTGTAATGGTTTGATTTTTGCTTGCACTTCAGATGGTTATCTTGCTAGATACATTTGGAATCCAGCTACGGATGAAACTAAAATAATATCTACATATAGGAAACGAAGATATATGAAACCATATGTGCATCAAATGAAGTATGTTGCTGAAATTGAGTATGGGTTTGGTTACGATTGCGGAATTGAGGATTATAAGGTTGTAGCAGTTATTAATTCTGAAGAAGATCCGAATGTTTCCGATGTAGGGGTTTATACATTAGGTTCAGATTCATGGAAAATGATTTCATCCGTTCCGTATAAACTTGCCAAAGGGTATAATAATGTAAGATTTCCTGTGTTCCCTGGGGTGTTTTTAAATGGAGCACTTCATTGGTTAGCCCAATCATGTTCAGGTAATGGATTACAAGTTTTACTTTCTTTTGATATGCAAGATGAGATTTTCGCAGAAATACACCAACCTGAAAATCTGGACAAATTTGATTATAAATTTGTGGGTGTGCTAGGAGGGTGTGTATGCATGCTTTGCAGTGTTGGTAAGGTTGATTTCGAGGTATGGGTGATGCAGCATTATGGAGTGAGGGAGTCATGGACTAAACTGTTCGAGATGGACCAACTAATGACAGTGGATATTCCATCTTTTCACTACTTAAGGAGGACTGTGTCTCTGAGAAACGGTGAGATCCTATTAGAGATTCAATTGGATGCAGGGGATGACACTGCGTTTATAGTATACGACCCAAAGTGGGAGAGAGCTAGGATTGTAAAGATCCTTCTGAAAAGAATTGAGAACTTCAGTCCGGGATATATACCGAGAAAATTGTATGAGATGGACAGTTATGTGGAGAGCTTAGTCTCAGTAAACCCAGGTTCTTATACTGGGGCTACGCCTAATAAAAAGTAGAATTCGAAGATAAGTTACTAAATTCATCCGAAGATAAGTTTCTTTGATATATGGCCATCCATAATCTGTTTAATCAGGTAACTGTTTTTTGTTGTATCCGTTGCTTAGGTCTTGCCTTTTAGATCTACTTCTTGCGCTAGAGGTTCTGGTTTACTTGTTCTTTTCTCGAGGCATTGCATCCTCCAGGAACCTACTTCAGGAATGCAGTTATTGGTGCGATTAGCTGATATGGATAAAGCGCCTGGGTCATCCATGTATCACTGATGATCCCCCATACTCTGCAAGGAGGTAGTTTAATGTTCTAGTTGCGTCCCTAATCAGATGTCATGTCACACTAGAGCTGAATCTTATGCTCTAGCCAGGTCGCTAATCAAATATTCTGGTTTTAGGCTCCAAGTTGTTGCTTCTATGAAATTTATATTAGTGGCGTGGTAACACAATGTCCTAGTGATAATATCTTTGCCATTTAAGCTGCAACTCTGGGGGAAAAAAGTGCTTGTTTTAGTAGAATTTTAGTACGGTACTGTAATCACTCTCTTTTCATATTGTCTTTACCGTCCAGGACTACATTTTAGTAACAAGATTGTGAAACTGAGACTTTATTTTCTTGTATTAATCATTATACGGGTTCCAGTCATAATAGTTGATTTTTTTTTTTTTTTTTTTTTTTTGGAGTTGAATACTAACACTGCACACACGGTTATACATTTGAGCAATTAAGATGCTTCTGAGGACAATGCTTTGAAATTGGTCGCTGGAAGCAATGCTTTGAAAATGGCCGCTGGAAGCAACCATAATTATCACAGTAATGGCTTCCAGTAGAAAACCATCAAAAATTGGTTGCAAGGGTCAGGAAAACCGTTCTAACAATACTGTTTTTTGACCTCGGGCCATTTCCATGATCAGTCAAAAAATGCTCAAGAGTCTGTAAGAGACAATCTAGACCTGGAGAAGCAAGTTGATTGGCACAATAATTTTTTACCGGCACAACAAAACCATGTAAACACAGTACAAGAGTGTAAGCTTTGTGTAATAAAAGAAAGTACAATGTATAAAACTTTAAGTAAATAAATTGAAACGAAATAGTAGTTTCTCTCTCCTTAAACCCCTGAAATCCTCTTATCCAAAATTCCAAATTCTCTTTTACTCTCACTCCTTCTCCTTCTTCACTAGAAGGAATATTTGGTATGGAGAAGAGGTGTTAAAACCTTTAAAAATCATCAAAAATGGCGAAACTCTTCTTAACCTACACACCAACAACATTCTTCACTTCAAAGGAACAAACAAAATCATCCACTCTCTTCTTATCTACTTCTTCTTCTAAGTTAAATAATGGTGTCAGTGTTTCAGCAATTTTAACAGCTGAGACTAAAAAGATAACAACCAGAAGAAAAAAACAACCTAAAAAAGATGATTCATCTTCTTCGAATTCATTATCAGCTGCTGAAAGAGGATTGAGATTTACATTCATGGAGGAATTAATGGACCGTGCAAGAAATCGTGATGTTTCTGGTGTTTCCAGTGTTATGTATGATATGATTGCTGCTGGTTTGAAACCAGGTCCTAGATCTTTTCATGGATTGATTGTTTCTCATTCACTTAATGGTGACGATGAAGGCGCGGTAATTTTTACCAAATCCCCATTTCGTTTGGTTTTTCTGCATTTTTTTTTTTTGAATTTTTTTTTTTTAGAGTAGAGTAATGAAAATTGTTGCCACAGGTTGAGATAATTGAACACCAATTTGCATTCCATAGTGTAATGTTTAACTAGAGACACTAGTATAATTTTTGTAGAACATCCAATTTAGTGATATCTGTTGCTTCGAGTACAATGATAGCCTAATGATATTGTGGGTAGTCCACCTATTTGAAAAATGGCTTCATATAGTGTAGAGGCAGTTTAAGTAACTATGAATGCAGGAGGTGATGGCCGCCTAATGACATTCTGGATGGTTCCCCCCACTCGACCAGTTGAATACTCCGCACACAATTAGGTATTGGATGTAGATGGCTTTGGGAGGGGATTTGAATTAGTAATGTCACGATTAGGTTTTGATTTAACCGCATTAGATTTGACTCTTCCTCTTAGACTTGACTCTTCCTCTATAAAAGAGAAAGTGCTAGTATGGATGATTATTAAGGGCGGCAATGATAAGGGTCTAGGCTCTGATAAAAAGTGAGAAAGTGCATTGCTAGATTTCATCCCTGAAAGAGAATTCAAACCAGTAGCGTCCATACAGATATGATGGATCCCATACTGGTCAATGTGGAACCTTTAGGATTTTGTCAAATCTTGTTTTTCGTTATTTTCTTTTGTTTGTTCGTCTTTAGTTCCATCAAATTCAATTGGTTGGAATACAATGTTAAACCTATTAGCTATCCTTTTCTTTGCTAGTCAATGTATTCTGTGTAGAAGTATACGCATTACCAAAACAACAGAAAAAGCACATAAAGGCTTTAGCAGTTATGTGTTTCCTCATGATAGCATGTCATGTTAGGGGGAAACAGTTGGTGCTTACATGCAAGGCTGCTTTTAAATTCCAGGCTTGCTACATCTAGGAAAAAGACTGTTATACTGTTCTTTCAGATTGTCGTTGCGTGGTTTTAGGTGATGATCTGAATGTACTGATATTAGATTCATATAAACAATGTAGATGCTGTCACTACGGAGGGAGTTAAGTGCAGGGCTTCGTCCTCTTCCTGAAACATTTTTGGCATTGATTCGTCTGTTTGGCGGCAAAGGTCAAGCCATCAAAGGCTTAGAAATTCTTGCAGCTATGGAAAAGTTAAACTATGACATTCGGCAATCTTGGCTAATTCTTGTTGGTAAGACCTGATATTGTTTACTTACAATTCTCACTAAAATTAGGTTTTAGAGCTGATACTAATTTAGTTATGGACACCAGAGGAGCTCGTCAGAAACAAACATTTGGATGATGCCAACAATGTGTTCCTGAAGGGTGCAAAAGGTGGCTTAAGAGCCACTGATGAACTGTACGATCTTTTAATTTCCGAAGATTGTAAGGTCGGAGATCATTCTAATGCTTTAACGATAGCATACGAGATGGAAGCAGCTGGTCGAATGGCAAATACATCTCACTTTAATTGTCTTCTTAGCGTACAGGTAAGCATTCACATACTATTGTAATATGTCAGTTCTTCTCTTTGGCTAATCTCGAAATCAAATCTGAACGTATTGTGATCGTTGTTCCTTTCAACAAAAGAAACTCTTTTACTTTTTTTTTACTGGTAGACAAATGATTTTTTGAATTATGTTTGGTGATTTTAGAACTTGTTTTAGTTGCATAGTTTTTGTCCTCTGACAGAGTGACAGTTCCCAAATATCAACTATATGTACACATGACATGAACACTACTAACAAAAAAACAGATTAGGATGGGCTTCTTTCTTGCTGTACAACATCTCGGACAGACATTTGACACACTCAGATATTTTGTAGTTCTTCCATCCACTTTGCACCAGATTTCAGTTCTCAATTTGAAGTATAAGGCCTAAGGTCTCAATTATGAAAATTTCAAAGGACTCCAAGCAGAACTCTCTCTAGTATTAGAAGTTGTGAATAGAAATTTGTTTCTTGGTGCTTTATAGATGTCACCTTGAGAAGTTTAACATAGAAAGTGATGTCCCTTTATGATCAAATTAAACAATATTATTAAGTTTTGTCGGATTGGAGGCTTCTTCTGGATAGAAGTTTGTAAACCATTGAGCTGTTTTTTTTGTTACAAAAAGTTTCCACACATTCAATTCTTAGAATGAGACTTGTTACTTAGAAATCTTGAGAGCATAGTTACCCCACATGTATATTGAGAGCCTGGAAAAGCCAGTAGATCCTGGATGCTCACCAACTTATCATGGCGTCGAAGTTGCCCCATACGAGAATAGACCAAAGGCTACCCAGACTCCACTTCATTTGACCGATTAGGTGCCACGTGTTAATATAATGTAGCACATGAGCGGCAGTGTTGAGAATAGAATAAATAATCCCACATGACTATTGAGAGTAAACCAAGTATCTTACATAATGATACTCTTATGCTACACCGTTGTCAATTGGTTTTACAAGCATCAATACCAACAAACTGAATAAATTGTTGTTTGAAACATTCCTGTGATATCTAGTTGAATTTTCCTGGTTACTATAGTGCAATCATGTCCCTTAAACACCAGTAAAGTTTCTTTCGGAAGTTGGTAGTTATCATATGCTTTGAACTGAACGTGATACTATGACCGTCTGTGCATAATGTATGTAGGCAACATGTGGAATACCAGAGATAGCTTTTTCAACATTTGAGAACATGGAATACGGAGAAGGTTTGTATTTTTCTTCTAAATTAAACCTCATTTTTGTATCCAACTATACATTTCTTATATTTAGTTCTATGTTGTCAACCTGTATGCTGGTAGACGTTTAAGTTGAAGGAAAGTTAAAGATGGTTAATTTTTAACATGTGACAGAATGCATATGTGGAGTCAGATTTGTAAGTATGGCATAAATGCATATAAATGGCACCCTTTGGTATTTTGTTTCGGCCAGTTACATCTCAGGTCCAGTTAGAAAGTGGAATAAGAATGTGCTTAACAAGGTTTTGTGTGTCTAGCAGAGATTAATAAACATCTACCAGTTAAGTGAAATTAGACTAAATAACTTCTCATGGCCTTACTAGCTGATGTAGTTTTACTCTGACTATGTAATTAATGAAGTATTTTATGAAAGAAAGTTAAGCATGAATTCATGTGCTTAAGTGATAAAAAAAAGTATTTGTCGTCTCTATACTATGTAGGATGCAGGATACTCATGCAATGTTAATTGTTCTCTGAAAAGTAACGGCTGATTTAGGTGAGGAGGCAGTGTTTTTATTATTTTCCCGATAGAAAAAATAGCATTCTAAAGCTTTTGTGACCATCAAAATTCGGATGAATGGTTTAACAATTAATTTACTGTTGATTTTTGACCAATGCTTCATTTGATTAGAAGTGGTAGATTGAGCTCTTTGACGAAGACGAGTTACATGCTTAGGGAGTGTCATCACTGAAGATTGGCCCTTGGATCCATCTCCATGTACCATATGTGTCCCTTGTATATGTGAACATACACAATAAACGTAGGCTCTGCATGAGGATCCAACCTGACTATATAGTAGGTGACATGAACAAATAACCAGTAACAAGTAGGTGTTTTCTTATGTGTAATAAGAACTGGTTGCTTCCTTTTAATTGGAATGAAGATGTTATTTTTATGCTTTTCGCTGTACTCATAACCATGGTGCTGATAACCGCCTTATTTTTGCCAGAATCCATGAAACCTGATACCGAGTCATATAATTGGGTGATCCAAGCATATACTAGAGCCGAATCTTATGACAGGTAACATTCTTTTGGAACTTCCCGATTGACTGATCTTTGGTCACATTTTCAAGTAATCTGGTCTCACGTTTTCGTTGCAGTGTGCTGGCATATTGTCTGTAGTAATATCACAACTTTTCATTTCATTATTCTTTGGTGTGTATTTATTGCATCTGGTCGTTAAATTCTCCACATCAGAATTTTTTTGGAGTCTCTTGTCATGAATCCTTTACCATGTTATGAGGAATGAGGACTAACAGATTCACATGGTAACCTTATTGGTTTTAGGATTTTCTTATCATTTTTGTTGTCATTTCACCTGTGCTGAATGTAAGTGGACAAGGTAATAATGGTTTCAGTTGGTATGTCGAGTTAAAAAATTTGTGTACACACTTTAGGTCCATGGAGGAAACTAGATCCTGCTAGTTAAGTAAATCTTTTGATGACCATTGTTGTTCTGAAGAACAAGGCAACAAGCTAAGCTTTTAGAAAATCCCTGTCATTTGTGCATTGGAGCAATCAACTGAGCTGATCCACTAATTAGCTTTAGTCAAAAATTGGCGAAGGGTCAGACTTAACACTTATGAGGGCTATAGATTTAGAAATCGCTGAAATGATTCGGCCAGACTACGTAGTACAGTAGAGAGGAAGCGTATGAAACAAAAATAGTTGAATAAAAGATAAAGATGGTGTGAAATTGGAATCGGGTTGGGCACCTGTGGATGGTTTCCCAAATGTGACTCCGACAATTCTGAGTTAACATGTTAGCTAAAAGTAAACTGCTACAGAATCGACGAAATTAAATCTCCATTCGTTTTTAAGATGCCATTTAGTACAAACATTAACTGTATATCAACCGGCTTCATTTTGCATTACATATTAAGTTTTGTTTCACCAGAAAGTTACATCCCGTCAATGCTTGGAATATTCATATCCGAACTTTCATTTGTGACTCGAAGAAATACTTATGAGGCCCTGTAACGTTTGTTATGTACTATTTACCCATTAAGTGTTTCCTGTATTTCAAGTGCAGGGTACAGGATGTAGCTGAATTGCTTGGCATGATGGTCGAAAATCACAAACGTTTGCAACCAAATGTGAAAACATATGCGTGAGTATACAATATCTAAAACTAGTTCTGCTATTTCTTTTACTTCTCTTTTCTTTTTGGTTACACATTTATCTGTATATCGAACCTCATATCACATGTTTAGTTATATTCTTACTCCGGGAGTTTCAATTGACATTATGTCTTTCTGATTATATATGGAAAAAAAAAGCCAAACCGGTATCAACTTAAAATATTGTGCTGCTAATGGGGTCTGAAAACCCCATTAGCTATGTAATTGTCACTACTTTCCCCTTGTTTTTTAAAAGAATCAAGAGCATCTATAAGTGTTTCCATGGTGAAAAATGCTCTAAGAGCCTATTAAAACTTCTACACCTGACAGAGTATGTCAAACTGACAGTAGCCAAGTTTCTTTTCGCTAATAAAATCACCTGTTCCATAGGAGCTGTCTGGTTCAGTTCTTGGAGGTATATGCATGTTAAATTAACAAAAGTACCTTCTTCCCAGGTTGCTGGTGGAGTGCTTTACCAAGTATTGTGTCGTCCGGGAAGCAATCAGGCATTTTCGGGCCCTCAAGCACTTTGAAGGGGGAACCAAACTCTTACATAATGATGGGAATTACGGGGACCCACTTTCCTTGTATCTTCGGGCTTTATGTCGAGAAGGTATGTCTTGACACATTGTTTTCGTTGTTACCTTGCAACACTGAATTGTTCCAATACCACTTAATATGGACCCCAAACATTTAAGATTTCACATTGTCACCAAGAAGAGCAGTGAAGTTTGTTGACCTCAGTATGATTTATATATGAAAGGCCTCTGCTTATCAGTTCTATGGAGAAAGATAATCAAGTCATTCCCCCAAGAGTAACTACTTTTACATCAATATTTGACCCTGTAAATACTTAAATAGGATTCTAAGCATATTCATGTGCTTTCACACCTGCTTTAATATTTTTCTGAGTTGTTTTTATGTGATTGGGATCAGGAAGAGTTGTAGAGTTACTTGAAGCGTTGGAAACAATGGCGAAAGATAATCAAGTCATTCCTCCAAGAGCAATGATCTTGAGTAGAAAATATCGAACGCTAGTTAGCTCTTGGATTGAACCCTTACAAGAAGAAGCTGAGCTTGGATATGAGATTGATTATATTGCCAGGTGTGCTTTTGCATTGTCATTCACCATTAAATATGTAACGTTATGGGGTGATGGTTTCTCTATTTATGTCCTTCTGGCCCTAAACTGGGATTACCTAATTGAGATTCATCTCCTCTTTTTCAAGTCATTTCAGTTTCCTCATTCTCCGCATTTGGTTAAGCATGTCTTCACTTGTTTCCATTGATGTACGATTCTCTCTATATCCACTATCGTTTGGTCACTCTTTGCCCATATACCAAAACTAGTTGAGATGAACTTCTAGCTCACGCGTATAGTAAAATTTCAGGACACCTTTGGCTAGTATTCCTGATAATTTTCTAATTTTTAAGTACTACCAAGTAATGAACTTCAAACCACTGGCCATCCATATAAAATAACAAAATGGAACTCCACCAATCAAAAACCCGATTAAATTTGAGTGCATCTTCAAAAATAATCAACTTTGTGAAGCTGGTGTCGTAGGCTGTAGTTGAGACAAATATTTTTATGAAGAATGTATGTAGGCTTATATTAGTTTCTTCTCGGGTGGTCTATCTTGCATTCTGTGAACTAATAAATGCATCTATGTTATATATAATTGGGTGTGCAAAGCTAAGACACTCTTCGTTGGTTGACCAGGTATGTTGCAGAAGGAGGGCTCACAGGTGAGCGGAAGAGGTGGGTCCCACGCAGAGGCAAAACTCCTCTAGACCCTGACGTGGATGGGTTTATTTACTCAAACCCAATTGAAACTTCTTTCAAGCAACGTTGTCTTGACGATTGGAAAGTTCACCATCGCAAGCTTTTAAGGAACCTTTGGAATGAAGGACCTTCAGTCTTAGGGAATGCATCAGAAGCTGATTACATTAGAGTAGTGGAGCGGTTAAAGAAGATTATAAAAGGTCCTGACCAGAACGCCTTAAAGCCTAAGGCAGCTAGTAAAATGGTTGTGGCTGAGTTAAAGGAGGAGTTGGAAGCACAAGGTTTACCAACTGACGGAACTAGAAATGTGCTCTACCAGCGAGTCCAAAAAGCAAGGAGAATAAATCGTTCACGTGGTCGGCCTCTTTGGATTCCTCCTGTAGAGGAAGAAGAGGAAGAGGTTTAATCTTTTCACGAGCTTCTTGTGAAGAAATAATACGTGGTAATTATTCATGCACTGCGGTCTTACTAGTTTTTATCTGTTCTGTAGGTTGATGAACGGCTGGATGAATTAATCTCACAAATTAAGCTGGAGGATGGAAATACAGAGTTTTGGAAACGCCGCTTTCTTGGAGAAGGCTTAAACCATGAGAATGACAATGCTATTGACGTAGAAGTAGATTCAGAACTTCAAGATATCTTGGACGATGTAGATGCCGCGGAGGATGTTGCAAAAGAAGCTGAAGATGAGGCCGACGAAGAGGAGGAAGAAGTTGAACAGACAGAAGTTCAAGTAGGGGATAGAACTAAGGTAAAGGAAGTAGAAACTGTTAAGCCTTTACAAATGATTGGAGTCCAGTTGTTAAAGGATTCTGAGCAAGCACCTACTACCTCAAAAAAATCGAGGAGGAGAAGGTCTCGACTTTCAATGGAGGTCAGCAAGTGAAATTTTGATCTTACAATTCTTTGTTTAACTGAAAGTATCTGTTTCTTCGCAAGCTAGTGTATGTTTTTGTTTTTGATAATGGTTCACATCTAAGCTACCGTCCTTTTCTTTTTATGGTTCTGTCATTAAATAGACAAATTGGTAATTCTCTCGATTATTTCTTAGTTTTTTGCAACTTAGAGGATATTATGGGCTTTGATTTACTCAGGCTCAAACATACCGGAAGCCTCATACTTTCACCTGTTTTAGTATGCTATCTTTGTAAACTGTTTCTTGTGCGCGTGCAGGATTCAGATGATGACGACTGGTTTCCAGAGGATATAAATGAGGCTTTCAAATTGATGAGAGAAAGAAGAATTTTTGATGAATCAGACATGTATACAATTGCTGATGTTTGGGAATGGACCTGGGAAAGAGAGATAAAGAAAAGAACTCCACAGAAGTGGTCGCAAGAATGGGAAGTTGATTTGGCACTTAAAGTGATGGTGAAGGTATGTTCTGTTACTTACTCTCTCCTGGTGTTTTTATTTAATAATAATGCCTTATGTACTCTGAATCTCCGGAAAGAGTTGCTTGTTATTCTAAAATATATGTTTGTTTTCATACTGTAATCTTGCTTTGTGATTGTAATATTTTCAAGCCCAGTGGTACTTAGTTTTGTGATCGTCTATTGGAAGTCTGCGGAGTTCGTAGAATAGTCTTGCATACTCGATTAGGAAATTAGAGAATCACATCATTCTAACCTTTATATTTCTTGCGGAACTAATGTTAAGTTCACTATGTGATATTCTGAGCTGAGGTGTAATCTTTATATAATGTTTCAGGTGATTGAATTGGGTGGAACACCAACAATTGGGGATTGCGCAGTGATACTACGAGCAGCTATTAGAGCGCCACTCCCATCAGCTTTTCTAAAAATTTTGCAGACTTCTCACAGCCTTGGATACGTCTTTGGGATGTAAGTTTTAACTTTTTTGCTTGATGAAGTACATGAAAGTAGAGTGGTAACTGGGAAACTGCATGCTAAGTTTCTAAAACAGATATAATCAGCAGTCTTGGTACCGTATCAGTCTACAAGTAATATAAATGTCAACTGGTGATATAGTCCTAATGAGAATTTCTCATGGAAAGTAGATATAGAAGATGAGTCCGTTCAATGGGGCATGCTTACTTTCCTTGAACTTTAGATGAATATGCTTTGTGCTTTAAACAAGCTTCTAGGAGCCTTAAGCCCTAAGCAATGGTATATTTAGACATGGTTTGGGAATATCCACTCCTTGTGAGTTATTTGTTTTTGACAATCCACCAGATGATGCTAGATCTCCGCTAGCACTAGGTCTTGCAAATTATCTTTAAAATCATCATTTTCCGATTTCCCTCATTTTGGATTTCCAAATTTGTAGAACAATTTTTTTTCCACTGAGATCAAGCTAGTACTTACTAATGAAGATCGTTTGACTAGGTCTTCCTCTCTAATTTATATCACTAATGAAGAACAACACTGAATTTCCTATCTGAACAAAATTGGGATACTAATACCTGAACAAAATTGGGATACTAATAGCTTCACCTGTTTTTATGCAGTCCATTGTACGATGAAATCATCTCTCTGTGTCTTGATCTTGGGGAACTCGATGCAGCCATAGCTATTGTAGCCGACATGGAAACAGCCGGTATTAAAGTCCCAGACCAAATCATAGACCGGGTAATTTCAGCTAGACCTGGTGGTAAGGATAGTACTAGTGAGGAGGAATCATCATGATGCCAATGAGGACTACGTGCTATTCGAGACAGTTGCATTAGACTGACAGACCCTTGTCAGAAACCTAATGAATATCCATCAGGCATCAACTACCAGCTTAGTTATTGGTGATGCCAAAGCTGTGCCTGAGAAATATGTAGCAATTTCTACCATAGGAAATAGGTAGCAATTTTGATGTTGTATTTGTAAGAATAGCTATCTTTTGCAAAGGAAATGAAAGGCAAATTTTGTTGTTCTTATTACTGTATTATTAAGTGAAGTGCCTCTTAAACTGATAGGGAAAGCATCGAATACAAATTTTTTTAAGTTAACAAAATGCAGAAATTTTCAGAGAAAATTTATATCCAAGTTGGATTGGGAGCTTATTCATTTTATCTCTTCTTTGCCCTTGGTGTAGAATAACCCAATTGCATGTATTTAAGTAATCTTTTTTGATTTCATCATCATTCTAACAGTTGCTGAGCAGAAAACAATAAACACAAATCGAAAAAATTACACTAGAACATCCAACAGTATATTTCTTCTCTATAACTAAACAAAAGTTGGGAACTATTTATTCCCAAGCAGATTAGTCAACTTGTAAAATCACCGTAACTACAGGGTTATTGCTCAATCTGCTACGAAATGATAAAAATTGGTGTACAACTCGAGAGAAGTAAACAACAAAAACAAACTTTTTGTTTGTTTTTTAATCAGAAATTCTGCATGAAGTTTTGGTTCAGATGCTAATTTTGTTTACTTCAGTAGAAGCTACTGCAACAGTTTCTTCAGTCTCTGAGTTTTGTTTTACTTCAGTAGAAGCTACCGCAACAGTTTCTGAGTTTTGTTTTACTTGAGTAGATGCTACTGCGACAGGTTGTTCAGTTTCTAACCTTGGGACACAAGGTCTCCATATAGTTTCATTGCCCACATCCATAAGAGCAATGCCCTTAAATTCAAAGTCATACCTGATTTTGTCACTTTTAGCAAAATCCTTGTCTTTCCTTGCCTGGGTCCTATCTTCTATTTGTTGCAACACATCTTCCTCAGTCAAATTTGCTCTCGTCAAAGCCTTGGCTTTCAATTGCTCCAGAACCTGTTCAGTATACAACACCATTAAGGTAGTTTAGAAAAATGAAGGAATTTTATTTTGATTGTTTTAAACTTACACTGAAATGTTCCTTGAAGGGAGACAAACGGATTATCAGTGACTTAAGACGAAAGATGACATACCTCTGAATAGGATAAAGATGACATTAGTCCAAGAGTATCTAGAACCATCTTCGCTTCTTTCTCCATTTCAGCAAGGGACAGGAACAACGATTGCTGTTGTTGCTTTGCCTGGAAATGCACACTATAAGAATCGGGCAAAAAGTAGGACTACATGCATGGAACACCGATGTGAAACTAAGGTGGGCAACTATAGAACCCAAATGACGTTTTACCATGCTTGTGTTTCTTACTTGGAAACTACGCAACAAGCATCTCATTACACAAGGAGAAGTGCAATGTACAGTCAACATAAGCAGGACTCGCACACAGATATGTGCAGGTAGCAGTGACGGTGTGGTTTTGAAACTGAGATATGATACATTGTGTTTTAGAACAAGGAATAATAAGTACCCAATGATATGCATTTGATGAAGTATCTGAAAACTATGGTTAACAGTTTCAGATTTAATATCAAAACATGATTTGCATACTGTAAAAAAACAAATGATTAAAACACAATTCAAACTCTCACTTTTGGGCAAGATATCAGATTTGGAACACTCAGTAGTCAAATAATGACAAGCGAAAATGTCAACCCTATTCTAAGCTCTCACTGACAGTTCTGAATCACTAATGACACAGGCAAGAGGACCACATGAAGATCCATCCATTTTCCTTCTCCTGTGTAATTTTGTTACCTGTGTAGACTTCAGATATTCATCAGAGAATCTTAAGGTGAAAATATCACTCCAGAAGTTTCACAAAACGAATTCCTAGGGAAAATACACGAAGAGGGAATGTATTTAAAGGACAAAGAAATTCTTAGACTGGACATATGGCATATCAGATCTGATGGTTTGCCTTTGGAACAGGTAAGTGACCTCAAAGCACTAAAAAAGAACTCCTAAAATGTTTAGCTCCAGAGACACCTTTAACATGCAAGTGGGCTATATATTTGTACATAGCCATTGATGACAAGTACTAGAAGGATGTATAGATCAGGGACAAGGAAATACCTTCTTGAGCTTGGTCAGTGAACTGTTCATAAGCTTCAAAATTTCCTGAAGAGCACCATTCAAGAAGTCTTGAGTGTGGAGATCATCTGACATTTTAGCGTAGAAATCATTCTTTAATTTATTGATGGACTCCTGAGCCTCCGGAGTTATTCGAATATTTTTGCCCTTTGGTACTGATCCCTCGGGATTTTTCTCTCGAAATGGAATTAAGGCCTCTTCACAGTCCAGCAAAGTCTAAAAGACATGACCAACAGTTCAAGTTAAGAATATATTATTACAGCTGTACTGATAGACAGCAAGAAGACGCACGCAAGAAGCACTAAAGCAGCACCTAGCAGATCTAATCCATCAAATTATAATGAAAGTCATTAGTAAAAGTTTCTTTTGGCTAAAACTATCGAAGTACCAGTAAAAATTGGTTATTTACCTGATACGAGTAGAAAACCCTATCAGACGCAATATCTAGCTGATCCAGTGAGTAATTGACAGGTGACCGATAGTGTGTACTCATCATGAAGTACCTCAATGCTAATGGATGATACAATTTGGTGACCTAAAAGGAAAATGAAATGGTTAGAAAACATTAGAATAATTAGTGTTAAACTGGAAAAATAATGAGTAATCGCTTGCCTCACGGATAGTAAAAAAGTTGCCAAGGGACTTGGACATTTTTTCGTTGTTCGTATTGACAAAACCATTATGCATCCAGTATTTAATTTCACAAGTGTTGGGGCGGGCAGCGCAACTCTGAGCAAGTTCATTTTCGTGATGTGGGAATATCAGATCCATTCCTCCACCATGAATATCAAAGGAGGAAGTCAGATAACGGTCACTCATGGCACTGCACTCTATGTGCCACCCAGGTCTGCCAGGTCCCCAAGGACTTTCCCAGCTAATTTCTCCCGGCTTTGCAGCCTGCAGGCACAAAGACAATAAGCCACCCAAAAGTGAACAACCATAAGCACAATAAACCACCAAGAAGAAAATAACCATAAGCATGCTACGGGCACGTTCTCTCACCTTCCATAGTGCAAAGTCATTTTGATTTCGTTTTCTTGAAGTTAAACTGTCTTGAGCTCGTCCACCTCCACCAGCTCGATTGTCTTCTAATTTTCGCCCAGATAGCCGGCCATAAGCTGGAAATTTGTCAACTGAAAAGTAGACATCTCCATCAGCAGCATAAGCACAATCATTTTTTATAATCTGCCGACAAGAACCAAATAGAATTTCAGGTACATGCCTAACCCCCCCGCACAATATAAGGGGCATGCTTCAAATAAGATGCCCCCCTTGATCAGTTATCCTAAAAAAAATTCAACACGAATAAAGAATGGAAGCAACAGCACAAGAAATTTCACTGTTTCTCAAGTTATTAACAAGATAAGCAGATGACAAATAGCTTCCAAACGAGCAGCCAAAACCATAAAAAAAAGGAAGCAATTATAATGTTCACACGTTCTGGTGAGCCATTCTAGAAGAAAGTGAAGCCACGACCCATAAGCTCCGATTATCTTGAAGTCATTAACTACCCAACAAATCTGAAAGATATAAAACGAAGCATAAGGGGGATTAGAGCACCTCAGCTATCATAATTTTAATTTCGACCATGTTTTCAGAAACACGGGGTTGTTCTGTAGGAACAAGGACTTGTAGATCATTCATGTCCCTAAGATACTCATCACAGAAGCGTTTACTCAAATCCAATGGTTCCTCCCCTACTTCCTTGGCTCGATTAATTATCTGCAAAGACGCAGACATTAGTTGGACATTAGATTTATATTACGGAGTGTAAACACGCATATAACACACTGCATTCCAAACAAAGATATTTTTTTCTTTCTAATCATGTAAAAGTGAAGAAGAAGAAAATAGACACCTAATAAAATATGCTCACCTTGTCATCAACATCAGTGAAGTTGCGTACATACGTAACTTCGTAGCCCAAATGTTTTAGGTATCTGCTCAAATGGCAGCAAACTTAAACATGATCAGGCATGCACTAATCATCTTTCAATGTAAAATGACATGATTGAATTAACTACGAAAAAAGAAAGAAAGACTGTATTTAGTTTCAACCCCATAAGGCACCCTGGATGCTCTTCTAAGGGGAATTAAACTCAAGGATAAACAAAAATAAATATTTTACTGCACTATGTATGCTGTAGCAATTAATCACCTTACTAAAGTTCGCAGTACTAACTAAATCACTCAATTCATTTGTCAAGATCGAACAATATTATGTCCATCACAATTAGTCCATAATTAGGAAAGAATGTCAAAAGCATTTTGCATTTATTATAGTAATTAGTAAGTATAGCATGCATTTGTAAACCAATAAAAACAACTAAGAAAACAATCAATTCTGAAGCATTTGAGTTTCCTCCTCTTGAAATTCTTTTTCCTTTTCACTATGTGGTGCAAAAACCCTCTAAACAAAAATTCCACCATTTGTTCCCTTTATTATCATAATGAGGTATATCTACTAAACATTCCCACACAACATTGCAACAAATTGATCGTTTAAGCTATTCAAGCCTTTTATAATATAGAGTTTAGCACTTTGCCGGACACAAAATCGAAACCCTAACCTAATTTATAAACTAAAGGGGAAAAGCAAAGAGAAAGAAGATGAGAATTATACCTATAAAGAACATCAAAGGCAATATAAGCCCTAGCATGACCGATATGACTGAGATCATAAGCTGTAACACCACAGACATACATCCCAACTTTCCCTGGTTCTTTAGGTACGAAGATCTCCTTCTGCTTAGTCATGCTATTGTACAACTGAAACTCTCGTATCGCCATTGATAACAATCGCTTCAGATTTCTACAAATTACAATTTGAAAAATCACAGTTAGAGTTAATCGAAAATTAGCAAATCTATGGGAAGTTTCTTGAATGAATTCTCATGAAAACGAATTGAGAATTGAGAAAAAATACTTACGAAATCTTGGTATTAATTTTGACGATGAAACCTCGAAATTGTGATAATTTTCAGCTTCTTCTTCCTCTTCAGTTTCAGTTTCTGAAACCCTAGAAGATAGGAGAGAGATTTTTATTACAATTGACGCAAAGAGAACATAAATAGAGAATTTGACCTTTTTTTAAAAGATTTAATATCAGCCGTTATGTAACCATCTACGGCTGAGAATATATTTGATGGAAAACGGGTGTTTGATTGGTTGGATGATACACTAGATTGGACGGCCATGATTATGCCTTAGCCCAGCCGACCCGTCTCTGATGGTAGTTCCTATGGGATTTGCTGATTTTGATCCCATTATGGACTCAACACATGAAAAACGGACTATTAGCCCATTGCAGTAGAAATAAAGACGCGCATCTCTTTTAGTGTTGCGTCTCAAGTACAAACATAAGCGACATAAATAGCGTCGCGGTTGAACTAAAGATGCGAGGGACGTAATATCTGTCGCGCGGTTTTAGCTAGGTCATCCAACAGCTATATTTTATCTGCTAATCCAATGGTTGTATTTGAACTCCATATAAATACTTCATACTTCAGAGCTTCTCCGTATTCTCCTAAAACTTGTCTAAAATTTTGATTTATAGGTAAATTGGTAAGCGGTTCGCAACAAAAAAATCTAATAGATTTTTTGTGGGAGGTTTACAATGGCTGAAGATGAATCTATTTGTAAAAATTATGTATATTTTACAAAATCTGTTATCAATGGTTGCCAGCAAGCGGGGATTGGGGTAACATTTTATCATTTTTTTTTTACAAATTTAAAGAAGAAAATGGTAACATTCTATCAACAAAGAAGTTGGTGAATATGTAGCTTTGATCGTGCAAATGCACCAATGCAAAATAAGCGATGATGATGAATCAGATATGGTAAGAACAAATTTAAATTTCACGGTAATTTTTTTAGTTTTTATGCTGCTTTAAGTAGATTATTTTTCCAAAATTGTAAGAACTAAGATATCGAGAAAAGTGGCGAAGGACCCACAAAAGTGGATTCCAATGCAAAAGTTGTTTCAACATTCTGCGGGTGCTTAACAGTTTTAACTCATACATGTTGGAACAAGTGCCAACAAGATCCCCATATGGTCCTATTTCCCAGGAATTTCGTAATGCTACACCAGTTTCCTCATCGAAAACAACTTCAACCCCGCCTAATAATTGATCTCCAATTAGTCAGGAACATCATAATTCTAATCTACATATTATTCATAACAATACGAAAAGCAGAGGAAGGGGGTGCAAAAAGATGCAAAAGCAGCAAAAAACGAATCCTGAAAAACAACATCTGTAATAAAAAAATGAGTTTAATTATGACAAGTACATGGGAGAACCACCTTCAGGAAGAACTATCTAGATCAGCAAAGCGGAACTTGGCGATAAGAAAACTTTGAAAAAGTCGTCTTTTAGAAAAACAACTTTACATGAATTTTAATAAGAACAACATGTTTTCCACAAACACTTCAATAACGAATCCGCAACAAGTATGTTACGGGAAAGAAAAGAAAATAAGGTTGAATAAAAATTGAATGGACAACAAACCCCACGACCTGCCCAATATGAGATTGACGATGCCTCTGAAGAAGAAAAGGAAAAATACTGATTAAATGGCTTTGCTTCAATATAGTAGTTAAGTTTTATTTAATTTCAAAAACTAAAAATATTAGCTAGTTTTAATTAAATGTAGTGGTTAGTTTTAGTTTAAATGTACTCGTGTAGTTTTGATTTAAACATAATAGTTAGCTTTAATGTAATCCATATGCAAATTTAAGTGTATTAATAGCTTTGAACTTATTACTTAGTTTAAATAATACCACATAATTAAATCTTCTTGAAATTACGTTTAACTCATTAAAATACTAAAAATATAACAACATTTAAAATCTAACAAAAAGTCGAGTCTTTTGGTTTTTAAGTATAGAGTAACGAAGTGTAAAGATATTTTAATCTTTTTAGGTCATCTTATCATTTTCACCTGTTTTAATCTGGGATGTGTTTATAAAATATCTATCAAACAAAATCGCGTTTTATGATTTATTTTGATTTTCTTTTTCCAGTGATACTCAAGGTATTATTGCAGCATTGCCAAATATTAGATGAATCAATTTCTTAGTTCATATGGATAAGTTTAGATTGGATGTTTTGCAACATTGATGCAGGTGAAATAATTTTTTATAGTAAGAATCTCGAGATCATTAATTTAGACTTAGGTTATAGTAGAAGTTGAATTGAATTTCTTAGAAGAGTCTATGGTGACATTTATAAGTAACCTGTCTTTGTTGCAATATTATATGTCATCAAACTGTCTTTGTTTGTAGTGCTTTGTATATTTTGCATGTGGTATTAGATTCTCCTTATCAGAAGAAGAACAAGATAAGCTGCTAAAACATGTTAGCTTTAGTCAAACTTTAGCGAAGGTTCAGACTTAAGACTTCCGAGGGCAATGGATTAGAACTCATTGCTGAATTAATTCCGCCAGACCTATAGTATGTAATACAGTACTTTGTAGAGAGAGATTATATAACACAAATATTTGAAAAAGATAAAGATGAAGTTGGAATGTGTTGGGGCATCTTCGGATGGGTTCCCAAAATACTAATGTTCTACCAAAAGTTACATCCCATCAGTGCTTGGGATGCGTTTTTTGTGCATATCATTTGTACCCCTTTGTTCAGGTTATGATGCGTTCTAAGTCAGAGTTCATTGTTGTTTACAGAGTGACACCGAAGCTTGTGATGGAAGATCAACATAATGAGCTAAAGAAGGTAACTTGTTCAGAAATTTTGTTTTTATTTTTTGTTAAGACAAAATTTTGTTGAGTCGAGCATTTTCGAAAATTTTGGGTTTAGGATATTAAAAGAGGATGTGTTTTTGTTTACTGGTGTTATAAAATAGAATATGGGCTTATTCTTTCGATGGTGGATTAAGTGATTTCAGGTTTGACAATTTTGTCCAATTAAACCAAGAGCATTTCGACATTTTAAATCATACACTTCGAATCATGATACTTGAGCTTTAGTTTTTTCATTATTTTCATGCTCCATGGTTAAAAGGTGTGAAACCATTATGTTTTGTTTAGTCCGATAATGGTGTATTTGTGTTGTCCATTGATATTCAAGGTATTATTGCAGTTACCTTCTTTAGCTACTTTTCTATAATTTTCATTTCTGAAATTTTATAAAAAAGATAAAGAAAAATGTGTAATAATGACTTGTTTTATTGATTTGCATGTTCATTATTCATGCACCTGTTGTTGTTATTATTTATGATTGTGATGTGTTGCTAATATGTATGTTCATCTTTATGAACTAAATATTGGGTATGAAAGCTACTTTTCTTTTGCCTCAAGAAATTGAAAGGAAACTACAAACCAACTTGATTATATGCAAGAAATTAATACTCGGTAAAGCTAAAGAAAACAAATAAAAATCACCATGTTTGATAAGTTTAGTCTCAAAATCAACCATTCGATTTCAAGACAAAATAAACTAAAAAATTATCTCTACAAAAATACGAAAGAGGAGGAAATAAAAAATCAAACTTTTTTATGAGTTTTGTCTCAAAATCATCAATTAGATTTGAGGCATAATCACTCACAAATTGATCTGAAAACCCAACATATACACTATAATCAAAAAAATGAAAAGAGAAGTTTTTGTTACTTATTCTTTTGCGAGATTGAGAGAGAAGTGTTTTGGTTTCCAGATCCTACATTTTTTTACCTCCTGCCATTGAGAGATTGTGGTGATGATTTGAGCGGAGAGAGATTGAGAGATTTAGAAAATGAACAATTTTGGAGGTTTTATAGATGAGAAAAATCTAGTTGTTAAGAGAAAAAATTTGGGAGATTTTTCATTTGAGGTGGTTTTTGAAATCATTTCTGGAGGAACTAGCCGTTATGTATAGATGTATGTATGTTGCATATGTGGATGGATGGGATATTTGCTCCATGAGTTGGTCTATTAATCCCCCGAGCTTATGTGCGAAGAAAATGTAGAACTTCCTTTTTTTGAAGGGACAAGATGACTTTGTATTAAAAGAAAATAAGCATACATATTATTTGTTTTGTTTGTTTTTTTAATTGATGATGGCAGCAAGCTGAAATAGAAAAATTTGTTGGGTCAAAACCTCAGAGGAATTCAGCATAAGTCTATTAAATGTGAATTCATGGGAAAGACAAGCAATAACGAGAGATGGTACCCAAAGAAAACCTACATACAGTTTAGATATGCAAATAGCTTCTAGTTCAGTAATGGTTTAAGTTTTCCAACCTAATTTGAGAGATGGTATACCCTGAATGAATAACAAGTAGGTTTGGAGAAAAAAATACATTGAACACATGATTGATTCCCCATTGGAGCATATACTTCAACTTTTTACTTCAAAGAAAAGAAAAGAAACCCTCATTCAAGAATCTAGTAATTACATTGAAACACCAATTCTACGGGTGTTTTTTCTAAACAACTTACATATCAAAGGATGACAGGTCAAGGAAAACACATGATTGCCCATTAGAGCTAGCATATATTTCAACAGACTCAACCTCAAATTCTCTGTCGCGGTACTCTGAGAACATGCTCACCTGTGTGCAGATCAAACAAATCTTTAATTAGCTAAGCCACAAAAAGATAAGGTGCATCCAACAAAAAAAAGGGTAAGTAAATCACTTTAAAAACTTCCACATAACGTCATAGCCCACCATATTGTTCAATACAATTTTTGCCTTGGTCAGGTCAGTCGATGTACATTCAATGAAAACATTCTTAGTTCGTGGCATTATACCGGATGTCGCAAATTAGTAATAATTTGAGGCAAAGATAGAACCGGTTTTGCATAAAGAAACTTAAGTTTTGATGAAATTTAAAAGAAGAAAACTACAGGATTGTAGATTTTAACACCTTAGGGTCTCTGTGTACCTACTAAATCATATATCATGGGGTAAACCGGTGAATCCTCAATAGAGGCCACAATTTTGAATACGTTGCAAGCTTATATTCTTTTGCAGGACGGCCATGAAACATTTCAAGAGTAGGGTTCAAATCTTCTTATGGATAACTAGTCCAGGTGGGACCACGTTGGGTTTCATCAATTACCATGTTATGCAAAATTATGAAAGTGAGCATAATTTTGTTCATTTCTTGAAGATCGGAAAAAAGACATGTCCCACAAACGATGTTGAACTCCCTTTTTAAAATTTCAAATGCGTGTTCAACATCCCTCCTCATAGTCTGTTGCGTTTTAAAATACTTATTATCCATTGAAGTCGGTCCCAAGCTGGACTAGCCGTAGGCTTGAACTAAAGTAGATCATTGTGAATAGATCACGTCAGCTAGATAATACCTTTAAGTGTAGTTATGATTGTTGATGGTGATATTACATCGTGGGTGATCCTATCCTGAAGATCTTCAAATAATATTTATTTATGTAAAACATTGATGTCATTTTGTAAACCCGAAAGTCAAAAGAAAAAAAAATGACAATTCCAATTACCATAGGCAGTCGAAGCTTCCAATATAATAGTTGGTTTTGAGTAATGACTTTTATATATATTGAACTAGTCATTCAATAGGACATGCCTGTCATACCCAACGCATGCAATCAAGACTAACATTCCTGGAAAATCCTTGGTTGTGTTTTGGCCAACTATTCTACCAACATCTAGCTGAGTAGGTTTTCGTAGGTAGTTGGACCAAAATTGTTGAATACTGTGTCGCAAAATATTTTGAGATAACTAAATGCGATTGTTTTTCCCATACAGATGAACTTATCTGAGGAATCCGCTGGTACCTCATAACATAATATTCAGAGTGATGCAAATCTTTTGTTCGGAACTAATAAAGCCTCGTACATGTCGTGCATCATACTGATAATCAAATAGAGATTGTACCTGACAAAGCTCATCAATAATCCTTCGAAGCAAGTTGCGACCCATGTGGAATCGACGCTGACTATTTTCATCAGAATATAAACATCCATCATTAAAATAATCATGCATCATCTTGTTGTGAGAAAATGTCGCTCTCGTCACGTCCATAATTTAGTGAAAGCTTGTTTTGTCTCTAAAGACTTAGGAATCATCCCTGAATATAATTGCATCATAGTGTCTCGCCGCCTTTTAACCTTATCTGAATCTTCATCCAATTGACGTAAAATCTTTAAGTATGTATATTTCTCTTCTTCGTACAAAGTTTTGTCCATTTCCATATCATCTTCAAGAGAATCAAAATTGGGATTCATGGTTGCAAACAAATAAAATTGTCTGAAATCAAGAGAAGATTGATAAATCTTCATTGGAACTGTCATAACCCTAACCTCGACTCATCTAATTTTGGCAAACTATGTAATTTCCTAATTTAAATAGATTCTTAATCGTACTCTGTAAGTTCCTCACTAAAGGAGGAAAAAGCTAACTAGTTTTAAGTATTTTATAACTAAGAGTCTAGTCAGAAATGTTTTCCTAATTGGAATTTGGTTGAATTTTCGTACCTGTAAGTTCCTCGCTAAAAGAGTAAAATGCTGACTAGTCCTAAGTATTTCCTAATTATGAGTCTAATCAGAAATGCTTTCCTAATTGGAATTTGGTTGAACTTGGCAACTCTGGCATTAATCATTTTTCTTTGGATGCCAATAATGAAAATAATTATTAACTCAAAATGTTAATGTTTTGTGACATTAATCGACTCTCAACGACATTAGGTGGTTTATCAAACAATACATTACATTATAAGTATTTCCTTATTATATTTGACAGTTCTTAATATGTTTATAGCATTAATTAAAATGTCTTCATTTTCCCGAGCAATAGTTGATGATGAGCTACTGTGTTTGAGATCAGTCTCGTAATTAACCTATCAATTTATTGTTGTTTTCCTTAACAGAAATTAACTTAGTTTTTGGTTATACTGCCTACAAAAAATCGTATTATAAGAGCATGCACGAACTGGTCATGTTTATGATTGAGCATAAATAAAATATATGATAGTAAAAAAACTAACGAAGAGATTGCAGTTGGTCCAACTTTTTAACCACACAAGCGTATTTCTTGTTTGTTAACATATTACATGTTTTTGGTGACCCTTACTTTTCAATTAAAATAATTTTTTAGTAAGACAAACGCCTTGTAGGAGTGTCCCCATACATGGTTGTGATACAGGGATCCTCCAGGACCAGAAGTATTCCCGTAACCCAGCTCCATGTCTTTATATAATGCCGCCATCTTCACCTGCTCCAGCTTGTCTTCCAACGCTATGCTATATCCTTCGATGGCTCGAGTCAATTTGTAACCAGAATCAAATTTTTCATGTTCCCAACGTAAGAGGGCGTCTATTTTAATAATTCTGAAGCCAGCCGCGAAAGTAAGCCTTCAAAATCCTCCAAGCCTTCAAGATCTTCCAAGCCTTTAGGATACTCCAGACACTCTCTTGGATCAGCAGAAAACACAAAATCCTCAAACTCCTCTATCTTGCGTTGGTGCCCAGCAGTGAATTCCTTGCGGTAAAATGCCATGTCCCTATAGTTGGGAACCTTTCGTACCAAGACCTTATAAATCTTAACGGCCGTCTTGTTCAAATCAATGGTAACTTCCAAGGAAGCCTCGGCGCGCTTGAGCAGAGCAACTAAGAGCTTCTTCATTGAGATGAGGTCTTTCTGGAGATCCTCGAGCTCGAGGCTTTCTTTTGAGTATCTTAACTCCGTTGCTGCATTGCGAAAATCCTTAATTGTCCAGTATTTCGAATATTGTTTTAATAAATCATGGATATCATCTGGGAATGGAACCTCCTCCTTTCGAAACCTAGATGGATAGTAACCACGATCCATCCTCCTACTAGTACTACCATCTGGGAATGAAGTCTCCTTCTTTTGAACACTAGATAGATAGTAACCTCGATCCATCTTTCTACTATCTTGGCAAGCGTTTAACATGTTACATTAACCTATTATAAAGGATGGTTTAGCCTTAGCCTACGGCCAATTTCGGGCCCCCTTTGATAGCTTTGTGGCCTTTTCTCTTTTCTTTTGTTAGGTTAATTAGGCTGGTTATAGATCAGCTAAAGTCATTTCGGGGATAATGGAGTTACCCTCAATCCCTTTGTTTACAAAATTTGTACATGGCAGCTGACAGGAATTCAAGTCTCTTTCTTCTATACAAAGCACGCGAATGAACCAGGGATTTGAACGAAGATGATGGCAATGACAATGGTTGGGAATCACGTATCTCAAAGAACACGCACTACACCAATTTCCCGGAATAGTAACTAAAATTCGTAACGGCTCACTGGCCGTTACGAAAATCTCGTTACAAATGGCCGTTACGAAAGTTGTAACAGGCACAAGCCGTTACGAATTTTTCAATAATTCGTAACAGAGGCCAGCCGTTACGAATTTTTTTATAGGCGTGACAGTCACACGCTTGGTCACACTTGGATTGTAACTGCTGCAGTTTCTGGGTGTGCCATTCACATGCATGACATTCTTTTTCCACCCCACACTTGTAGAACTATAGGATGTTTCTCCCCTTAGTCTTTTTCTTCCATTCTCCATGACTTTTCTTCTCAGTTTTCATTTTCTTTTCTCTCTCTTTTTCTCCTCCGCCTCTCTTCACTCTTTTTCTGTTATGAAAATTCATCTGAGGGTTTTGATTTATTGTATTATCTTTAGCATAAAACTAAAGTTTCTTGTGTAAGTCTTTCATAAATCCGTTTCGATTCAGTTAGGATTTCAGGGTTTCAAAAATCGATTTTAGGGTTTCAGTCTGTGTTATGATTCATTTTTTCGATTTTAGTTTGTTCGTCGGAGTTCAAACTTTTAGTCTTTCATATAACGACCCCATCTTGATTGAAGAAGTGATATTTTTTTAAGAATTTTGTATTTCCAACGGGTAACTATGAACAATTTGTGTACCAACATCTAAATTAGAAAAATAGAAAAAAAATTCTTTGAAGTACAATGGATACATTTTTCAATCAAACCATCTTACTTTTGGGAGATCTGACTATTGTTATTGTATAGTTTTTTTTTTCTTTATTGAAATCTAGTTTGTTCGCCTAGATAAGAAAAAGACATCTAACGCAGGCATAAAGTTTACCAAGACATCTAACGTAGGCATAAAGTTTACATTATGAATTGTCCAAGTCATGCATGCACACTGATGTTAAGTTTTTTGTATTTATTTTGTATTAATGCATTGTTTTTCTCTCCATTAATAAACTTTCAGTCCATTTGTATTTATCCCTTTTCTTGTCTCACAGTCTCTACTTCCAGGTACCAGAAACTCTTGAGTTCAATGCCCCCCTGCAGATTGAAGAGTTCAAAGCTTATAAAGAACAGTGGTGAGTTTGATGTTTTGATCAAGTCCCTCTTTTCATATTCGAGGTTAGATAATGTGTTCTTTTGATGTCTTTGATTGTTTGAAGATTTGTCGATTTTTTTTTCTTATTCTCGCGACATGCATGTCTTTGCTTTGTGTGTTTTTTTAGAGTATTTTCAGAATAGGCTGGTGGAGACGATCCAAGAGTAGGATGCAAAACAATAGAGTACTCTGATAGTGGTAAGACATTTACCATGAAGGGGATTACTGAAAGTTATGTCCATGTAATGATGTAAACAACTGGCTGAGTGTGAGCCCTGTGATATGTCTGTTATACCTTTTATCAAGCTCTAGATAAGTTATGATGTGTTTGTTCTGGTTGACACGAGAGCAAGGGATAAAGGTTCTTGCTAATGCAATCCAAGCTTGAACTGAAGCAATAGATAGCCACAAGGATAAACTGGTAGTAAAGGAGGCACCAAGAGCGGTGAGTATTAACTTTCTTGCAATCAGTCTTAAAACCTTGTGCAACGTATACCTTAAGAGCTATGTAACATGTGGTTGTGTAAACTCTTTTATTCATTCTTAGTAAACAACTATGGAGTATGAATTATGAAACTGAACTTGAATGCAGATGAGCAAGCACGATGACAACTTACTTGCCCATCATAGAATGAATGTAAAAGAGTGTTTAGGTACTTACCAGAGAATGAATAAAAAAGAGTGTTTAGGTGCTTATCAGAATTTGATACTTGGCTGAATTTTTTTTGTTACTTAGAGGAATTTGTATTCTTTCTTGATATGTATTGATTTAATGTTGATATGATTTCAATGAATGTTGCTATGAATTGAAGGAAGAAACTATTTGTTGGATGTGGATGGACTGAAAGGTGCATGCAGCTCATTTGGAATTCCGGCTTATTTCCGGCAGAAAATGAACTGCCAGTCAATATTGATCAGGTCAAAATTGACTAATTTGACCATGTCAACGTTGACTAGCAGTAATTTTTTTGCTGTTACGAAAAAATTCGTAACGGCTAAAGACTGTTTCAACTAGATACGTAGTAACGGCTCTTGCTTGTTACAAATATGACAGTAGTAACGGCCGATGCTTGTTACGACATCCTTGTTACAAAAATTTCGTAACGGCTCTCATCTGTTACGTCTCGCCACTAGTAACGGCTTAAGTCTGTTACAAACGCCTTTACAACCCAAAATTCGTAATGGCCCCATTGCCGTTACAAAAAATTTGTAATACCCCATTTTACAACGCCTTTTAGTAACAGCCTGTTTCTGTTTCTAATCGGAAAATTTGGTGTAGTGCCGTATCTCAAAGAACATGAGCAATTGGAAGAGTGGAACTTTTTTTTTTTTTTTTGATCTGCAAGGAAATAAAAAAACTGTTAGTAATTTTTGTAAAAGAAGACAGAAGAATAGACTAACAGCCTAAAATAATTGATGTGGAATACCAGAATGGTGTTTTACACAATCATTTGGGGTTAGATTTTGTCAAACCACGTCTAAGATGGGTATAAACTATAAACAACACCGCCATGTAATTTTGGGGATGACCTGTAATGCGTTAAAGAAGGCCTTCTAAAACGCTGATGTTTTAATTGTAATGGGTTTCTTTTTACTGGAAAAACTTGAGAATCAAGTTTCGCATGCTTATAAATAAACACCTTGTCTTCGGTATTCAACACAACACACCAAAGTCTATACAATAAACTAGACTTTCTCAATTATCTCGTCTCATTAATATGGCAGGACAATCAGTTCAGAAAGTCGAGAATGATAGTAGTACTAATGGTGGTAGTGCTGGTGGTGATAAGAAGAATACAGGCATTGAAGTAGGTGATAAGTCTAAGGATACACATCATACCTACAAAGTCTTCTATTACAAGGATACAATCTTCACCACCGTAACCCATAGAGCATCTGTGGTCGATCAATGGCTTGCGGATCTCTACAAAGTTGAATAATCTTGTTGTGGGTCTTGATATCGAATGGAGACGAATAAGAAATGACTACAGCAGTACACGAAACAAAGTTGCTGTGTTGCCGATAAACGTTGTCTTATATTTCAGTTCGCGTACTGTGATCAAGTTCCTAAATCACTCAAGGATTTTCTCGGTAATGACAAGTTTATCTTTGTTGGATCTGGGGTCCATGCCGATGCTTACAAGCTTATGGTCGATCACGGTTTGATGGTTGCTAGAACTGAAGAACTTGGAAGTTTGGCTGCTTACAAGCTCGCCGGCACTTTCAAAGATTATCGAGACAGCCGACTTCACAAAACTGGGTTGAAGAATTTGGTAAAGGATGTTCTCCAACAAGATTTGCCAAAGAGGAGATACCTGTTAAGCAACTGGGAGCGGGGTGTATTACGTGATGAACAGATTGAATATGCTTGTTTAGATGCTTTTGTTTCGTATAAACTAGGTGTGGATTTGATGAGGCGAGCCAAGAACAACAACCGCCAGCCAGAGATGGTTCTGAAAGATTCAGAGTTTCCAGAACTTAAAAAGGCTGTAGAAGAGAAAACTAAGCGGCAGGTTCTTTGAAGTCTAATGGAGGGAAGACCAACGGAACCAACAGCAAACGTACTAATTGAGTACGTTTTTCAGGAATTAGGATTTTGATCTTTAGGGCTCTATGTTTTGTGATTTTTCAATGACTATTAATAACATTTCAATTTTATAATACTCACCTTGCTTGATCTCTTACCAACGGTTGATGTCTCATAGATACGGTCTTTGTTTCTGCTCGTCATTTTATTCTCATCTGTATAAAACGTTAACGTTAAACATTTTGTTGACAATTTTTTTTTGTACTTAAAACAACAACATGAGATCAAATTACTAGTACGAACAAGTGGAAGCGATAAAAATCGCAAATAAAGCTAAAAAGAACATAATGCTTTTGCCCTTACTAGCCACACTCATGGTGAGCGCGTGGATTAAATTTGTGTGATAACAAAATGCACTAGCTGTAGAAAAAGCAAATATATATAGGGTACAAAGATAAAGGGGTATAGTTAACAATTTGGGGGGTATATAAAAGAAGGCTATCTAAAACGCGTTCCCGCATTACTTGTGTACTAACTTAGGCTGATCTTTCCTAATTGTAATAGTTTCTTTTTACTGGAAGATTTGGGAATCAAGTTTCAGATGCTTATAAATAAACACCTTGTCTACGGTATTCAACACACAATTACTAGACTTTCTCTCAATTCTCTTTGTCTTGAGTGATTTATTGGTCTTTGATCAGTCTTGATCTGAATTATATCCCTAATTAAAAGAAAAGTATAATAACTTAATTTTGAATATCTCAAAGATGAGTACAGAGCCATTTAACAGCTTGGTGAAGCTCGCTGCCAGATCTTTCTACGATGATTTGGCTGTTGTAATTCTAGATGCTCTAACGAGGAGACTATGGGTCAGAGAGGAGGATTTGGCCAAAGATCTGAAGATGCACAATAAAAAACTGCGCCAGATTTTACGTTTTTTTGAGGAAGAGAAGCTAGTAGCAAGGTGTCACCGAAAAGAGAGTGCACACAGATTTAGTGATGCAGCTGATGGTCATGGGAAAGAGGGAAAAGTTCATACCCGTTCTTACTGCTGTTTAGATTACTCACAGATTCACGATGTAGTAAGATACAGACACCACCGCATGAAGAAAAAATTGAAGCTTGACTGTAGGAATACAGTTCAAGAATATCTGTGCCCTGGTTGCAACAGAAGGTATAACGCTTTGGATGCTCTTCATCTGATTTCCTCAACGGGTGAGGGTTTTCTCTGCGAAAACTGCAACGGTAAACTCGTTGCTGAGGGTGACGATTTAGCTGCTAAAAAGTTGAGGGATATGCTTAAACAAAAGATGAAGAAACAGCTGAAACCATTAAAGGAACAACTCAAGAATGTGAAGGATTTAACTTGTCCTGAATATGGTACTCTCCAAGCGTGGGAAGCCCGAGCATTTATGGGAGATCCAAAGGTTGAGGTTGAGCTGTCTGATGCGGGAATGAAAGAAGAGGATGTCAAACCTGAGGTTGGAGTGATGAAAGTCTTGGGGTCCTTGGATGATCAGGCAGGGAATGAATCTCACAGAGGAGGAAAAGGTGGACGGGAAGACAACAATTCATGACTTGACTGAGGATAGAAAGCCAAAAATTGGCGAAATGGAGGAGGAAAAAGATATACAGGTTGAGTACTATAAAGCTTATTATGAAGCGTTGATGAAAATGCAGCAAGAACGAGATGAAGCTGCAAAGATGAATCAACAAGAGCCAACTAGTTCTGAAAATGTTTTATCAGATAAGCCTTCTGATCGCCGGGCTGGCATGAAATCAAAACGCGAGGAGGATGACGATGACATTGAATGGGAAGATGCCCCAACAACAGGAACTGCAACTGAACATTACAAGCTACACAATTTGAATGTTCCTGTAGAAAATCAAGGGAGGATGGGATAGACTGGGAGGACGGTCAAATGTTAACCACTTTCAGGGTTTAGGTTTATTCTCTTCCAAAGATTGATCAGTAGAAGAAAATGAAGCTATATCAAAGGATTTCTTAAATTCTGTCATGTGCTTGTATGAACAGAAATTTAGACATTTCTTAAGAATTTTTCCGAGAGGGAGGGAGGACGCGTGCATATGATTTGTTAAGAATTTAGCTAGTATCATTTTCCCGAAATGGGCCAGTTAGAGATTCTTCACCATTGCAAGTGTAAATTCGCATGGCAAAGTGCATTCCTCCACATAAGAGAAATTCGATAGCTGTTGTTCAAGGGGCATATTTGCATACCGGTCAGAGCGTGCGAAGTTCAGTGATACCTCTGCTCAGAGATACTTTCCTAATTGGTGTTTGATTGAATTTGGCAAGCGTTTAACCTGTTATATTAACCTATCATAAAAGAGGTTTAGCCTACAGCCACCTGTGACACCCAGTATGTTCAGAAGAAAAAAAAAACTCTTATTCAATTTTTGGCCCTCTTTGATAGCTTTCTGGGCTTTTGTTCTGTTCTTTTGTTAGGCTGGTCATGGATAGCTAAACTCATTTCGGGGATGAAGGAGTAACCTCATTACACCATTATTTACCAAATTTGTACATCGCGGCTGACAGGAATTCAGGTCTCTTTCTACACAAGCACGAAAAGATTTGAACGAAGATGATGGCAATGAGAATGGTTGCAAATCACATATCTCGAGGAACAGTAGGAGGAGTTGGAAGAGTGAAACTTTTTCTGATCTGCAAGAAAAATAAATCTGTCAGATGACAGTAATTTTTGTAAAAGAAAAAGACAGGTTAGCTTGTAGGAAATAGAGTGACAACCCAAAATAATTGATGTGGCATACCAGAATGGTGTTTTATACAATCATTTGCCTTTCCGACGCTTTTGCAAGCCAGCACAATCCGAGCAATACCACTTCCCTCTGGGGTGTTCTCTCAAGCCAACACAGCCAAAGTGAAACCATTCTATCTTGCACTAAGAATATTGAATGAAGAAGGATTTAAAATCATTTGTAAAACGACATCTATAATGGGGTATAAACAACACCACCATGTAATTTTGGGGATGACCAGTCATTGCCACATCACATGATGGGTTCTTCTTAACCCAAGTTAGACTTGTCAACAAATTTGAACCGTAAAACAAATATTCAAGGAAAATAGTGTTACATACATCTGGGTTGTCACATGCAACCATCTCTCCGAAACTAACTTGGTTGCAAAAACAGTATGTGGGTTCATTTGGATCCACTGGCAAATCTAGATCCATGCTTGGTGTCTCTGCTGGTACTACTACTTCTGCTGCTGCTGCCGCTGCGGCTGCTGAGCGAGTTCTGCATTAAGTAATGTCAGATGCAACTCAAGGAAACTAACTAAGATGTTTTGCAGCAAAAGAATAAAAGAGATAAAATCGGAGTAGGGCCAAGAATATATAGATAAGAAGATAAAACTGTTTTCCACTGCCTATGAAATACATACAAAAAGCTTGTTAATCAATCTCTTTAACGAGGTCGGCATTTCATATCTGTTATTATAAACTAATATTCTTTGCTAGAGTGGTCAGCTCACAGACTCAAATTGCTTTTAAGAGAGACAGAAGCATATAAAATTTTGTAATAGAATTACATCTTTCGAGGTTGATAACCATTAAATAGCATGATGATATTAGAAAAATGGAATATGCAAACCTACATCAACTACAAGCTTAGTGTATATGAGCAGTACTACTCTACTGGAATATCGAACATTTAAAAGGATAAATGTCAAAGAAAGAAAGATACATACTTCTTACGTCTTCCTTTACCAGTACCAGTATCGCCAGAATTCACACTAGTATCAGGGTTCACGACAGCTGTTCGAGAAGCATCTGCAACATCTCTCTCTGTCAAAAGCCACATTTCCATGTAATTAAGGTCATACTTCTGTGACTCATAGCAGGGATGTTGGATGGTGACAGGCCAATCTACCCAGTGTTCAGAAAATTTGAAAAAAAAAAAAAAGGATATGAGTACCTCGTCTTTGCTCTTCATCAAATTTTCTCAGATATTGATCAAGTTGTTGAATATGCTCATCCACCTGTGGCATGATAATCTACTTAATTAACAGAGAAGATAAATTGACACCTCTTAGGAACAAAATTCAATTTTTTTGGATAATAGTCTGAAACAAGATAGATGGAACAATGGCATATACTGGATGATCGCTATTCATTGTAACTTAAAAACCTTGAGATTGTTCTGACTGCACTACTGCATTAAGGTCCTGTTCGAGCTAAAGTAGATACTATAAGGTTCCCTAACCAGATAATGCATGTCTCAAACAAGAAAAGCTAAGTATATCAAATAACCAACTTTCTACAACTGTGAAACAGGCTATGATAAAGCCTGGTCAAAATATTGATGCAATGAATAATTTGGGCAGGTGGAAATTAAATTAGTTTATGAAATTCACGTTATTCCTGAATTATTCAATGCAGGAATAATTGTATATGGACGACCTTTCTTTTCAATATTGGAGATTAAAATAAAAAATTCAAGAAAAATGTCTAACTTCCAAGAAAGCCCTAGTTAATAAATATATGGAATGTTAAACATAGATAAAATATATGCTCACGGATACAGACTGATATAAGATAAAAGTACATATTAAAGGGCATTATTTAAAGGATTTTATTAAAAGCTTGACCAAAATGATATTAGCAAAGTGACATACAAATATGCCTGGTGATGGAATCGCCGAGGCCATAAGAACTTGAAAACTAACTTTGATGGAGATAGTAAGTAACCCTAGATGGAGATAGTAGCTAACTCTAATGGCATACTCTTCTAGAGAAGTTATTGCTCAGGACTGGTGAATATATTCCATGTTCTGGGCTCCAATTTTTGGGATATAAAACCAATGGTTTTGCTGTAAGGGTCTTCCGTACAGAAAAGTAAATATTATGGTACTTAGGTTCCAAAACTCTGTAAAAGACACTTCAATCAAACAGTTCAACATATATATTCAAGGCTACACCTAGAAAGTGAATAACAACATTTTGGGCTCAATTATTAAGTTTTAAAAAAAACATATATACTCAAGCACCAATGTATAACCGATAAATGCAAAGCACATTAGGCGTTTGTGCAGAAAAATTGAGTTCCTACCACATCATAAGCCTGAAGAGCCAGGGCAACCTTTTCATCAGCGATTCTAATGCAATGCTTTTGCTCTTCAAGGGCTTCATCTGAGAATTTGATGAGTGGAGTATCTGGCGTGATGTTACCAGACTTGACACGACGCTCCATGTCCTCTATTTCTTGTTCACAGCGCTGCTCATTTTGGCGCTGGCTTTCTGTTGATATTAACAAAAGAACATAATTTGCATAAAATGCTCCAAGACATAAAGAGTCCACAAGCAAAAAGAAAGAAGCTATAAGCCATTTTGATCAGGCTCAGAATTTGAATGAACGGGGGTCTTTACTGTAGCTGAATATAAAATAATACTGGGTTTCTATTTATCTTATATCTAGCCCTTTAACGTGATCAATGACTCCACAAGAATGTACTCTGGACAATTAAAGTTTTCGTTCAGTTATTTCAAATATCATATATAGGTATATTAGATAATCTGACTTCTACTGTGAACAACATAGTTTCAAAACTAACCATGGAACAAACGGATTGAAAATATCGTTGTAAGGTATGCTTTACGGATTAAATATTCATTGTTTACTTGATGTAGTCGCCAAAACTACCTACTAATACAAAATCTCATACTTGTGTAACCAACATGGCAACATCTAATTAAAAAACAAAAGAGTGTGGCTACCTTGACTGCAGTTAGATTCTGAATTCAGACCTTTTCTGGTTGGAAGGGCATGATTAACGAGCCTTGGGACTAATGGGTTAGTGCCAGTTAGCTATGCTAGTGCACCGGAACTTTATAAAAGTAGGAAAAATTCATGCAAAGCTAGAGCCAAGTTAGTTCATTTCTTCACCAGATGGAACTAGACTTAATTGTATGGCTGTTTATCCATAGTTGTTGTGTTTTTAACAATAGGAATGACATCCTAACCTAAATTCTTCATCATTTCCCAACTAATTATAGACAAAAAGAATAGACACCATATATGAATTACGCATAAAATAAAAAATCAGAGTTTTAAAGACTAAAATATCTAGAATTACAGCTGCAAATGATAAATAAATACCGTGTAAGCTTCTATCCAAGTCCCGCATCAATCCATATTTCTTCTGTAGCACAATTGGTAATGATTCTAAACCTTGAAAGAAGAAGACGAAGAACCCAAGTTAACATTAATAGCATATAATTAATGAAAATTGAGAATACAGTAAACAAATAAAACCCTAGAAGAAGAGCTTACTATTTTGAAAGTCTTCAATGAAAGACATTGCAATTTTCTTCTTCTCAGACCTAGAACAAACAAGGGGGAATTTGAGAGAGAGATATTGATGAATTATTTTATGAGCACTTTTGTAGTAACAACTGGGGGCACCCCGCCAATGCTGCTAATGGGGGTACCATTTTGCTTGGGGGTGTACCAAATTGCATATAAGACAAAACATATTTTGGTAAAGGATTGGTACATCCCAAGCAAAATGGTACCCCATTAGCAGCATTGCGCCCGCCCTTATTTTTTAGGCTCATTTATGATGGTGGCGTCTATTTCTTAGCTTTAGCAACATTATACCCAAGGTTTACCCTCCTGCTTATTATGAGGTTTTTGATTGGACTCAGCTTGGAGAGGAGTTTGCATGAGGATGATAAAAATCATAAAGTGTATCTTAGAATTTAGTTAGGGTACTCTGGTCTTAGACTGGGGTTGTTGTTTTTTTTGTTGCTTTTTCTCTTGACAAAGACACATTTCTTAGCTATAATGTAGCCAAAAGATTTAGCTTATATAGTGAAGCGGACACATCTAATCCTTTTTCTAGCTAAAAAATAGATGTCATAAAATAAATTTAGGTCCCATAATTTTTTTTATTTTTTCATCTTTTATAAACAAAAAACCTTTTCATTAATGGAAATTCGAGGATACAATAAGTTTAAGATCGAAAATAAGAGAATACCATGTAACAAGAACATACCGTAAAAGTACAATACCGAGAAATTCCACAAGAGAAAGAGAAGGATTACCTGAGTAAGACAAATACAGGTATGAATAGGATCCGATTAAATCAGAGGAAGAATGATTTTTTTTCGGAATTAAAATCCAACCATTTAGTTTGTTTTTCTTCTTTTGAAAGATATGCTCCCAAAATAGGAGTGATTCTCTCAAATCTCTTGTAACTAGTGATGAAACTTCTGTCGTCAAAGAAATCACCGTTGAAGATCATAGAAACAGACTCATTCATAATAAACATAAACCATTCAAACATAAAGAATGGAGGTTTAATCAACCAAGCTTTAGTCTCATACAACCCCATTGTTCATCATTCCAAACCAATGAACAAAAAACCTTTCATCATTCAAAACCCAAAATAAAAGTTTATAGTGAAACTTCCTACCGAATTCCGGCGAAAAGCAGTCACAAAATAAGCTTACCTTCTCCTGTATCTAGATACCCCATTATGTTGCAGCTTACTCTGAGCTTCAATGTACAGGCATGTCTTGCATTCCTCCGGAGAGTCTGACTCCGAGTCCCCTGGCTTACTCGTCGAGTCTTACTTTTAGTGTTACGGGCTGGAGTCTGACGAGCCTGAATTGGAGCTCATGCTGGTGCTTGTGCTGGTACGGGAATAGCCATGTCAATTGGCTCGGCCACCTCCGCTGGAATGGCTGGATCGACTGGCTCAGCTGGTTCATTGATCGGAACTTCAATCTCTGCTTCTGGTTCAACACCGTAGACTTCTCGCCCAAGACCAGAAACAGCAGGACATGAGAAAAAATGGTGTCTAACAACCACGCCTAATATTTCATTCGACAATCTGTATGAACTAACTCCAATATAATTCCAAGAGAATCAACTAGACAGTCAGACTCAATCAAGGAAAGATATCCAAGAGTTATATCTCTTTCTCAAATCAATCAGCAAATCAACAGGACGAAATCCGTGAACTGATTGGTAAGAGAATAACTTGAACGGTACCAAAGACCAATGTTCAAGTGTCAATCAATTTCAATCAACAACCAAAGGTTGGATTTACCAATTGATTGAACTACGCACAGTCTGTGATATTTCAATTATATAAATAAATATAATGCGGAAAAGAAATAACACAGACACCAGAAATTTTGTTAACGAGGAAACCGCAAATGCAAAAAAATACCGGGACCTAGTCCAGATTTGAACACCACACTGTATTAAGCCGCTACAGACACTAGCTAACTACAAGTTAACTTCAGACTGGAATGTAGTTGAGCCCTAACCAAGTCTCATACCGATTAAGGTACAGTCGCGTTCCTTACATCTCTAAATCCCAGCAGGACTCTACGCACTTGATTCCCTTAGATGATCTCAACCACAACTAAGAGTTGCTACGACCCAAAGTCGAAGACTTTATAAAAAAATCTGTCTCACACAGATAAGTCTATTTTGATAGATAAATATGTCTCCCACAGAATTATCTATGAAGTTTTGTTCCGTCTTTTGATAAATCAAGGTGAACAGGAACCAATTGATAATACGTTCTTATATTCCCGAAGAACAACCTAGAAATATCAATCACCTCACAATAACTTAAATATATGGTAGTAGAAGAAGTTATTGTGGAATCACAAAGAATGAGACGAAGAGCTTTGTGATTACTTTTTATATCTTACCTATCGGAGATAAATCTCGAGCAAATCTTAGAGAAGATAGTACTCAATACGATAAAATAAGTAAGGTCAGAACACGCAACTACAGAGAAAATAGTTGGGTCTGGCTTCAGAATCCCAATGAAATCTTTAAGTCGTTAACCTATAATGGTTTTAGGAAAAACCTAGGTTAAAGGAGAATCGACTCTAGTCGCAACTAGTATCACACAGAAGTGTGGGGATTAGGTTTTCCAATTGCTAGAGTTCTCCCTTATATAGTCTTCAAATCAGGGTTTGATATCTTAGAAACAAAGAAATCAATATTCACCGTTAAATGAAAACCTGATTTAAGATTCAAGCTAAGTTTGCTTAAAACCAAAGCAATATATCTCCACCGTTAGATGGTCTTAACTTGTTACACACAAATGAAATATACCTTAATTTAGATATGGGTAACCGTACCTAAACGTGTATATTGAGTTGGCTCAATAATAGTTAATCGAAGTTAGCCATATGAACGCTTTTGTATTAACCACATTCATCTAAGAATTCTAGATCAAATGAATCTAATTGTGTTACTCATGGAGTTTTTTAATTTTTTATATTCTCATAGAAGTATACAAGACACAATTGAAACAAAATCGGATTTGATTCATGATTGTACAAAGTACTTATTCAAGAATCAATTCATGAACATTAAGCCACGGTTTGCAAAGATTGCATTCCTTAATTTATAAATGTATTTGTTCATGAGTATAAAATAATACTAAATAGATTTTAGAACTTTAATCACTTAGTTTGCAAACGGGTACGCAAACTTAAGTTTCGTACTTTGGTCTTGTCCGACAGTTCACAAACCGGTATGCGTACTGTAGTCCCGGACTTAACTCAGGTAGAACCGTTCGCATACTGATATACATACTTGGTTCCCGGACTTTAGCAGTTAAAGCCATTCGCATACTGGTATGCAAACTTGGTTTCCATACCTTAATCATATTACAACAGTTTGCATACTGGTATGCATGCTGTGCTATATCCAGACAAAGGTTAATTGTTCTAAACTCCCATTTCAATCATTGAAACATCCTTAGAAGACGACAATAGCTGTCTTACACAAACTATTAGCTTATAAGTAATTTTCAAGTGATTGAATGATCAATACGAAATATTCCGAGTCGATATCAAATGACTGTCTCACACAAATCATGTAAGATGTTTCAAGGCAATTTCACATGATCATATTTTGACTCATTATTTAGTTTCCAACAAATAAATTGTTTCCAACTAAACTCGTCAATAATAATGATGAACATAGCTAAAGCAAAAAGCTTCGAACACATATTTCGAGAAATATATAACCGAGTTAAACTCAGCTCGAAATATCAAATGTGTATAATGTAAAAGTCTATATAGCTATATGACTTAGTCTCAATAAGAGATAGAATAAAATAGACTTCTGAGTGATAGATAAGTTTTAGTCTCCACATACATTTTATTGATGAAGTTCCTCCCAGCTCTCCTCAGTAGATCTTCGTCTTCAATCGATGAATGCCGTGAAGTCTAAAGCTCAACTACACATTCTATCCTAATCCGAGACACAGTTATAAGTAGACTAGAAATCAAGACTTATAGTTTTGATCACCTAAACTTGACAAACAAACTTGAGATAGCAACGCTTGCGAGTTCGACCGAGCAGTGCTCTAACAATCTCCTCCTTTGTCAATTTTAGTGACAAAACTATCAATACATATGGATGAGAAAATAAATAGACTTTGTAGCTTCTCATCCATTATGCTTGATTTCCTTGGTTCTTCAACATTCCTTGAATTCTTCGTCACTCCAAGTACTCCAGTGATTCTGAACGTGTTCAACTCAGCATCATTGTTGTTGAAGATCCGTAGCCATAACAATAAGAAAACAGTTGTTCTCAATTATTGTTATACAGTGTCATAGTATTATTACACAACATCAAAGTTAAATTGTATCACAACTTTGACAATAATACTATGGTGATATGTATCACTCCCCCTTAGTCAGTATTTCATCTCATAATGAAAACCACTCCCCCTTACATAATGATCCGTAAACCATATGTATGTAGTGTGAACTACAAAAGAATTCTCCCCCTTTTTGTCAATATAAATTGGAAAAGGTACGAAAACTAGCGGGATCATAATGAAATTCTCAAAGAGATTATTCATGACTAAAAGAGAACATATCAACTTGGTTTCGATGATTTCACATAGTTGAAACTTAGTGTATTCATCAAGGAGTTTATAAAGATACAAGATAACTCCTACAATGTTCCGCAGCCGCCCCACAAAGATTTAGCAATTAAGCACAAGTTCAATTAAGAACTCTCCCCCATAAAATATCATTCCCGAAAGAACAACAAGAGCGACCTTACTTTTACAAGAAAAGAAGGATTTATTTGGACATTAACAAATTACATGAAACATGAATTTGTATCCAGAAAACTCAAATAAATTAACCACAAGAAGACCTTAATGATTAATTAAATCGGAAATGCTCAACATAAGAGAACTTACGGAGCCATATAGTACTTTCACATAGAAGTGGATCAGGGAAAGATCAATACTGCGGAATATTCAAAAGTTCATTATATCTTTTATCAATAATGACATAATAGACTTAACTTTTGACATATATGAGATACTTATAGTTCACGGACGTAAACACACATATACCTTTTTTTTTTGCAATATATAAAACCAATAAAGATTAATACTGCAAAATCATCTTCCAAATAACTTAGAATTTAAATAAATAAATCTAAAACATTGCAAGATGAAAATCGTTGGCAATAGCTATGTGTAATCACAATATTTTCTATTCCAAACCCTAGTTATCCTTTTTAAAAACATAAGAATAAATTCTCATAAGAAGTTTCCTAGACATTAAGATTCTTGAAAAATTCTTTATCGTCCCCGAACTCCTTGTCCTCAACAGATATTGGAACAAAAGGTTCGTGAAGGTAGGAGTCAATTCCAACAAACCTTCTTGACTGATGCCGAACCAGGGCCTTATGAATTTCAAGAGTTCTTAGAACAACATCCTTTGTTTGCTGAATTTCCATCCTTATTACTTTCAACGCTTCAAGAACACCGGAAAACTTGTGAAGATTTGAGGGGTTAGCCCTTGGTTTCTTCATATTTTTTTCTTTTTCTCTTCAAAGTCGTAGAAGAATGAGATTTATCTTTTTCCTTCATGATTGATGGCTTAACAATCATATTAACATCTTTTCTATCAGAAGATATGATACTTGGAGTCTCCATTCAAAAATGAAATTGTGAGAGAAATACACAATCTTAGATCCACAAGCAATCTTTTGATAAAAAGAGTTTTCAGGGAAGGAAAAAGGAAAGTAGGGTTACGGAACCTATATACACAGTAAGTAGGATTCACGTACGACCAACTCATAACCCTAAAAAAAAGGTAGAATTGTCGATTTTAACCCCTTTTTAGTTATCAAAACAGGGTAAACCTTTTCAATATCAATTATGAAAAGATCAACAGAATTCCAGAAAACAAAAAGAAAGGTAACCTAAAAAAATTCTTTTCCTAAAACCCGATTGTGCATAACTCTTGTCTCTTTGGATTCGGGCACATGAGACAAGATGCACCTTCAACACAATTAAGCTATGTTGGGGTGAACAATAATCTGTCCACCATACAATCCTTGTATGAAATTCTTAATACCCTTTTTGATAGATTGTTTAGACCTTGTTCTTTTCTGCAGAGGTCTATCTTTTTCTTTAGAAATTAACTTCTTCGGAGATGAGTTAAATTTACATACCTCAGATGAATTCGACTTCTGAACAAGTTTGTGCTTGTTTGCTAATCGATTTGCTCTCCGTTGAAGTTTATTGACATAACTTATTTTATGTTTGTACTTGAAACAATTAGAGAGTACATGACCCTTAAAAGTAGAATAAGAACATGTCAATGTGGAGGACGGTTCAGGCACCATAACCGAGCATGCTGCTAAACAAATTGAAGTACCTGGAACATGTGAGATAGAATTTTTAATAGACAGGGTAAAATCCATTTCATCCTCCAAGGTGGTCGAAGAAGTTTCTCTAGTAAGAATATCAAGATTGATGTACGTATTACTACAATTATCAAAATTAATATTTTCTCCAACACTTGATTCAGACATTTCATCAAAAGTTGCAGCAAGACCTTTGTTTCCAGTGTATTTCTACGATTTGGACACTCATTGGAAAAATGACCAAAACCTTTACACTTGAAGCACTATGGCATATCCTCATCAACAGTGTCGATAGTGTCCCCGTTTTAGGAGGGGCACGATCATGAGGTTTAACTGATGACCTGGGTTTATCTCTGATGAACCGTTTACTTCTCTTCAAAAGAAGATCTCTAAACTGTCTGGTGATCAGCGAGACTAAGTTTTCAAGATCTTCATCTGATGTGTCAGTCTCAATAGGATCAACTACAGAGTTGCCAACACTCTTACTTTTATCAAGTAATTTAGTGTTCTTTTGTTCTTTGAAAGCAATATCCTTTCCAGATTTGGATGTATGCTCATGATCAAAGATCTTTAACTTCCCAACAAGAGTATTTATGGAAAGTGTTTCAAGGTTATTTCCCTCAACGATGACATGTTTCTTAGAATCGTATCTAGCTGGCAATGATCTGAGAATTTTCATCACAATGTCCTTTTCAGGAATAGTCTTACCTAATGTAAAAGAAGCATTAATAATTTCAGACACTTTGTGATTAAACTCATCAAATGAATCTTCGTCAGCCATACGAAGGTTTTCCCAATCGTAATTTAGGTTTTGAAGCCTAGCTTCCTGTTTGGACCACATAAATATGAAATGGGCTTAATAAGATCTTCAACCCATTAGCCTTAAACAAAAACATTTAATTGGATCATGGGTTGCAGCCTAAATCCATTAAGGATTACAAACCTAATATGTTAGCCTTTATTAAAGGTGACTAAATTCATTGTATCCTAATAAGTGGATGAATTTGTTGATGGTACGACAAGGCATAAATTCAAACAAGGAAGTTAGAATTAATCTAGATGTGTATTTAGTCCAAATATATTAATTAATATGGTCATCCTGAAAGGACGAGATGAATATAGATTATTTATTGGACTAAGTACATTTTTAATGTCTAGATACATAATTCTGATTTCAAATTAAGATGAACCTGGAGAGCATTTGGTCTAGGTACATTATCAAAATGAATGCAGACAGGTAATTGACTGGATTCATACCCTTTACAACCTATAAATAGAGGAGGAATTTCAACTAGAAAGGTACACATTTCTAATCTTTCTCTCTCCATAAAAACCTGCTTTGAGTTCTTACTCATTAAGGCATCGCGATCGGAGTGTCTTTGCAGGTACAACCCCTTCTTCATTCATCAACAATTCTAAGAGAACCAAAGTCAATGAAGAGCTGAGCTGAAATATCTTCATCATCAAGAACGTATCTCGAGGAATATTGTGAATCATCTGACGGTCGACAATTCATTCATCAGGTATAAATCTTAATTCATCTAACGGTTAAGATTATCTTTCAATACAAATCTCGAGGAGTGTTGTGGAAACATATTTGCTACAATATCTTTTGGCGCCCACCGTGGGGCATAAAAGGATTCTTCAAAAAAGCAAATCAAGATCCATGGCGACATCACAGAAAAAGCGAAGTGATGGGAACGAAAATACAGATGCAATAGTCCGAGGGATTCATAGCAACGTTGATCACCCGCTTCGAGAAGGAGTTAAAACGTCATCGGCAACAACAACATCAGGATGTCCTTCTGCAAGAACTTATCCCCACGGGATAAGTAGATGAAATAGATGGGTACATATCGCAACTCCACCTTTAAGTGATGGTGCCAATCTGAACGTATCTTCAAAAGATGGTGATCAACACCAAACAAGTATGCTAAACTCACGTCTGAACTCCCACGCCAATAGGGGATTTCATTTGGCATCGCGTATTGTGCAAGCAGATAGGACAAGGGTAACACCTGTAGATTTGACTCTGCGTGAAAGATTGCCAGAGTTAGAAAAAGAAAACATACTATAAAAGGCCTCACTGGATAAGATACTGCAAATAAGTAATAAAAGTAATTATTCTACACCAGAGTGCACGATCTTCACATGAGGGTTGGCGAGCGCGACGGTTACGAAGTGATCACGATATGACACATGAATCATCAGAAAGGCAAGCTTCTTAAGCAAGTAATGTATGAAAGAAAAATGATCACTCCAAAAGACATCACGCTATCGTAAAATCTGAACGACAATCGGAATCTAGCCATTGGCAGAACAACAGGCGCGAACGAGAGAAATACCTTGACGAGCAGAGTCGAGGGGAATACCTCGACAAGCAGAAGGAGTATTACGACAAAAAATGGAAGGTTTTGCCTTCAAATAAGAGAAAATTTCCATGGATGTTGTTTCTGGCAGTAGTCCCGAATGTATCTTGTTATGGATGTAATCATCCAATGCCAGATAAGATAATGACACATATGTACTGACACTTATAAAAATGGTTGTCATCAACAGTATATGACATGAACATCAATTGTCGACCTCAGTTACATCACAATCAGCATATTCAATTTGCACACGTTCTCTTAGCCTAGCCTCGCAAATATCAGCAATCTCAAGTTGTATACTCACAACAAATCAGTGGAAAACATCTTTATTATGTCTCTACTCCAATTCTAGCGTTACTTGCTCGCACATTCTCCTTGGTCCATCAATCAAACTCAAGCCCAATAATCTAACTAGCCAAACCCAGCATTCCAAGTCGTCGGCTCAGTCAACAATTTAGCTCGTTTATACAACTAGTGATAAACTTGCACTATTTTAAAACAATTGGACCTATACATCGTTGCGAGTTTTACTCACGATAGTCGAACAACTGGGGGCGTCTGTGGAAGACCGTACCCGATAAATAAGCTAGCAGGAGGGAAGTTATATTGAGAGAAGAGCAGCAAAATGGAGCCAAAACTTGGAATTTAAGTAACTTGGAAATAGTTTACAATTGACTACGGGATGCATATTTGCGATGTTGGATCCATTCAAGCCGTATAAGGTAAACCTAGACGATTTCTTAATTATTATTATTTTTGCAATATTCGTATTCTATAGTCCTACAACAAATGCATAATTCACATACAAGTGTACAATTCATAAACAAATGCATGATCCACACACTTCGATACTAGCCAGAGTCGTTTAGCAATAACACTCGGATAGCTAAGATAGGACACAAACTTCGGGCATACTAGCCAGGGAAGTTAAACAATAACTCTCACATAGCTAGCACCGATCCCAACTTGGCTTTGATTGGAGGAAATATTTCAAAAAATATTCCTTGCACGGTCTTACTCAACACTTGAGCAAATTTGAGAGAAAGCTAAACAGTTTTAGCGCAGGCTCAATAATAGCAAGGACCTTGTTTCATGGGCAATGGAACCCCATCTCAGGGAAGTGAAAACCAAACCAACTTGATTTTTTATTAGAGGAAAATCCTTGCATGGTCTTAGTCAATACTTGCACAAATTTGCAAGCAAGCTAAACATAAACCGGTTCAGTGGAGGCTCAAGAATAGCAAGGACCTTGTTCCATGGGCAATGAAACCCCATTCTCAGGATAGTGAGAGTTTATTATACGATGAAAAGGAAGAAAAAAAACATTTTATAAATAAGTTTTGCTGGATCAGAAACGAGAGCTACAAACAAAAAAATGATAATGAATATAAAATTGCATATAAGAATTATCAGAGGTGGAACGAACAAAAATCATTTGCGAGGAAGCTTTTATGGGGAGAAGTAGAAAAAGTTACACAAGGAAGCATTGCTGGAGAAGGAGTTACAGCGAAAGAAGACAAAAAAAAAAGTCACACACACTAACAAACCAATTTGTGAAGAAAGTTTGATGGATTTAAAAAATACATATATACATGAAGAAAATTTTCTAGAGAGGGAGCGCCAAAAAAAAGTGATGCAAAAAGAAGTTAATTGGAGCGGGAGCGAAAGGAAATCAAATCAATTTGCGATGAAGCTTTAACGGAGTCGAAGTAAAAAATATTCATGAAGAAGCTTTGTTGGAGCTGGAGGGAAAAAAGAAAAATATAAAATTATTTGCACGAAGAAGCCTTGCTAGAAATGGAGCGGAAGAGTGGGGACATCGAAGATGGAAAAACCCAACAAAAAAAAAAAAAAAAACTTGATATATATACCCAAAAAATAAATAAAAATCAACTACATAATATGAAGATCTCAAAGGAATGAGTCTCATATTTTACCTCATTCTCCCCTCATTATGTTTGAGATACAGTGAAGCATCACTCGAAGAACATCACTTATAAAGCTCTCAATGCATGAGCAGTTGTGATATTTTACAACCATCTAAAAGGTGTTGATAACGATTCGGCATCGCCATCATTATTGGAACATCAACTGGAGTATATTTATACAACATCATACAAATCTAAGCACAATGGTCTATACTCCACAGAAGAAATAGGCCAGCTTTTTCCGAACTGTGAAGTTGTACAACAACTACAGTACGAGCAGAAAGTATTCTGTCGTGCTGGAATCTAAGACCTCAAATCACAAGTGAAGTATTAAGTCTTGCACTCATCACAAGCAAAAAATATCACCAAGTTTTGTGCCAGTGCAACCACGAACTCTTGTCTCAAAAATGAGATACATTATCCAAGAGACGAGCCAACATTTATAACAGTCAATGCAATAGCTGCCACAACGGGAAAAAAAAATTATTGTGCTGCCAGTAAGAAGACCTATTACCGCAGCAAACACATAACTTGAAACTCGTGATATAGTCATCAAGCATCATTCATATTCAACTATGGAAAACTCTCGTCCAGCAAAATCAAGTGCAACCTTGTTAGCAAGCAGACTACCATATCATATCAACACGTAGCTTGGGGGCGTCAGAGTACAACTATGAAGCAACAGATCCAGGACACTCTTCTTAATCCACTAACAAGTTGGGAATTAAGAGGGGGCGATGTTTGGACCACATAAATATGGAATGGGCTTAATAAGATCTTAAGCCCATTAGCCTTAAACAAAAACATTTAATTGGATCATGGGTTGAAGCCTAAATTCATTAAGGATTAAAAACCTAATCTGTTAGCCTTTATTAAAGGTGACTAAATTCATTGTATCCTAAAAAGTGGTCGAATTTGTTGATGGTAAGACCAGGCATAAATTCAAACAAGGAAGTTAGAACTAATCTAGATGGGTATTTAGTCCAAATACATCAATTAATCTGGTCATCCTGAAAGAAGGGCATGAATATAGATTATTTATTGGACTAAGTACATTTTTAATGTTTAGATACATAATTCTGATTTCAAATAAAGATGAACCTGGAGAGCATTTGGTCTGGCTACATTATCAAAATGAATGCAGACAGGTAATTGAATGAATGCATACCATCTATAACCTATAAATAGAGGAGGAATTTCAACTAGAAAGGTACACATTTCTAATCCTTCCCACTCCATAAAAACCCTGCTTAGATCTCTTACTCATTGAGGCATCAGAGTGTCTTTGAAGGTACCCACCTTCTTCATTCATCAAAAATTCTAAGAGAGTCAAAGTCAATGAAGAGCTGAGATGAAATCTCTTCATCATAAAGAACGTATCTCGAGGAATATTGTGAATCATCTGAGGGTCGACAATTCATTCATCAGGTATAAATCTTAATTCATCTAACAGTTAAGATTATCTTTCAATACAAATCTCGAGGAGTGTTGTGGAAACATATTTTCTACAACACTTCCTTTTCAGAGGTATTCCCTTCAAATACGGTTTCTAAGATATACCAAGCATCTTGAGACTTATTGCATGTGGTCACATGGTGCTGAAGATCTGGGGTAATGGCATGTATAATCGCATTTAAATCGTCATAATTTTGCTTTGCAGCGAGAATCTCGGCAGGTTCATACGTATTAATATCCTTTGGAGCAGTTACACCGTTTACTGTAACAATTGGAGGATCATAGACATTAACAACAAGAACACATGATTGAAAATCACGTGCTTGGAGAAAGGCACGCATAACAATTTTCCACCATAAGTAATTTAAGCCATCGAAGACTGGCGGTACGTTTATAGAGATAACATTTCTGTCCATAAAGTCAGATTGCTTCAAACACAGACTTATGAGGTCTTAGCATGTTTGCCTGCTCTGATACTAATTGAAAAAAAACAGGGGTCTAACAACCACACCAAATATTTCGTTCGGAAATCTGTATGGACTAACTCCAATATATTTCCAAGAGAATCAACTAGACAGTCAGACTCAATCAAGGAAAGATATCCAAGAGTTATATCTCTTTCTCAAATCAATCAGTAAATCAACATGATGAAATCTGTGAACTGATTGGTATGAGAATAACTTGAACGGTACCAAAGACCAATATTCAAGTGTCAATCAACAATTAAAGGTTGGATTTACCAATTGATTGAACTATGCACAGTCTGTGATATTTCAATTATATAAAGAAATATAATGCGGAAAAGAAATAACACAGACACCATAAATTTTGTTAACGAGGAAACCGCAAATGCAGAAAAATCCCGGGACCTAGTCCATATTTGAACACCACGCTATATTAAGTCGCTACAGACACTAGCCTATTACAAGTTAACTTCGGACTGGAATGTAGTTGATCCCTAACCAAGTCTCACACCGATTAAGGTACAGTCGCGTTCCTTACGTCTCTGAATCCCAGCAGGATTCTACGCACTTGATTCCCTTAGATGATCTCACCCACAACTAAGAGTTTCTATGACCCAAAGTCGAAGATTTTATAAACAAATCTGTCTCACACAGATAAGTCTATTCTGATAGATAAATCTATCTCCCATGAACCAATTGATAATCCAGTCTTATATTCCCGAAGAACAGCCTAGAAATCTCAATCACCTCATAATAACTTAACTATATGGTAGTAGAAGAAGTTATCGTGGAATCAAAAAGAATGAGACAAAGAGCTTTGTGATTACTTTTTATATCTTACCTATCGGAGATAAATATCGAAAAAATCTTAGAGAAGATAGTGCTCAATACGATAAAACAAGTAAGATCAGAACACGCAACTACAGAGAAAATAGTTGGGTCTGGCTTCAGAATCCCAATGAAGTCTTTAAGTCGTTAACCTATAATGGTTTTAGGAAAAACCTAGGTTAAAGGAAAATCGACTCTAGTCGTAACTAGTATCACACAGAAGTGTGGGGATTAGGTTTTCCAGTTGCTAGAGTTCTCCCTTATATAGTCTTCAAATCAGGGTTTGATAGCTTAGAAACAAAGCAATCAATATTCACCGTTAGATGAAAACCTGATTTAAGATTCAAGCTAAGTTAGCTTAAAACCAAAGCAATATCTCTCCACCATTAGATGGTCTTAGCTTGTTACACACAAATTAAATATACCTTCATTTTTATATGGGTAACCGTACCTAAACGTGTATATTGAGTTGGCTCAATAAGAATTAACCGAAGTTAGCCATATAAACGCTTTTGTATTAACCACATTCATCTAACACTTTTAGATCAAATGACAATCAAATGAATCTAATTGTGTTACTCATAGAGTTTTTCAATTGTTTATATTGTCATAGAAGTATACAAGACACAATTGAAACAAAATCGGATTTGATTCATGATTGTACAAAGTACTTATTCAAGAATCAATTCATGAACATTAAGCCACAGTTTGCAAAGATTGCATTCCTTAATTTATAAATGTATTTGTTCATGAGTATGAAATCATACTAAACCGATTTTAGAACTTTAACCACTTAGTTTGCAAACGGGTACGCAAACTTAAGTTCCGGACTTTGGTCTTGTTCGATAGTTCGCAAACCGGTATGCCTACTGTCATCCCGGATCTAACTGAGGTAGAACCGTTCACATACTAGTATGCAGACTTGGTTCCCGGACTTTAACAATTAAAACAGTTCGCATACTGGCATGCGAACTTGGTTTCCAGACCTGAATCATACTACAACAGTTTGCATACTGGTATGCATACTGTGCTATATCCAGACAAAGGTTAATTGTTCTAAACTCCCATTTCAATCATTTAAACAACCTTAGAACATGGCAATAACTGTCTTACACAAACTATTAGCTTATAAGTAATTTTCAAGTGATCGAATGATCAATACGAAACATTCCGAGTCGACATCAAATGATTGTCTCACACAAATCATGTAAGATGTTTCAAGGAAATTTTCACATGATCATCTTTTGACTCATTATTTAGTTTCCAACAAATAAATTGTTTCCAACTAAACTCGTCAAGAATAATGATGAACGTAGCTAAAGCAAAAAGCTTCTAACACATATTTCGAGAAATATATAACCGAGTTAAACTCAGCTCGAAATATCAAATGTGTATAATGTAATAGTCTATATAGCTATACGACTTAGTCTCAATAGGAGATAGAATAGAATAGACTTATGAGTGATAGATAAGTTTTAGTCTCCATATAACTTTTATTGATGAAGTTCCTCCAAGCTCTCCTCAGTAGATCTTCGTCTTCAATTGATGAACGTCGAGAAGTCTAAAGCTCAACTACACATCCTATCCTAATCCGAGACATAACTATAAGTAGACTAGAAATCAAGACTTATAGTTTTGATCGCCTAAACTTGACAAACAAGCTTGAGATAGCAACACTTGCGAGTTTGACCGATCAGTGTTATAACAGGACAAAGCGCATCAAGAACCGAGAAATATATTGGTGCTTCATAATTCGACGTCTGCATGGACAAAAAGCGAATGAATTGACTAACATCTGCCTGCATGGTGGTGGACATGAGCCCTACTCGCCCGAATCCGGCCACGAGAAAACGATCAGCAACAATAGAAACACCCTCATTAACCTCAAAGGGACCAAAACGGGGGTGGTAAGCATACAATTTCCACCGATCATCATCAAACCTATGCTTAGTCTGAAAAAACTCGGGCTTCTGATCGGAGGTATCTTCATCCCCCTGCATTGGCTTTTTCCCCTTATGTGCATCACCACTATCTCCTGCAGTTGGCTTTACATTACATTCCATTTCATCATCTTCACTACCATCAGCATCCATTTCACCAACTTCATCAACATCAAAATCACCACCACCAGCAACTGCCACTACCCACCTCATAAAATCGGCTTTGTATGGTAAAAGGATTATTGGTATCATAAAAGGGAACATTATGTTGATTAATTATCTTAGTCAAATCCTCAACTGGATCATTTTTAGAAACTGGCTGCACAAACCCACGAGAACCCCTCTGGAGATCAATCATATCCATCTTAACAGCATAGTTGTGACGAAGATTATCCAGATGCCAATTAAAATTATACTTAAAATTCTGAGACCCACAACCTTGAGGAAAGGAAATACCTTATGGCAATCTCTCCACTACATGCCCATGAGGATACCAGTGAATTTGTTATTCTACTGCATAATCAGGATCAACGAAGACATCTGTTTTCTCATCCTTGATAGATATCTCAGAATAGGTAAGTATTTTTAGATTTGGAAGTTTATAATTCCTGATAGTTTTGCAGATGACAAGAAGGATAGGAAGGAGAAAGGATACAGAGGAAATATGAAAAGTTTTTTGGAATGGAGATTAGGGAAACCTATAAATCCATTTGCAGTTACGCTCTCCCTTAATGTGATTAGTTCCAAAAGTCGCACCGTTTTATTTCCCATTAATCCCCTCTCTAACTGCCCCTCTACCCGTTTAATTACCATTTTCAAACAAACTCATTGCCTAGCCTATAACCTAATTTCTGCACACACAAAATCTACACGAAAGATTTTCTGCTTAAATTGTAACTGGCATATGACACTTGGTGTACATGTCCAATTTCCAAACCATGACATAGCCACTCTTAACATCTAACGCACTATTTCAACCCAATTACCACTTCTGGCACATATGAGAGTCAAATAATTCAAGATGAAAAAAAAATATGGTCAAAATGAGAAAATTCAGGTACTTTTTACCCTGTTAATTAGACACTTAACTATATTCATTATATACACCATTTTCCATGAAGTGTCACACAAGTCAAACCTCCAAGTACCATTAGCCAACAGACAAATCTATTTCAACTAATCAAGGCCTCAACATGTGATTATGTACTTGCAACTGCTCAAAGTCAAAAATGGGATCACCTGAAGAAGTCTAATTGGAAGATTCAATATCCAAAAACCAAACTTCCCCAAAACTCGATTGTACAATGTCATGCCCGTGAACACATTTCAAATTAAAGATGCTTCCCCTATATCTCTCACTCTTTGTATAACCCTCACTCAAAACTAGTGTAGTAAACATTAATCCCTTTTAATTTTTAACATTATGGCTTCCTCCTCAAACTCAAATCCTAACAGTATTGACAGTCTGTTTAGAAAAATGAAGTCTGCTTTATCTATGCCTGAAGACCTTTTCCCAAAAGTTTTCTTAAACCCATAAAACATCCAATCTAAACATGCATGAGTTAGGATGGAAATGGTGCTTCATAGGGAAACTGGGCATCAACATTTACTTTGAAACTTCAAGACTCAGCAACTTCATCAATCGCAACTGGGAAATGATGAGTAGAATATAAGTGGATATTTGGAATAAAAGAAGAAATTTCTACACTTTAAGGCTTACCCATGAAGTGGAATACACTACTCTCAGAAATGGATATCTAGAGGAGTGTTTGAGAAGCTTATGGTCCTTGTTAAAGTCCTTGCTAGTGGTCCTGATCTAATTGATGAAGAGTTATTCTCAAAATTCATGGTATAGATGCTCATCAAAAGAATCCCCAAACACATCATTCCTGACATTATAGGAATCCTAAAGCCTGCTGGTATATTTCAAGATGCAAGAAAACCTTATGAAAGAGACAGGTATGAAAAGAACATGGAAGTTAATCTTACTATAGATGTTTCTAGACCTCTCAAGTTTGGGGTTGAAGCTTTTGTGACCCCCACCATCTCTCACTGGATGGAATTTGCTTATGCTCTCAATGGTATTAAATTCTGCAAGGCTTGTAGAATCCTTGACCCTCCAAACCCTCCCTGTGCTACCCCACCCACACAAAATCACCCAAATCCCTTTCCAAGTAATCCCTTCCTTCACCCTTAACTCATAAACAAAAAAGTGTTTTAGCAGGAAAAGTTATTATTCATAGAACCTATTCTGATACTGCAATGGAATTTGTAGCCAAAATGAAGCATGCTAAGCAAATGGAACTGGAACAAGCCATAGCCAATTTAGCAACTTCTTCAAGTGGCCCAATGACATTTGGAGCACAACCCTCTCTCCCTGATTCTACTAAAACACCACAACATCTTGATGTTCTTGCTTGTCAGATTAGAAACAAAAAGATTAACATGGCCAAAAAGATTCTGGGAACTTACAGGAAAAATCTTCCAAATATGAAAGTTGCTGCTAGAGCTCAGTGCCAACAAAATGTTACCAATCCTAAGCAAACTCCTGATGCTAATATTTTCCCAGTTTCTCCACCACCAAAACCTTTTTCCTTTAACTCTTTACCCACTCTAGCCCAAATCAAAGCCAGAATGGAAGCTGAGTTAGCTAAGAAGAAGAAAGAAGCTTGGAAGGCGAAGAAAAAAGCCCACCATTTTGATAACTTCAATGTTAACCTTTCAGTCATTGGTACTCCTGACACTAAAAGGAAGAAGCCTTCTATCAATGTGGATGGCAAAACCTTCAATGTTGTTGATGCTGACAAACTCAAAAGATGTAAGGACTTGGAGGATCCCATGAAAGATCAGCAAGCTGCACCAACACAAAGTCTGGCTAATGGTACCTTGGCAAGCTACAACAATGAAAACATGGTACTCTCTCCACCCTTTCATGCTTTCAATTATGTTTTTTTCACTCCTATAAAATATTTTCTATATTACAATCCTAGCTAATCCACCACTTCTAAAATATCCCAATGCATGATAACTAGCCTTCAATTGTATGACAAGATCACTAGAAGATTAATCTCAAAGTATCCCAATATCTCTTATTTCTGGTAATTCTTTACCTCACTGCCTTGGAATTGTCAAGGATTGGGCACTAGGGGTGCTAAAAGATATCTTAATGATATGTTAAATAAGCTAAACCCTGACATCCTCTCTGAGACAAAGTAAAGGAAAGAAAACCTTAAGAAAATCATACAAGAAATAAATGTGAGTAATTATTGGTTTGTTGAACCAGATGGGGCTAGTGGTACTGCTGGTGGTCTAGCATTGATGTGGAAGAGTAGTCTATCACTTGAGATTATTTATTTCTTTATTAATCATAAAAATGCTATAGTCATCCCTGCAAATAGCCCCCCTTGGCTCTTCACTGAATATTATGTTAGTCCATATGAGCTGAGTAAAAAAGCTGAGTCATGGAAGATGTTGAAAAACACTGCTGTTACCAATCAGCTTCCTTGGCTGATTATTGGTGACTTTAACTTCATTCTCCATGATTCTGAAAAATTTAGTGTTCACCCCTATTGATCCTACTGAGGCTAATTTCTTTAATAACAAGATTCTTGATCTGGATATGGTGGATATTGGCTTCGCTGGATATCCTTTCACATGGTCTAATAAAATAAAAGGTCCCGCTCTCACTGAGCAAAGATTGGATAGAGGAATTGCCACATATAGTTGGCTTCTCCTATATCCCAACACCACTATATCTAATATGCTGGCTATAGGGTCTGATCACCACCCTATTTTGTTAAATACCAACCCACATTGGAGATATGATAGTATTCCTTTCAAATTCTTTAGGCCTTGGTTGGAACATGAAGATTGCAGGAAAATTATAGCTGAATGTTGGAGCAAAGGCTACTAAGGATCAAGTGCTTTTCTCATTGCTTGAAATCCCAAAGATATTAAACTTCATGTCAGAGCCTGGAATAAATAGGTGTGTGGCAACATCAAAACTAATATAGAAGACTGCATGCATCATCTGAAATGGCTACAAAATAACAACTTCAGAATGGATAGAGGACAAGATCTCATACTAGCAAGAAAGAAGCTCAGTGACTGGTTGGATATTGAAGAAAAATTCTGGAAGACCAAGAGCAGAGACCAAGTTATTAAATTGGGAGACAAGAATACCAAATATATTCATAGAGCCACTAAATGCAGAACCATAAGAAATAAGATAGATACCATTCAAGATAAAAAAGGGAGTTTGGATAACTGATTTTAGAGAAATAATTGCTTGCTTCACCAACCACTTTTCTAACATGGCTACTGCTGAAAATATAACCATCAACCCTGACATCATCAACCTCATACCGACCACCCTAACCCCCATGACAATTCCATCCTAAATAGACCTCCAGATACTAATGATATCAAAGCCATCCTCTTCAGCATGGTTGGTGACAAAGATCCTAGCCTTGATAGTTTTCCTCTGAATTTCTTCAAAGATAATTAGGACATTCTAGGAGAAAACATCACTAAAATGGTCTAACATTTCTTCACATCTGGACATATGCTCAAATAAATGAACTCCACTTTCATATCCCTTATCCCTAAGATTGATAACCCCTCTTCTCCAAGTCATTTTAGACCTATAAGTCTTTGCAACACCACCTACAAAATCATTTCCAAACTCTTAGCCCAGAGAATGAAGCCTTATCTCAACAAGATCATACCCCCCTACCAATCTGCTTTCATCCCTGGCATAAAAATCTCTGATAACATTGCCATAACACATGAAATTATTCATACCATGAGATTTAAAAGAGGTCAAAAAGGTGAGAATGGTAGTATGGGTATCAAAATAGACATGGCCAAGGCCTTTGACAGAGTAGATTAGGGCTTTCGAATAACTATTATGAAGATAATTGGTTTCAATGATCAATGGTGTGAAAAAATCTCTCACTGCATTTCTACTAGTACTACTACCTCTGTTGTTTTCATCAATGACTCTCCAGAAAAATTCTTCAAACCTACCAGAGGGCTAAGACAAGGTGACCCTTTATCCCCCTATATCTTCCTCTTCTGCATGAAAGCTTTCTCCAGAACTCTCATCCAAGCTGAGGAGATGGGTCTCATCACTGGTATCAAGATCTGCAAGAATGCACCTTCCATCAACCATCTCTTTTTTGCTGATGACTGCATGGTTTTCTGCAAATCCAACACGATTGAAAGCCAAAATCTAATGGATATTTTCAAAATGATTGGTGAAACTTCTGGTCAGCTCATCAACTTCAACAAATCTGGTATTTTTTTCAGTAAAAACATTGATCCAAACCTTATTCCTATAATCAGTAACAATATGGGGGTTCAAGTCCTTCAGTTGAATAAAAAATACCTAGGCTTTCCTATCTTCACCCATAGAAGCAAGATTACTTCTTTAAAACCAGAGGTAGATAAATTAAAGCTTAGATTATCTAGTTGGAAGAATACCCCTCTCAACCCAGCTGGTAGACATGTCCTCATCAACTCTATAACTAGCATCTATCAGATGAACTGCTTCACACTCAAACAAACTTGTCAAGTTGCAAAGGGATTTCTTCTGGGGAGAATACTTATACAATCCTAAAGGTTACTATCCTAAAGCATGGACTGCTATTTGCAAGCCCAAGGAAATGGGAGGATTGTGTTTCATGAATATTGAGTACTCCAACAGTTCCATGATTACTAAAATTGGTTGGAGATTAGAGACAGAAAAAGACTATCTATGGTACCAACTAATGGATGCTAAATACCTCAATGGAAGAAATGTTCTAAACATGGACACTAAACCTAAAGATGGGATTCTAGGATGTGGAAGGGCATCCTGGAAGGCATCAACAACATACAAGATCATCATAGCTCCCGGAGGATTGGAAATGACAAGAAAATCAAAATTTGGGAAGACATATGGGTGCCAACCATTTCTTCTATCCTTCATAAACCTTCTAATTCCCCCCTGACTTGATCATGGTGGAACACCTGATCCTCCCAACTGGTGAATTGAATGCTCCCCTGATAAATACCTGGTCCAACATATCTACTACTCATGCCATTCTCCAAATTAAAAACAAGCCAGGTGAAGAAGATAAAATTTTCTGGAACCTCATTGATTCTTGAAACTTCTCAGTCAAATCTCTCTACAAAGCAAAGATGGATAATTTATATAAAAATGATTACCAAACCAGCAATTGGAAAGATTTATGGAAAATGGACATTGCTTCAGTGATTCAAATTTTCTTATGGAAATGTTCTCATGGAATCCTCCCTACCAATGCTAAATCTGCTACCATCCTCCACTACATTGACCCAATCTGTCAATTATGCAATAGTTGGGAGGAAACTATGACACATATGTTTCTAAACTTCCTTGCTGCCAACTCAGTTTGGCATCTTTTACTTGGACCTTTCCATGGGAAGTTTGAATGTAATACAAACTTCATGGATTGGTTGAACTGTTGGTTCACTTATGGAAACACTAATGATAGCTGTAACATGTATGCAACATCCTGCTGGTATATTTGGAAGGATAAATGTGATTTTATCTTCAACCACATCCAGCCAAATGCCAAACAAACCGCTATTAGCATACAACAACACTTATGCAATCACAACAGAGTTCACCACATCCAAAACCACTTCCTCAACTCTGTTACCCAACATGAGGATAATGGGGATTCGAGTCATGATAATATGGCTAACTACTCTCTGGAACCTGACCAAAGGGGAAATTTTGGCATAATTATCAAAATATGCACTCTACATGATCCCTAAAGTCTAGCTTATTTCACTGCACTAACAACTCTAGATTTTGCAGAGAATACCATTGGGACTAGAGGATATCCAAGACACTATGGAGAATGAGGAGCAACAAGAGGAGCATACTTAGCCTTCGACAGAGTAAAGGGATGGCAGCACACAAATGTTGAAATTCAAGTTGAATCCATGGAAATCCTAGTTCGCATCACCATGCTGTACCACAATGGTGTCCAAGGACGTTTTCACCTCAGCTATCATGAAAGACTTAGAAGAAAAGAAAATTCTGAAAATACTCAGAACATGCAATTTATTTCCTTTGTTTTAGTAGATCTTAAAATGATCCATAGACTTCAAAATTTGGATTCGCTGAACCTAGCTATGTACTGTAAGAACTTCAATCATAGGAGTAGTGGCACTGCTTTGGCCACTAACTCCATCATGTACTCCTCTTAGGCCCTTCAGCCTAAGTTTTTCTACTAAAAAAAAACAATTTGAGTTTGTCAACTAAATGTTGAGAGTAGTCTCACATTAAGTATGGGAAACTTAAAACCCTGAAGTTAATAAGTTTTGGATAACGTATCTTTGTAGGATGATTTTCAAGGGTAGTTTAGCCCATAGACTATTATAGGAGTCTACATTATCTGAACATACAAAATTGGATAACTCTAAATTAATCAATCATGGTGGTAGTGCACTGTAAATAGATTATCACAATAGAGCTTTGTGTTTTTATTTCCCTGTTATGATTTGGGAATCGATCTCTTTTTGTTGCCAAATTCCAGCAGGATAGATTTGAATTTTGGTACGATTTGAGAATCATAGTTTTTTTTTTTTTTTTTTTTCAAATTCCAGTGATTTTCCGCCAATTTTGTAAAAAGTGAAATTGAAGTCCCTATCTAATAAATCAGGATTCGTACGAACTGATGAAATTACCAGTTATAATCCATGTATGGTTTAAGAAACGGTTTATTTTTCATACTTATCGTGTTATCTGGAAAAAACTGTTTATATTTCAACACAATTCCTATAGTGAGGCAACCAGCGAACTTGGAATGTGCCTCCAATATCAACTAAAATAATCCTTATTTTTTCCCTCCAGAATGGAAAAAACTGTTCATATTTCAACACAGTCCCTAGTTTTGGTTTGCTCCAATGTCTCATAGTCTCTCTCAAGCATATAAATCCATTTTCAATAAGCCATAACGTAATACGGCAATAGTTGTTTTTTTTTTTGTTTTTTTTTTGTTGCTTTGGTTCTTTTCGAGAAAAAAATGAAACCAATACTTGACATGAAAATAAAAGTAGTGCTCTTTCTTTTGATCGATAACGTGGTGCTTTTTATAATTCTACAAGTAACAACCCAAGTGTAGATGAACATGAAAAAAAGCTAGCAATGCAATGCAAGAATGCTGAAAGGTGAAAGTCAAAAATCGATGACCAGCATAAAATTAGCTTTCCATGTTAGCTAATTGTTAACCGTTAGCTTATTGTCAACTGAATTCGGTTTACGTAGAACAGGAATCGGGGAGTTAGAAGAGAGAAAGAGAAGGATTGATAAACTATTATAGTGAGCACTTTTCCTGTAACTGGGGGCACCCACTCTGTTCAGCATAAATGGTTGTACAGTTGTACTTGTACCCTAGCTTCCATCATCATTATTCAAATTCAATTTAAACCATCCACAACATTACTGAACATATTTAGCTACGAGTAATTACACAATGTAGGAAAGAATTTTCTGGCTTAATATACTGACAGAGTCAAATTTTCTTGCTTAACATATACATATAAGTTTAGGTTATCTGAAATTAGAAGTTATTCCGGATATCCATTTACTCGCGCGTATAAAAACTTTTTTAGGCGCCTCCAAAATGAAATCCAGGTTCCACCACTGGTAGAAGCTGCATCAGTTTCTAAATTTCGGGCACAAGGTCTCCATATAGTTTCATTGCCCAAATCCATAAGAGCAATGCCCTTAGCTTTCAAGTCTTCCCTGATTTGGTCACTTTTTGCAAATTCACTGTTTCTCCTTGCCTGGGTCCTAGATTCTATTTGTTGCAACACATCTTCCTCAGTCAAATTTGCTCTCGTCAAAGCCTCAGCTTTCAATTGTTCCAGAACCTGTATACAACAGCATATAGGTAGTAAAGAAAAATGACAGAATTTATTTTGATTGTTTTAAACTTCCAGTGGAATGTTCCTTGAAAGGGAGATAAACAGACAATCAATGGCGTAAGACAACTTACCCCTGAATAGGATAAAGATGACAGTAGTCCAAGAGTATCTAGAACCATCTTCACTTCTTTCTCCATTTCAGCAAGGGACAGGAACAACGATTGCTGTTGTTGCTTTGCCTAGAAATGCACACAATTTATGACTGCCAAGAAGTAGGAATACATGGAACACCAATGCGAAACTAAGGTGGACAACTATAGAACCAGATGAAGTTTACCATACTGGTGTTTCTTACTTAGAAACTACCCAAGAAGTGCAATGTTCAGTTAGCATAGGCACAATCTAAATCATTTTAGGCAGCAAGACTCACATATAGGTAAGTGCAGGTTGCAGTGAAGGTGTGGTTTGTGAACGAGATATGATACATTGTCCTTTTAGAACAGGAATAATAAGTACTCCATATCATGCATTTAAGAAATTTCAGGAAATACCTTCTTCAGCTTGTTCAATGAACTGTTCATGAGCTTCAAAATTTCCTGAAGAGCACCCTTCAAGAAATCTTGAGTATGGAGATCATCTGACATTTTAGCGTAGAAATCATTCTTCAATTTATTGATGCACTCCTGGGCCTCGAGAGTTATTCGGATATTTTTTCCCTTTCGTACTGATACCTCGGGATTTTTCTCTCGAATTGGAAATAAGGCCTCTTCACAGTCCAGCAAAGTCTAAAACACATGACCAACAGTTCAGGAATATATTATTACACATGTATCCACTATACACATCAAGTGTGATAGACAGCAAGAAGATGACGCATGCAAGAAGCACTTATTCAGCACCTAGCTGATCCAATCCATCGAATTATCATGAAAGTAAAGAAAAATTAAGATTAAACTAAAACTATCAAAGAATATACAGCTGCATCTTGGGCTATCATAAGGAATGACATAGCTTTTATTGTACTAGTGAAACAATCAAGGAAGTTTCAATAACTGATTCACTGGGAGCAGTCAAAGAAAAAAGCAGATCTACTAAATGCATCAGATGCATGCCATTTCTCTCCATCAATTTATCTGAAAACTCAATGCTAAGCTTATCCATACAATGTAGACATAATGCCTTAAAAATTCGCTATTTACCTGATACAAGTAGAAAACAGTATCAGACGCAGTTTCTAGCTGATTTAGTGAGTAATTGACAGGCGACCGATAGTGCGTACTCATCATGAAATATCTCAATGCTAATGGATGATACGATGTGGTGACCTACAAGGGAAATGAAATGGTTAGATAACAAAAAAATAAATAGGGTTAAAATGGGAAAACAGTAAGTGGCTTGCCTCACGAATAGTAAAAAGGTTTCCAAGGGACTTGGACATTTTCTCCTTGTTCACATTGACAAAACCATTATGCATCCAATATTTAATCTCACAAGTGTTAGGTCGGGCAGCGCGAGCGATTTCATTCTCGTGATGTGGGAATATCAGATCCATCCCTCCACCATGAATATCAAAGGAGGAAGTCAGATAACGGTAACTCATGGCACTGCACTCTATGTGCCACCCAGGTCTGCCAGGTCCCCAAGGACTTTCCCAGCTAATCTCTCCCAGCTTTGCAGCCTGCAAGCACATGAAGACAATAAGACACCAAAAAAAAAAAACCATAAGCATGCTAAGCGCGTGTTCTCTCACCTTCCATAATGCAAAGTCATTTTCATTTCGTTTTCTTGAAGTTAAACTGTCTTGAGTTCTTCCACCTCCACCAGCTAGATTGTCTTCTAATTTTCTCCCAGATAGCCGGCCATAAGCGGGAAATTTGTCAACCGAAAAATAGACATCTCCATCAGCAGTGTAGGCATAATCATTTTGTAAAATCTGCCAGAAAGAACCAGATCAAATTTCAAGTTACATGCCTAAACCTCCTGCATACAAATCAGGACACGAACCAAAGGGTATGGCTTCAATAAGATGCCCCCCGTTGATTTGTTATCCTAATAAAAAATTCAAAGATGAACAAATATACAAAATTTCACTGTTTCTCAGGGTAGTAACAAGATAAGCAGATGACAAATAGCTTCCAAACGAGCAAACAAAAAGAAAATGAGGCCATGACTCATAAACTCAGATTATCTCGAAGTCATTTACCCAACAAAACTGAAAATTACAAAACGAAGCATAAGGGGGATTAGAGCACCTCAGCTATCATATTTTTAATTTCGATCATGTTTTCAGAAACACAGGGTTGTTCTGTGGGAACAAGGACGTTAAGATCGCTCATGTCCCTAAGATCTCCTTTTGCTTAGTCATGCTATTGTACAACTGAAACTCTCGTATTGCCATTGATGACAATCGCTTCAGGTTTCTGCAACACAGAACCGTAATTTGAAACTACACAGTGATCAATTCCAATAGTGAAAAGAGTTTTACAGCGTTTTTCTTCTCAGTGTTTTTCTAGTATTCATATAGATTTTCCAAGTAATGGAAACTCCCCTATGTTTGTAATCTTCTAAAAATAGAACTCTGATACGAACACGCGCGTTAATACGGCCAGACAAGGCATGGTTACCCAAAATAAATAAATTGATATTTAAAAAAATTAAAATTCCCAAAATATAGGAGTTTGACTTGAATCAAGATATATCTATCAGTTTATATTAGTAAAATTAAATATTTACTTCGTTGTGAGAAGATTTACTTGAAGATATTTTCGTAAGGGTGAGAACTGAGAAGCTACATCTAAGAGACCATGAAGGAGTAGTACTGTAGAATATAAGTACCTCGACTTAGCTCTTCATCGAATTTTTTCTCAGATATTGATAAAGTTGTTGAATATGCTCATCCACCTGTGGCATGATGATCTACCCGATTAGTACAGAAGATAAATAGACGTCTGTTGACTGTTTAGCACAAAATTCCGATTTTTTGGACAATAAGGATAGATGGAAGAATGGCGGCATATACTGGATGATCGTTAATCAATGTAACTAAAAAATCTTGAGATTGTTCTGACTGCACTACTGCTGGGCGAGCTAATGTAGATATTGTGAGAATTCCTAGCCAGATAATGCATGTCTCAAACACGAATAGCTAAATAGAGTATACTGTATATCAAATAACCAACTTTCTACAACTGTGAATCAGACTATGATATAACCTGGTTAAAATATTGATGCAATGAATAATCTGGGCAGGTGGACATCAAATTAGTATTATAAATTCCCGTCGATATTCCTGAATTATTCAATAAAAGGACAACTGTACATGGACGGCCTTTCTTTTCAATATTGGAGATTAAGCATAAAACATTCAAGAAAAAAATCTAACTTCTGAGAAACCATACTTATCAAATATATGGAACGTCAAACATAGAGGAAATACATGCTCAAGGATAGAGATAGTAGCTATATTTAATGATACTAGCAAAGTGACATTTCAAATATTCCCTAGATGGAGATAGTAGCTAAATCTAATGGCACGTTGTTCTAGAGAAGTTATCGCTCAAGCCGGGTGAATATATTCCATGTTCTAGTCCCCAATTTTGGGATATAAGACCAATGGTTTTTAAGGGTCTTCCATACAGAAAAATAAATATTATGGGACTTAGGTTGAACCAGGTTACAGAACTCTATAAAAAGAACACTTCAATCAACAGTTCAACATATCTATTACTAAGTTTCTAACACCACTCACAAATGCAAAGCACATACTACGTTGGTGTAGAAAATCTGTGTGCTTACCAGTCATAAGCCTAAATAGCCAGGGCAACCTCTTCATCAGCGACCCTGATGCAATGCTTTTGCTCATTAAGGGCTTCACTGGAGAACTTGATGAGTGGAGTATCTGGTGTGATATTACCAGATTTGACAAGCCGCTCCATGTACTCTATTTCTTGTTCACAGCGCTGTTCATTTTGATGCTGACTTCCTGTTCATATTAACAAAAGTACATAGTTAGCCTCAAATGCTCCAAAACATAAGAGTCCACACTCCACAAACAAAATGAAAGATGAAGCTATAAGCCATTCTGAATGAACAGGGACTAATTAGTTAAAGTGTATTGTCTTTACTTTGGCTGCATATAAAGTAATATTGGATTTCAAAGTATGGATTAAATTTTCATCGTTTACATGATGCAGTCACCAAAACCACATACTTGTTCAAAAACCTAGTGATGCAAAATCTCATGCTTGCTTAACCAACATCCAATTAAAATGAGGAGTGTGGCTACCTTGACTGTGGTACCTGTTCTTGCTGAAAGGGCATGATTAACGAGCCTGGGTTAGTGCCAATTAGCTATCTTAGTGCAATGGAAGTTTATAGAACGCTTAAGAGCGTCGGAAAAAATTCATGCAAAGCTAGAGCAAAATTAGCTCATTTCTTCACCAGATGGAACTAGACTCACTTGTATATATCTGTTTATACTTTATAGATTGGAATAGCATCATGGTTTTTGTGTTTTTAACAATGGAAATGACATCCTAACCTAAACTCTTCATCATTTCCCAACTAATTACTGAACAATACAATAGAAAAGACACCATATATCTACAATTGCAGCCAAATAGAAGAAGAGTAAAATAATAAATACCGTGTAAGCTTCTATCTAAGTCCCGCATCAATCCGTATTTCTTCTGCAGCATAAATGGTAATGATTCTAAACCTGGAAAGAAGAAGAAGAGGAACCCCAAGTTAACATTATTAACATACAATTAATGAAAATTGAGATTACAGTAAATAAATAAAACCCTAGAAGAAGAGCTTACTAGTTTGAAAATGTTCAATGAAAGACATTGCAATTTTCTTCTTGTTTTGATTTCCCTAGTAGATTTGGATTTCCCTAGTAGAAGAACAAAGAAGGGGGAAAGAGAGATGATTACATGAGCACTTTTTTTAGTAACTGGGGGCACACTTCTTTATTTTTAGGCCCACTTTTCTTACCTGGGCATTTGCCTTTGCTTAACCATGGAATAATATTCCTTTTAATTCGCAAAAAAAATTCATCATCATCATTAAAGAAAGAAATTGTTGAATTTGATTATTTCTTTTTTAAGATCACTGCAATAAAAGTATCAGACTGTTTTGTTTTACAGATAATTCTCGTATGATTTGAAAGTCCTTCATCTAATGGAACTTCCTACCGGAAGCAGTACACCCTTAAACAACAGTGGAGGGTTCTAAAATTCACTAAATATATTGTTCGACTAGGCTAGTTCACATTTTATTTTTCTTGAATATCCAAACACACACACATAGAATTCAAGAACATCATTACCTTCGAAAAATTCATGCATCTCCGCTAATCCAAAGATAAATTTTTTTCTAAATAACATTACAACTCATAATCGGAAGAAGAAACACACAACATTACGTCCACTCTCCCTAAAAACATTGTTAATTAAGAAATTAACAAACACACACGGTGTGCTTCACATCAATTATTTTATTGTCAAATTTCCATTGAGAATATAAAACCTTTTCACGTGTTAACAATTTCTCGTTTTTTGTTTTCTCCGATGTCCGAAAAGCTATCATCAAAGCAAAAGCATGTAAATTCATATTTGAGGCTTAACATGATAGGCCAGTAATTCATTTTATTTTGCCGCTTTGGTTCTGTTCAGCAGAAATGAAACTAATACAGTAATAAGGAATGAAAATAAAAGTAGTCCTTTCATAACTCTATATATCAAGTAACAACAATTGTAGAGGAACATGAAAAAAGCGTTCCATGTTAGCAATGCATGAAAGCTAAAAGGTGAGTTAGAAATTGGTGACCAGTTAGTTGTTCACCGTTGAGAATTCAACATAATTTGGTTTTAGTAGATAAAACAAGAAGGGACTATTACATGAGCGCTTTTTCGGTAACCGGAAGCACCCACTTTGCAGAATCCCTAAAATAAATTCCAACTAAGCAATCCTTATCAAGTAAAGGGGTAATTTAATATTTGCAGAATCTAATCCACTGTTGCTTGTGTTCACAATCTAAATTCATCATTTCTGCAGGCCTACAGATTCATTCCTCATGAAAAACATCTATATGGTGATTGTCTCAACCGAGACTGAATCAAAAGATTAACATAGAGTTAATTAGTGTTTGGGTCCTACATTTTGGTATAGTAGGGGATTTGAGTCCTAAATTTGTCCAGTTCTAGATTTGAAATTATTTGTTAGAATATGAGCATTCAACTTAAACCAATTGGTAATGCGTGGAGAGGCCTTAAGATTTATAAACCGTAAGATCTTAGACTGCCCAGACAATGTGGAACTAATAGTTCAACATTATTGTTAGGGTTTTTAGTTAGGCTCCAAATAAGGAGGGATCCTTCCGTATTAAGTATTCAAAAAGATCTCGACATTAAAACGATCAGTTTAGAGAGAAGTGAAATTTGGTGGATGTTCGATCATGCTGTAATCCATAAACAAATCTTCCATGAATGAACAAAAGTCGTAGTTCATTATCTGTTAGAGATGATCCTTCTGATTTAGTTATACTGCGAACACCAAATTTGGAACAAGAAAAGATCTCGACATTTCCAAGTTTAATCCCCCTCGAGACTTGAGAGTTAGAGAGAAGTGAAGGAATAAGAAACTGTGAGAGAGCCGGTGCTCTGTTTACTTTTCAATGACCAAATTGTTACCGCACATGTCGCAGTTCCAAACCGTTCAATATTTTGAGTTTGAGATGGCAAATTTGTAAATAATAAAACTAACGGAAGCTAACAGTTTGACCACCATATAAGTTGACTAACAGACCCAAACACTAAACTGGACCAACATAAGACCCAAATCCTCTACTATACCAAAATCTAGGACCCAAAATACTAATTAACTCATTAACATATCCTCCTTTACCCTTTCTCTCTCTCTCTATATATTTTTTATTTTATTTTTCAAAAATAAAATAAAATGATAACATCTCGGCAAATGTCACTGTGGTACAGTGGTAAAGTTGTTGACTGATGATACCAGCGATCTGAGTTCAAAACTCGTCAGCATCGGGGTGGGGAGATTTTTTTCCTTTAATATAACCTTTGGGCCTTAAACCCAATTTTTAAAAATAAAATAAAAATAAAAAACATCGGGGCCAACGACAAGTAAAACTATATACCATATATTTTGTTGCTTGCCTTCATATGAAGAAAATAAAAAGAAAAAGAAAAAAGTGAAATGAAATGAAAGTCCCTCATCTAATAAACCTATGCTTAAAAGAAAGTGTAATAAACCTTCCCAGACTGAAAGAATACACCCTTAAAAAGGGTAAAGCGTCATAAAATACTATGTATATCCGTCTCAAAAATAAAATGAACTCCTTGGGACTTCGTAAATCAATGTCTATAAAATTTGTGTACCGTGTATGATACAAACACTCTTAACACTTCTTATTTGGTTCTTCCTCACTTATGTTATCATACATGGATGAAGAAGACACGCAACATTATTATCGAATTTGTGTGGAAACATAGTTATGGGCGAGGGATAAGTACCGGAAGGTGCAAGTTATGTATGGATATCAATTTTTTCCATTAAGAATGTGAAAACCTTTTAATATTTTATTTCATCTCTAATTTTGGTTTTCTCCGATGTCCCAAAAGTTGTCACCCACATAAAAGCACGTAAATCCGTTTCCAATAAGCTTACAAGGCATATAATTATTTTTTCAAGAAAAAGATGAAACCAATATGGTAACATGACATGAAAACAAAAGTAGTCCATCTATAATTCTATCAGCAGCAATAACCAAGTATTGATTAGTGTTGAGATTATTTATCTAAGATCCTGCGGTTTATAATTCTTTGGACCACTTAATTCATCGTCAATTGATTTTGAGTTGTATTCCCGTATTCTAACAATTAGCATGAATGAAGCGTCAATATTGGGAAATGCATCGATGCTTAAAGGTGAGGGTTAAAATTGGATGGCCAACTAATTTGCTCACCCTTGGAAAAATGAACTGAATTCGGTTAAGAGAGATTAATGCACTATTATATGAGCATCGTTCCTGTAACTTGAGGCACCCACTCGGTTCCACGCCCTCCTGTTTTTCGAGTTTTATGACCATCCAAACGTGGATACCCCTGGGCAAGTCGTGGACTCCCATAAATTGGACAAACACATTTTAATACCTCATGACATGGGAATATCCAGACTATTAGAAGTAACTCTTCTTTTTTTGTCCTTCTTTTTTTTTTCTTTCATTTTTTTTTAACTTGTTCTTCTGTTTAAGATTTCTCAAGGTGTTCCGCCAAGAGTAAATGGTTGTATCATTGCTTGCATGATCAGTATGAAGATTTAACTTGAACCATTCAAAAGAAATGTTGAAATAAATTTAGCTAGATAAAAAAAAATGATTCTCTACAATAACTGGCCAATGAAAAGGCATAATTTGTGTACCAGTAGCACGCATATTCACATGAATTAATTTTAGGAGGAAAGGATCAGGTGATTAACTCGGTCCCGACTCAGTGAAAAAAGAATCTCAGAATAGACTTTTTTTTCTTATATAGCAAAATCCTGCCAAAGTAAAGAGTGACTATAATCTTTGCAAAATCTGATCCACTACTACTTGTTTCTCAATCTAAATCGACCGTTATTAATGGGGCAACAGAGTCAACACTTAACCTTTTTTTTTGTGGATTCATTTTTTTTTATTTATTTTATTTATATGTTTTAAATTTTTGTTGGACTTATTGGCTATATCACCATAAACTAAATTGTACTAAACAAAATATAAGTTATAAACATAATTTCAAATTAAAACATCTAGTGAATTGTGCAAGCTTAATTAGTCAGAATACTTCAAAACGATACTATATTAACTTGCATGATTTGGTCAATCTGGACCGGTAGAAACACAATTGTTCATGCAGGGAAAGTTGAAGAACCTTCCTCAATCTTGGCTAGAGAAAAAGCGATGCTGCCGGTGTAGACACCTCAACCATTTCTTCAAAGGATTGCTGCCATGACTCATGTCTCTGATATTTTCTCTTGGACTTCCGCAATATTCGGTTGGATTAAAATTAACTGTGACGGGGCTTGGAATCTATCTTCAATAGACGGTGGGATTGGATTTGTTTTCCGAAATTCTGATCACCAATTCCTAATTGCGGAAGGACTCTCTTGTGGATCTGCGGAGGAAGCGGAAATAGGTGCAATAAGAGAGGCTATGAGAACTGCTTGGGAGAGGAAAAATCAAAAAGTACTGATTGAAAGTGATGCCGAAGGAATCATACAGAGAATCAAAGAAAGAGATTTTCGTGGGAACCATAAAACTCAAGCATGGTTGTCTGATATAGTATACCCATTTTCTAGTTTAAGAGAATTGTCTTTAATTTTGTTAATCACACCCACAATGGGGTCGCCCATAATGTAGCCCAATGGGAAAAAACAAATAGAACCTGTATGGCTTGGTGTTCACCCCCAGTTTGGCTTCTGCCATCCCTAAGTGCGGACCATAGTCTATCAAGACAGGTGGAGCCGATGTAATGAGGTGTTTCATATTTTTGCTTACTAGAAAGAAAAAAAAAAAAAAAAAAGAAAAAAAAAAAAGACAACTTGAATACTTTTGATCATGTATCACGTTATTAACCAACGAATCTGTATGATTCGACTAAAAACCTCCCCCAAGATAATAAGCTACATTTTCAACCAGAGGGCAAAAGCCTTTTCACCTTTTAACCCAAACTCTCGTATTGGTTTTCTCCAATGTCTCAAAAGCTATCATCAACATAAAAGCATGTAATCCATTTTTAATATACCTTAACGAATAAGCCAATCTTCTTCTTTTTTTGTTCTCTTTGAGAAACAATAAAACCATTATGGTAACATGACACGAAATAGAAAATAACCCTTTTATAATTATACAAGTAAGAACCAAGCGTAGATCGACATGAATAGAGTTTCCATGGCATGAAAATAAAAATAGTCCTTTCATGATTCTACAAGTAACAACACAAATTATGAGTTTCCATGGCATGTAAAACAGTCATTGAGCAGGCTTGGTCAAGCTGTGTAAGAAGTTCAAAACCTTACCAGCTAAAACAAAAATTGAATATAGCAAAACAGAAACAGAAACTCTGGAACACAGTATCCTTTGGAAATATTACACATTCCATAAAGGATACAAAAGTTGCTATTAACCATACACAAGTACATGACCTAGGTAATACTGGAAAATTTTCTGAATTAAAAGACAAAATGACCTATCTATATTCGCTTGAGGAAATTTTATGGAAAGATAAATCAAGAGAGCTATGGCTTAATGAAGGAGATAATAATAAGCCATACTTCCATAAAGCTACTATTTTTCGCAGAAAAAGAAACAATATATCTTGGATTAAATCAGCTAATGGAAATTGGCTCACTACAAGAGAGGCCATTGGTGATGAATTTATCATGTATTTCCAAGATCTTTACAAAACTTCTAAGGCTGAAGGTAAGGATGACTTCCTAGATTCTATGACACCTAAGGTCACTGATGATGATAATGAAAAGCTCTCAACTCCTATCTCAGACGATGAGATCAAAATTGCTGCATTTCAAATGGGAGCAAAAAAAAACTCCTGGTCCAGACGGATTCACAGGTAATTTCTACCAAGTTTACTGGGATGTTATTGGTATATCTGTTTGTGACATGGTCAAACAGTTTTTCAACACAGGGTACTTTCTTTCACAATTTAACCACATGAATATTTTCCTCATTCCAAAATCTCTCATGGCTGATTTTGTTGATTAGTTTCGTCTAATAGGGCTTTGTAATTTTTCCTATAAGGTGATTTCGAAAACCATAGTGAATAGAATGAAACCTTTGATGGATAGAATCATCTCTCCCCATCAGAGTGCTTTTGTCCCAAAAAGACAAGTTGCAGATAACATTATGATGGCACATGAGGTGATTCACACCATTAAGCAAAAGAAAAAAAAAGAGGAAAAGTTGGACTTGCAGCAATTAAGCTGGACATGTCTAAAGCTTATGACAAGCTTGAGTGGTCATTCATGTCAAAAGCTATGACTAAGCTCGGGTTTCATCAAAAGTGGGTAAATTTAATTTTGAATTGCCTCAATTCAGTGAGTTACTCAGTTCTGTTGAATGGTAGCCCAATGGGTAATCTAAAACCCGAAAGTGGTTTAAGACAAGGGGATCCTATCTCCCCCTATATTTACATCATATGTACTGAAGATTTATCGACATACATAACTAAACCCGAGAGAGGAAACCTAGTTCACGAAGTTAAGATTGCACATGCAGCTCCACCAATCAGCCACATCTTGTTTGCTGATGATAGCCTCATTTTCACCAAGGCTATGATACCCGAGTTCCATGCTACAAAGGAGTATCTACATAAATACTACAAAGCAAGTGGACAAGAGATTAATTTACAAAAATCTGGGATGTTACTAAGCAAAAATGTACATCCAAGACATCAGAGACTATTGGCCAGAATTCTAGGTATCTCTAACCTACACCTTGGAGAGAAATATCTAGGAGCACCAATTAACATCCTTAAATCCAAAACCCAAACCCACTTGTCTCTTTTATCTGCAGTGGAGAAAAGAGCAAGTAGTTGGCTCACTCACTTTCTCTCTATCAAGCAGGAAAAACAACTTTAATTAAACATGTGGGACAAACTATGCTAGTTTACCAAATGCCAAATTTCTTAATTCCTAAGGGCCTTTGTCACAAAATTGATTCTCACCTGATGAGATTTTGGTGGGGAGAGAATCCAAAATCAAAGAAAAGGAAAATTTACCTTTTGGCTAAGGAGAACATCTGCAAACCAAAAAAAGAGGGGGGATTAGGCTTCAGAAGCAGTGAAAAAAATAATCTTGCCATGATGGCAAGAAGTGTGTGGATATTAGTAGAAAACCTAAATTCTTCGTGGGCTGTTGCTTTAAAAGCGAAGTACTTTGCTAAAACTGATGTGCTACACTCTAAATGCCCAAGTACTGCTTCTTGGGTATGGAAATGTATCCGCAAAATAATGGAAAAGATTAAACCATTCATTTCATGGGTGGTAGGCGAAGGATCCTTCATAGATCCTTGGTGTGACAATTGGATCCCTTCTAAAGGAGCTGCTACACCAAAGGGTAACACCATTCCTGATTATAATCTTACAGTAGCTGATTTCATTGATCCACAAACCAGAAAATGGGACTCAGTAAAGCTTGAAGCTGTATTTGATCAATCTTCTGTAGAGAAGATTGAAGACATTCCTTTGTCTATTATTCCTACAAGAGATAAAAGTATTTGGACTAATGCTAAAGATGGTAGATTTTCTACCAAAATTGCAGATCATAGTCCCTCCTTAAGAGGAGACACCAACAACTCTGATGTATGGCTCAAAGTATGGGCACATAAAATACCCGCAAGAATTAAACTATTCATGTGGAAGGCTTTAAAAACAGCTCTACCTGTGAATCTAGTTTTGCATCAGAAAATGCATCTCAAACTCCACCTGCCCTAGTTGCAAAATCAAGGAAGAAACCATTATGCACTTTTTAGTTTCGTGCTCACATCTTAATACAGTATGGGCACAAGTGAATATCTAAAATCAACAATTTCAAGATCAAACATTTGTTGATTGGATAAGATACTGGCTGCAGTTGATTCCATATAAGGATGACTCTAATAGAGAAGAGTCATTTACAATAATTGCTTGCATGATTTGGTCAATCTGGACCAGCAGAAACACAATTGTTCATATAGGGAAAATTGAAGAACCTTCCTCAATCTTGTCTAGAGCAAAAGCGATGCTGCCGGTGCAAACATCTCAACCATTTCTTCAAAGGATTGCTGCCATGACTCATGTCTCTGATATTTCCTCTTGGACTTCCCCAATATTCGGTTGGATTAAAATTAACTGTGATGGGGCTTGGAATTTATCTTCATTAGACGGTGGGATTGGATTTGTTTTCCGGAATTCTGATCACCAATTCCTAATTGCGGAAGGAAGCTACATCTTTTATGGATCTGCGGAGGAAGCGGAAATACGAGCAATAAGAGAGGCTATTAGAACTGCTTGGGAGAGGAAAGATCAACAAGTACTGATTGAAAGTGATGCTGAAGGAATCATACATAGAATCTAAGAAAGAGATTTTCATGGGAATCATAGAACTCAAGCATGGTTGTCTGATATAGAATACCTAATTTCAAGGTTTAAGAGAATTGTATTTAATTTTGTTAATTGCACCAACAATGGGGTCTCCCATAATATGGCCCAATAGGCAATGGGCAAAAACAAATAGGACCTGTATGTCTTGGTCTTCACCCCCAGTTTGGCTTCTGCCAGCCCTAAGTGCCGACTATAGCCTATCAAGACAGGTGGAGGGGATGTAATGAGGTGTTTCATATTTTTTCTTATAAAAAAAAAGTAACAACCAAGGTGTAGAATAAGTGAAGAACATGAAAAAAGATTTCCATGTTTACAATGCATAGATGCTGAAAGATGAGAGTTAAAAACTGATTAGCAGCTAATTGTTCAATGTTGAGAATTCAACTGAATTCGGCTTAGATGGAACAAGTAATGAACTAGTATTAAAATTGGACAACATTTAAAGCCTTGACATTTTATTACGTGAAATTAAAGGATAAAAGCCAGCTTATTTTTTCTTTCATTTAACTAAATGAAAATGATTATCTACAAGTAGGCCTGTCAATATATGTCCGATATCCGGAATCCGTTTCCGATTATTCGAGATCCTATAGGAATTTATCCGTTATATCGGATATCGGATACGGATATTTATCGGATATTTCTTACTTAACCTATCTATATCGGATTAGGCTCCATCCGTTACGTTAATATCCGATATCCGATAGAATTAGGGATATACTTGTAATTTTCTAATTCCATACCATCTAATATTATCAGTCGAGTCTCTCGACTCGAGTATACTCATTGATTCATTTCCTTTTCTTTTTTTCAGTTCTCTTCTCAGAATAGTCGAGTCTCTCTTCTCAGTTCAGTCCGTCAGCTGATCACTCTCTCGATCAATCACTCACTCAGTTGTTTATCAATCACTCACCCGCTCAATCAGGTACTAATTCTCTTCTATTTCCGTGTTCGATTTTTGTGTTCGATTGTCATGAAATTAGGGTTTCTGTCTTGCAACCAAAAATTAGGGTTTGATATGACTTACATGTATGGATGAAATTAGAGAAAGATTTGAGATGGGTTTAACTTAAATAAGAATATGAGGCATTGAGGTTGAAGAATAACTCAATATTGATAGTTATTAGTTTAAGGTTTGACTGAATTGATCTATTTTTGAGATGGTTATAAGGTGGTTTGATTGAATTGATCTGTTTACACTTACAGTATTCTGTTTTACTTTCTTTATGTGAAGAATCTGATTTCTATCTTTTGTCTTTTGGGTGTTAAACAGAAGTTAATTTTGACATTGGATTTACATGACAACAAAGACAAGCAAAAGGCTCTGAAGAAGGTTTCTACTCTATCAGGTATCATAAGTAGTTGTTATTCTCTTGGAATTATGATTCTGAATCTCTGATATAGGCAAGTTAGGTTGTAACTTAAATTGAAATTGAAGCTGGTTGGTAAAGAATGTTCTTGAACTGTATTGTATTTGATCTTAATTACTCAGTTTGAGATGAATGCTTTTTAGTATTTACTGTTGATAGTTATGAATGTTTTTTTCATTTATTTGGTAACTTACTCTGTGTTTAATTTTAATATAGGCAATTGCAAAAATGTTTAAAAAACCATCCAAGGGCAAGACAGTTGCAACCTCAAAGTCAACCTCTTTGCCTCAATTTCAATCAAATGACATCATTTCTATGGATGGTTCACAATCACAAAGTGAAGTGTTCAAGCTTCAGCAATTGGCTCAACACATGGTACTAGTGACACTAGGACATTACCAGAACCAGAAGAGAACCTAGCTGATGATACCATGCCAGGCTCTAATAAAGATGATGAAAATAGAGAAGCTGATGAGGATCCATTGGTAACTTCTCTGAAGAAAAGACTTAGAACAACAAGGTCACCTGTGTGGGATGAATTTGAAAGGGATGTTGAAGTAAGACGCAACAAAAAACATGTGAGGGAAGCTGTTGTACTAGGTACATGCAATCATTGCAAGAAGGTAATTGATGCTGGTAGTCAGACTGGTACTACCAGGTTGTCTAATCATCTAAAGACTTGCCGAGAGAGACCACAGAACAAGGCTGGACAACAACAAATTACTGCTTCACTGAAAACAGTAGGTAACAAAGCTGTAAAATTAGCTAATTACAAGTATGATCCTGCAATTTCTAGGGAATACATGGCTAAAATGATTGCTAAGCATGATTACCCTTTAAACATGGCTCAACATTTTTACTTTAGAATGTTTTGCAAGTCCTTGAACCCTGCTTCTAAGATCATGTGTAGAAATACAACTAGAAGTGATGTGATGAAGTTTTTCATGAAGAGAAACAAGAATTGCAACTAGCATTGGATAATTTGACCTCTAGATGTAGTCTTACAACTGATATGTGGACTTCTAAGCATACTAAAGCTGGATATTGTTGTGTAACATGCCACTACATAGATGATGAATGGAACTTGGTGAAGAAAACATTATCTTATATTTTAGTGCCATCACCACACACAGGAGATGTTCTCACAGAATGTATTAAAACTTGTACTCTTGAATGGAACATAGATAGGAAATTCCTTGCTTTAACTGCTGATAATGCTGCTGCCAATGGTGTGATGATGAGAAACTTAATTAGGTGGCTATAGAGTAAGGATTGCCTGGTTCTTGATGGGAAATTGTTTCACACGAGGTGTGCCAACCACATTCTTCATTTGGTTGTCCTAGATGGTATAAAAGTTGCTGCTAAGTTTGTGCAAAAAATTAGAGATTGTGTTAAGTATGTTAAATCTTCACAAGCTAGGAAGGAGAGATTTGAATTGGATGTGTCACAAGTTAGGTTGTCTGGAAAGGCAGTTAGTTTAGACGTAGACACTAGGTGGAACTCAACTTATGATATGCTCAAAAATGCAATTGAACTGAGAATATGGTTTGAAAGATTAGCTGTCCTTGATCCTGAATTCGAGTGTCTACCAAGTGCTGACCAGTGGAAACAAGGGGTAGTTATTTGTGCATGTTTATAGGTGTTTAATGATGTTTCAACCAGGTTTGCAGGGATGAAGTATCCAACTGCAAATCTGTACTATAATGGGGTATATGAAGTTAACAAGTGCATCAAACAATGGGAATATAGTGATTATGAGTATATCAGAGAAATGGGGTTGAAGATGAGGGAAAAGTTCGATGCATATTGGCTTGACAGTAATTTGGTTATGAGCATTGGAGTTGTGTTAGATCCAAGATACAAGGCAAGATGGGTAGAGTTTCGTTATAAGAAGATGTATGGATCCAGTGGCTATGCAGTGGAGTATAACAAATTCAAAACACAATTGACAGCTCTTTTCAATGCATTTGAATCACAAAACTCAAATGCAGATGAACACTATTTTGGCGCTCGCAGCTCTGTCTCTAGCTCAGGTATGATGGATTCAGGCAATCTAGATGAGGTACGTGATTCTGATTATGATGAGTTTATGATGGAAAACATGGAAGTTGAGGTGCATAAATCTGAGTTGGACAAGTACTTAGAAGAACCAATGCTTAGCAAAGGCTCACCAAAAGATGAGTATTTGTTTGAAATCTTGAGTTGGTGGAAGCTAAATGCACCTAAGTACCCAACTCTTGCAAAGATGGCAAGAGATGTCTTGGCTATCCCAGTCACCAGTGTGGCATCCGAATCAATGTTCAGTGCAGGTGGTAGAGTGCTTACAACACACAGAGCTTCATTAGATCCAGAGCTTGTTGAAGTATTGTTGTGCTTAAGCGATTGGTTGCCAGATTTCTTTGATGAAGGTAACATTTCTTCCTCTCTTTTTTGCTTAAACTCAATGCATCTTTGATCTTTCATCTGTTATTCTTCCTAGTTTCTATTATTACTACTTATAGACTATAGTCATAGATGTAGTTGTATATCTTATCTAAATGTTGACTATTTATAATGCAGATATGGAAATCGAAGAACACTGAAGAAAAGAGAGTTGGAGACTGGACAGGCCTACTTATCATACTTGTGATTCTTTTCTGTTTTCATGTATGTGTGAGTGAGAGACAGAGATATAACTATTTAAGAGTTGGAAACTGTTTACAGGTTTTTGATTTTTTTTGGTCAGAAACGGATATTGTCGGATATTTATCCGATATCCGATAGCTTAACATATCGGAATCGATATCTGATTTTGATATCCTATAGGATATTATCGGATATCGAATATCCGATAGTGCTTAACCTGTCGGATATCGGATTCCTCAATATCCGACGGATATTCTTCCATTGACAGGCCTATCTACAAGTAACTACCCAATGAGGAGACATGTTTTTGTGTGCTAGGAAATAAGTAGAACAAATATTCACCTGAAATAATTTTAGGAGGCTATAAGGGTTGGATGTCTTGGTCCCGACTCAATACTTTTTGTTTGAAGTACAATAACCAAATCCCAAGTTCCCAACTAACCAAAATCCCTACCAAGTAAAGGTTTACTTTAATATTTGCAGAATCTAATCCACTGCTTGTTTTCTCAATCTAAATCCTCCATTTCTTAATTGGTGTGAGAGTTTGTACAAGCATATGGGTGATTTTTCAGCCAAATTAAAATGATCTTAATTGGTGTGAGAGTTTGTACAAGCCTATGGGTGATTTTCTAGAGAGAAATTGAAAAAACAATAAAATATAAGAGAGATAGTGAAATGATTCTTTGCATTGGAGAATGCAAATATTCATGGATTTATAAACTTCTCTCTCTACAAATGCATTCTCCAATGCAAAGAATCACTATCTCTCTTATATTTTATTGCTTTTTAATTTCTCATGCTAATGATCGGCTCCTATCTTGTGCATCCATGCACAAGATAACAAAACCCTAATTGAAATGATAACATAGCTGCCAACAACAAATAAAACCATAGTGCATATTTTGTTGCTTGCCTCGATAAGGAAAAATAAAATAAAATAAGAATGTGTAATGAAAATCCTCGTTTACTAACATATCCTTCAAAAAAAATTAAACTACTAATAATAAAGGGTTATAAAATGGGTTGTTATTATTTTATGTTTTTTGAGCAAAAGAGAGATTATATTGGAGATATGGAATGTACATAGTGCCTACCAGAGGTAGGATAAAAAACGAAAAACGAAAACAGAAGATTACATAAAACTGCACCCCAATTATTAAGTATTGAGCATGAACAATTTAGATGCACTCTCCTTCCCGCTGCTGAATCCCAAGCTAGAATTGGAGATTTAACATCAATACTTAAATCCATTTCAGTTTTGAAGTAGTAATTCTTGTCAAATATTCTATTGTTTCTTTCCTCCCAATGAGTAGTTATTATTGCATCACACAAAATTGCCAGTATTTGAGAAGTGATTGTTGTGCCAACCACGAGATAACATCTCCATTATCATTGGAACTCCCCAAGACCAGCATTCTCCTGGTAAAACCATCGACCACGCTCTGTGAGCGATTTGGCAGTGTAGAAAAATATGACCACGAGTCTCAATACTGTCACCACCTAGGACACAAGAGTTGTATAACATAATACTTTTATGTCGCAACACATCAATAGTATTGAGCTTGCCATGAATTAAGCACCAAACATGAAAATTTACCTTAGGAGGAATTGTAGCTTTCCAAATAAAGGTAATAAATGGGAAGTTATCATTCCAGCAGAAGAAAACAACTTTGAGTATAATGACTTCACAATGAATACTCCCAAATTATGTAAATGCCATTTCCTTGTGTCAGGCAAATCATCCAGAACAGGCGGGGAGTCTCCAATGTGAGTCAATAATTCTGCATACTGATTTGTCTCTAAGCCAGTAAGGTGTCTTTTGAAATTAAAGGACCAATTACCATCGGCAGTAACCATATCCGCAATTCTTGAATTTCTCTCTCTATACAGTTTATAGAGACTAAGGAATGTGACTGCAAGTGAAGCTTGATCAGTCCAAATATCATTCCAAAAAGCAACGTGTCTTCCTGAATGAATATTAAGAGAAGAGTTTTCACTGATCAAATAAGAGGTATCAGCAATCGTATTCCAGCAGGAGATACCGTGGGGTTGGTTTACTTTGTTAGGAACCCACTATGAATATCCACTCCCATATTTATCTTCAATGATTCTACTACAACTTACTTTTCTCTATACCTCCAACACCATTTGGATAACGTAGTCAAGTTCATCACCTTAAGATTACAAACACCTAATCCGCCTTTCTCCTTGTCGGCTCGAACCAAATCTCGGTTCACTAAATGAGAAGTACTTGAGTCATCCTTAAATTCCCACAAAAAAGTTCTCATCTTTTTCTCCAGAATTTTTATAATGGATGCAGGAGCTTTGAACAAAGAAAAGTAATATAACGGTAAAGAAATTAGGATGCATTTTAACAATGTAAGCTTACCACCTTTAGAGAGTGAGATTTGTATCCAATGATAAAATGGGTTATTTGATGTTTGATACTTAATTTTATCATGTTTTTAGTGTTTGGTCTAATATTTGTCCAAGTTGGGATTCAGTACTTGGAATTCACTTTTAAGTACCAAATACTAACTTGGACAAATGTTAGACCGGACACTCTAACCGAACAAAACCTAAGTACCAAATGTCAAATAAACCTTATAAAATATACACCCAGTTCACAAATTATCTTTCTTGTAAATCGTAACAGATATGGAATAACATAAATTCTTGAAACTCCATAAATCTTTACAAAACATTTTTTGGTTAATATTATACTAACTCATAAGAAAAAAAATTCGCGCATCTTTTACGATAGAAAAACTCTATAACTCTTTTTGTTTGGTTCTTCCTCAGTAATATTATACTAACTCATAAGTGGATAAAAAGAGAACACACAACAATATGTCGAATCTCACTTAAAATACTATTACAGTGTATATGTTTGAGATTACGAGCGACAAATATTAAAAATTGCTGTAAGGTACGGTTAGATATCAATTTTTTCATTGAGAATGGGAAACTCTTTCCATGTTCTAATCCAGCGTTCCCAACCTCTCATTTTGGTTTTCTCCAATGTCGCAAAAACTCTCACCAACATAAAAGCACGTACCACAATTTACACTTTTCAATAAGGCTTCACTTAATAAGCCAATAATAATTCGTTAGTTTTTTTTGCTTTGGTTCTTTTCAAGAAAAAATGAAACCAATATGGTAACACGACACAAAAAATAAAAGTAGTCCTTTTATAATCCCATCAAGAAACAATCAAGTGTAGAACTGCATGAAAAAAGCATTCCATGTTGGCAATGCATGAATGCTAGAAGGCCAAAGTTAAAACTGGATGAGGTTTAAGGAACGGGGGGAATTGAGACAGAAAGAGAGATTGGTGACCTATTATATGAGCACTTTTCCTGTAACTGGGGGCACCCACTCGGTACCACCCTCCTGATTTTTGAGTTTTGGGAGCATCACCGCAACGTGTATACCACGTATGTATCTTGAAAGAGATACGTCTCCCCTGAATATTATCTCGCATGTTTCGAACGAAAAGTTTCAAATTTTCCTTCCGTTCCAAAGCTAGGAATTGACTTTTGTGGATCTCCCATAGTCCCATTTTTAGGTACATAAACTTATTGGTTGAACTGCACATAAGAGAACATGAAGACGGCTCATGCCGTCCGCAACATGACTAAGGCTCCAGAGTACCCAATCATTGCTCTGTTACTATTATTTTAAAGCAATTGGGAGTAGGTGAAAACACGATCTCAGCTCATGATTAATTGACCAACTCAATCTTTAGCTTAGAAAATTTATTTTGATGAACCGGTGTTTATATACTACGTGCGTGGTGTCGTGCAACCATTATCTTTGGGCGCTTGTTTCTTTTACTACAAGTGGGCGGGTTTTTTTTTCATGTATAAATAGATTAGAGGTATTTGCATTTTATACTCACTCGAAAACATCTTCTTCATCAAACTCAAATACAAATCCTGAAAATGAAGAGTTTTGGAGTTGTTGTAGTTCTTCTGGTTTTGCTTAACTTGACAAGCTGTCATGGTGCTTTGCAAGCAGGATTTTACAGTGGCAAGTGCGGAACTAATAATGTAGAATCCATCATCAGAAATGTTGTGCGCCAAAGGTTTGCGAGGGATCCTAGTATTGTTGCTGCTCTCCTCCGATTGCAATTCCACGACTGTTTTGTTACGGTATGCATGTTTTAAAATTCCCGCAATATTTTGCCATTCAATTATTTTAGGACTATATTTGCAGTCGTGACTAGCATACTAATGGTAAGCTTTTTGTGGTTGAACGAAGGGATGTGATGCGTCCCTGCTCCTGGATGGCCCTTCAAGTGAGAAAACATCGCCTCCAAACTTTAGCGTCAGAGGATATGACCTTATCGATCAAATTAAGTCTGCACTTGAGAGAGCCTGCCCTAGACTCGTCTCCTGTGCTGATATCATTGCCGTTGCTACTAGAGATGCCGTCGCTTTGGTACTACAATATTGCAACTTCTTTTCTTAAACATGCATGTGTACAAATATTGAAAAATTCCACAAAGTAGCTATACGCACCGTGGGAGCCATGCAGAGAAAGCATGATATATATAGTTGACGCTCATCTGATATTGTCTTTTATACCGTGCAGGCTAGAGGGATGAATTACAGAGTACAAACAGGAAGGAGAGACGGTTTTTCTGGCCAAGCTAGAAATGTCAACCTTCCAGGCCCTTCAATTTCAGTCCCCTCATCCATAGCTTTCTTTGGCAGCAAAGGTTTCACTGTTAGAGATATGGTTCTTCTTATAGGTACGTACAATTTTCAGTGCCTCACATACCAATGTATTTCTTTTCGATTCGTTTAGCTTTATGTGTTGTCTAAAGTTATTCTGACTGCCATTTTCGTTTTTTTTTTCTGTATATTATTAGGTGGAGGTCATACCGTAGGGATAACACATTGTTCATTTATCCAAGATAGACTCTTCAATCACAGAAACACTGGTAGACCCGATCCATCCATGAATCCCACTCTACGTAATCAACTGAGAGGAAGGTGTCCTCAAGGATCACCGATCGACAACTTGATCAATCTAGACCAAACACCTGGTAGTTCTTTAGTCGTTGATAATGGTTCTTACAGGCAGGCAAGAGCAGGAAGAGCAATTTTTGAAATCGATCAATCCATGGCATCCCACCCTTCGACTAGTGGAATCGTTTTTTCCTTGGCAAACAATGGAGCAAGTTTCCAAACTCAATTTGGTGCAGCCATGATCAAAATGGGAGCTCTTCAAGTTCTCACAGGCAGGAGCGGAGAAATTCGAAGAACTTGCCGTCGCAGGAATTAGTGATCATCGTAAACTGATTGAAACCCAACTATGAGTGATTTGGTTAACACATGCGCGAGGATCTATTGTTTTATGTATTTTGTTTGCTTGTTTGTTTGAATGTTTTGTCCTCTTCTCCAATTGATTCTGTATTGGAGGTTTTATTCCAAGTCTTGATATGAATAAACTGTAATTTTGTGTTGATATTTTTAATCTTTCGTGGGAAATCTATTCTGTCACACTATCTTTACGACTCTATTTGGCTTTTTTTTTTTTTTTTTGACGGGCTATGTATTTTTTTTTGTTTTTTTAACTCGGCACGCGGGGCTAAGGAGACCCTAACCACACTAAAAGGTTACAAAAGAAAATAAAACAAAAAACCAAAACAAAAAAACACTAAAGAACAAAAACAAAAAACACAAGTCTATCTCTAGACCTTCTACACCCTGTAATACACCGTTTCAGCTTTGTATCTTCAAGAATTTTCTTAAAAGCAGGAGAAAACTGCTCAGTAACCAACTCCACAAATTTCTTAGGAGCATAGATTTTAGACAGGAGATCAGCTGCCTGGTTTATTTTCCCAAAGCAATGAGAATCTTCAGAAGTGAACTTAGACAATAAAGTCATAACCCTCCTCCAAACTTGGATGACATTTCAGGGGGGGCTTAAGATCTGCACTATTAAGCATCTGGCAAACTGTCCAAGAATCAGTACATATGTGAATAAACCGAGCTTCAATATGATAGCAAGCAACAACCCCAACTCTACTCCCTGCATCTCATGGGTGGTAACATAAATAGGATTGTTACCTCCATAAGCAACAACTAAAAAATCTCCTAATGAATCTCTTATATGGGCTCCGAAACCGGCTGAGTTGTCTCCCTTTGAACCATCATTGTTTCTCATAACATCATAACCAGTAGGAGCTTTCCATGAACATGGAATAGGCACTTTAAGAACAAATTCGCATTTAAATCTCCACTTGTTTATAAAATCTCTGTTAGAAGCAGAATCACCTGTCTTCAAATTCATATCACTCATCTTTAGCCAGACTTCATGTATAATAATATAACTAACAGCCTCCGTAGAAGAAAATTTAGAGGCAAAGATTCTAGAATTTCTTTCCATCCAAATATGATAGATGAAACTATATATTTAGCATCACTCTTCTGACAAAAGAAACTAAGTTGTTGCTTTTGAAATTCTCAGCACACCGGGCCACTTCTTTAGTCCAACTCTGACAAGCATTTCTACTAAACCCCATCTTGAGAAAAAGACCTTTCCATATCTGAGATGCAAACTCACAACTATGGAACAAATGACTCCCATTTTCTAAGACATGATCACAAAAGGTACAGGGAGCAGTAGCCATAAGACCCCAATGCATAAGTTTTTCTCTAGTTTTAAACCTCCCTTGTAGAGAAATCCAAGTAATAAAATTATGTCTAGGGATATGATATTTAAACCAGACCAGGGAACTCCATTGAACAGATTCACCAGATCTCACCAAAGCAGTATAAGTAGCTTTCATATTAAACTCACCTGAGGGGCTAACTGATCAAATCAACTTGTCTTCAACATCACCAGAGAGGTTAGCCATGGAGATTTGAGAGAAAATAACAGCAACATCTGTATCAGCACACTCAGGCAGTCTCCATTCCCCATGATCTACAAAATAATCCTCAGTACAATCCATGCAAGGAAATAAGTCCTGAATAATTTTCTCATCCACCCAAACAATAAGTTTACCTTGGGATGCCATAAGTCAGTAAGGAATTTGGTACATTACCCAAAATGGTAATCACCATATCTTTAGCAATACTTCTCTAATCTAGAATTCTACGCCAGCACCATGAAGTATCTGGGGAACCCTAATTAACCAAAAATCCTTGATCTTTAGAAGATTTTTATGAACCCAGTCAGTCCAAATGGTTTGTTTTCCAGAAATAATATCCCAAAGGTGCCTTAAGTTAGCTTCATTATTAGAAACTTCAATATCTCTCACACCCAAACCACCTTCATTATAGGGATGAAAAATGCTAGACCAGCGACCATGGCAATTCTTCTTACCTAAATCACTTACAGCCCATAAAAATCTTTTAAAAATACTATTTAATTTCTTTATAGCCCTTTTAGGAAGGATGAAGAATGAAAGCCAGAAGAACATCATCCTAGCAAGTACGTATTTGATAAGAAGTGACCTACCAGCATAAGTCAAATCCCTGGATTTCCAAGACTTAACTATGGAAGTAACTATGGATATCAGGGGATGACAGTCCAAGTAAGACATCCTAGTGGAGAGAAGGTGGACACCCAAATACCTGACAGGAAAATTGTCATTAACACAATCTAATATACTTACTGTTTGACCACTACTCGGTTGAACTCGCAAGCGTTGCTATCTCAAGCTTTTTGTCAAGTTTAGTTGCCAAAACTATAAGTATTGATTTCTAGTCTACTTATAGCTAAGTCTCGGATTAGGATAGTAAGTGTAGTTGAGAATTATACTTCACGGCGTTCATCAATTGAAGACGAAGAACTACTAAGGGGAGCTTGTGGAACTTCATCAACAAAAGTTATGTGAATACTTGAACTCATCTATCACTCAAAAGTCTATCTCCTCTATCTCCTATTTGAGACAAAAGTCGTATAGCTATATAGACAAAAGCCAGAAGAACATCATTCTGCGTAGATAGCTAGGTTCTGGAGTAAAGGTTTTGTGGGTACACCTCTGGTAAACCCTCCCGAGACTATAAATCGGGCACTAGGGCCACCTAGGGGTTTAAAGGCTTGTTGCACATGCTAAGTGCAATCGACGATGCCTACGAAAGTGAGTTAGGATTTTATTTTGTAGATTAAATTTGCTCGGGACTATCAAATAATAAGTTTGGGGGTATTTGATAGACGCATTATTGTGTCTAATATGTCTCAATTGTATATATTGTTAGTGTTCGATTTTGTATTTATTTTGTTATTTTATGTCTTTGTACGTATTTTTAGAGAAAGAAGCTCTTGCGGCGAAATTGGCTCGAAAAGTGGTGTTTTACACCCCAGGATAGAGTACTAAAGGCACCCCAGAAATGCACCGGAAGCACCCAAAAAATGTGTCGGAGGAACCCCATAAAAATTACTATCTACGCCAAAAAATTACTATTGGCACCCCATAAGACAAGTGCTAAAGGGACACCCGTGCAGGATTAGGGGGAGAATATGTTCTTCTCAAATTCAAAAAAATATTTTTGGCGGGAAAATATTCCCTTTCACTGGCAGAATTTCAATCGGATGTTTGGACGTGATTTAGTGAGATTCAATCCCTCAAACTTAGTGGGTAGACGTGATATGACTATAGAAAGCTAGTATGGGTGATTTTATCGATCAAATTTGGTTGGATATCTTGCTTTAATCCAAACAGGGAGTTGGAGGAAAAACATGAGCTTGCACGAGTTGTGAGAAATTTAAACGTGTACTGCACGTGTTTGGAAGACTTAATAGATATCCTGGAGCGTGAAGAAGGTATAGAAGGAAAGAAATACAGTTGCAGATGCGTGAATATCAAAATCAATGATAAAAATGAAAAAAAAAATATACCCGAGTAAAAGAAGATTATTTGTAGTTAATGGAGGAGATTCAATGTCGCAATGATGTATAAATAGGCTTCTAGGATCACAGAGAAGAGGTGTCGAGAGTTTGGGGTCGAGAGGAGAGCTCAGGAGGCGTGAATCAAGAGTTTTCAGAACTCTGTTGTTGCTACTGCTGCTGCTGCTCGGGAAACAGCAACGGTTTCTTCATCCGTCGTAACGGGTTCTTCAACTAGTTGTAACAGTTTCTTCTACTGGTTTGCAACATTTATCTTCATTGTAACAGTTTCTTCATCCTCTTCTGCAACATTTATCTTCAGATTTGTAACGATTATCTTCATCATAACAGTTGAGAGTTGAAACAGTCGGTCTGTAACGCACCTGTGCTGTTGCAAATTTCCTGTTTCATTATTTTCTCTTCTTGTAAACACTTTTTGAGCCATGAATACATATTTTGAGTGTGTTTTCGACATGATGAGTTAAACCCCAACACTGGGACGACGGAGGAGGCCGAACTTCATACATGGGTAAAAAAAAATTATTCTTTTTTATGACTTTTGCACTAAAATTAATTGAAATATGATTTGATTAAATTGGTTGTCATTTGATTAGATGGGTCATGCTTAGCTTAGGTGATTTGATGTCCCATGCTTAACATTTACAATCAATGTTTTGAGAATCTACCTTGGCAAAAATAGAGTCCATGTTTATATTTCTTGAGCTAAAATTGTTGAGAATAAATAAGTGAACCTTATGTTATAAAGATTGGCTAAATCCTTAGTCCCGGTACCTCTCGCCCATTGTTAAATATCTTTGTATATATTTATTTAGTATTTTTAAAAACTTTAATCTCTACAAATCCGAGTGAACGACAACCTCATTTCTTACCACTATCTAAAATTTGATCAATATACTTTTCTCTAGATTGAGTCTAACTGTCTAGTTGATTCTCTTGAAAGTATATTGGAGTTTGTCTATTCAGATTGCCAAACGAAATATTGGGTGTGGTTGTTAAACCCCCGCTTTTTCAATTGGTATCAGAGCAGGCAAACACATTAAAGACCTTATAAGTCTGTGTTTGTAGCGATCTGAATATGGACAGAAGTGCTATCTCTGATAAATGCATTACCAGAAACAAAAGGTTTGTTTCTATAAAATCTATTAAAGAGAAAGATTTGTCGATCTCGAATATAGACGAACCTGGTGTTCCTATGAAACAGACTTCCATTGACAAGTGTTATCTGGATTACATTACTGACGAGTCTGACTATGAAGTGGAAACGGAAGCATCCAAAGAAAGTGCAGTGATTCTAAAATTTGTTAGAATCTAGGATGATGATGTCAACCAGTTGAAACACAAAGTCAATGTCCTTGTTGGTATGGTAAATGAGCGTGACTCTCTTCTAAAGGTCCTTCGTGATGAAATCTCCTCAGTCTGTTCTTCACGAAATCAGCTTGATGGAAATCTCAAAGAGGATACTTTGGAAAATGAACTTCTGTTGAGTAAACTCTCTATTCAATAATGTTCCAAGGAGTCCACTATACCAACTGCTTCTGAGTTAACTGGAAAATTTTCTGTTCCAGAAGCAAAATCAAAATCCCTTCCTTGTGGAAAAGATGTGCATGTGTCTTCCTCTAATCAAGGAATATCCACATCACTTGGAAGGAAGATATCTCCCAACGATGGTATTAAGACTGTTCTGTCTAATCACTCAGGTGATCAGAAAGTGTGTCTCTTTTGTGACTCAAAAGGACATGGTGAACAAAAGAGGAAATCTAGGTTGAATTACAATTCTATTGATCGTCTTCAACACACCTTAGATTTAATTCTCAAAGGTGTAACTGACATTTGTATGTCTAAACCAATTGGTTTTAGTACTCACCTTGTATACCCTACCAGGAAAGTCAGTTCGATGTGCTCTTCAAATGTTCAAATACGAAACAGTCTTCCTAAACCATTTCGTCCAAGAAGAGCTCAGGGATCCTCTTCTATAAAAAAGGGAGATAATGTTGTTCATAGTGTGAAAAAGGTACCAGAAGAAGGAAGCAAAAATGGAGATATGAAAGACAACCTAAAAATGATAATTGAAGGTTATAAAGAGATTATTAACAGGCTGCCAATTCCTCCTAGTCAAATTTCTTCAGGTAAGAACAAAAACTATGTGTCGTATTTTGATGATAGTAAATTTTACGTTAACGTTTCGCATCATAATGGTTCTCCTCCAAAGTTCAGAAAAAAGAGGTTTAACCGAAAGCAACGTTCATTTGATGAGCTCAAGGCTCATACTTGTGCTAATTAATCACAAGGTTGAAATCTCACTCACAAAAATTCCTGGTTGAGTGAGATATATTCAGGTATACTTGTTGGCAAAGTGTTTTCTGATTCTCTAGCTATTTTCTTATCGTTCATAGCCGGATTATTCACAAACATTTTTTGCACAAGTATGTGTGTGCTTTTGTTTTTTAATTTCTTCTTGAAATATTAGGTGTGTCAAAAATGCTACTCTTATGCTCTAAATTTTTCTCTGATGAGAATGTAAAATTTATTGAGCTTGTGAAATTTGTCACGTAGCAAAATATTGTTGAACAAACAGTTTTCCTGTTTTCTATTGTTCACTCTTGGGTATTTTCTGGCTATGGGTCAAGTTGGTATTCGTACGGGTACCCACGTTACTTGTCACGGACTAACTTTGAAAACACCCTAAATTCTGACTCCTTGAGAAACCATTTAAAAACCAAAACCTGGTGCTTGAGTACGCATACTTCAGGTTATTTTTTCTATCAAGAATGGCATCGTATTCGGGAACTTGTAACTTTGCAAAAGGTTTTCTTGATAAGGGCTGTGGTTTCGAAGAAGAGGAGAAAAGAACACTTGCGGAAGTAAATGACACCTCTACTCAATCTCCTGACAATTCAGACTTTGAGGATGATGAAGAGATTTCTGCTGAAGTTGTTCAGGATTGTACCAGTCAGTTTAACGATGCAAAATTGCTTCTTGTTGATACCCTAAAAAATCTTGATATGTTAAGAACTGAGTTGAAAAAGGTTAACTCTGACCTTGCTCTCATGAAAACACATGTTAAGGATCGTCTCAAGAAGAATATCTTATCCAAATATGCAGTCGATACCATCTGTCACAAGCTTGAAGATCTTGAAACCCATGAAGTTTATATACGTGAACGTTGATCTTTGCTTGTGATCCGTTTGGTCTTAGATTTGTTTTTAGGATTATTTTTTATTCAATGTCTAGGAAACTTATTATGAGAATTTATTCTTGTGTTTTTAAGAAGGATAACTAGGGTTTGGAATAGCCATTATTGTTAGTACACATATCTATTGCCAACGTTTTCATCTTGCAATGTTTTTAGATTTATTTGTTTAAATTCTAAAGTTTATTTGGAAAATGATTTCTGCACTATTAATCTTTATGGTTTTATATATTGCAAATTGTTATGGGATATGTTGTTTACATCCGTGAACCTTGACTGTCCTATACTTGTTCAAAAGTTAACTCTATTATATGTCGATATGAAAGTATTGATATAAGATAGAATGAACTTTTGACTACAAAAGTTAAGCCTTTTATGTCATTATGCAAATATTGATGGAAGAAAGGATGAACTATTATTTACAAAGATTAAGTTTATTATATGTCATTATGCAAATAGTGATGAAAAATAGAATGAATCTTTGATTATTCCGCAGTATTGGTCTTTCCCTGATCCACATCTTTGTGTATATACTGTGTTGCTCCGTAAGTTATCTTATGTTGAGCATGACCAATTGAATTGATCATTTTCCTTGTGGTTAATTCAATTGAGATTTTTGGATACAAATTCTTATTCTTATGTGTGTTGATGGTGGTTTTTAGTTTATGGCGTAAACTGTAAAAGTCTGTCTAGCTGACCCGGTGTCAGAAATAGTAGACCTTGATATGTCTATATTCCGCAAGGAGTCTGAAGAATATATTAAAATCTGATGAGTGCCTATTCCACTCTTCATATTGTATTGAAACTCAAGCTCCTATATGAATTGTTCACTAGTATAGAGCCTAATGAGTATTTAATCTCTCGCCTGCATTATTCACTAATGTATGGCTTGCTGAGTATTTATCCTATGTTATGTTCCCCGGCTGAGCTCTTAATATTGACATGACATGACGATTAATTTTCGCTCGCAGTTGAGTAACATGAATCTCCCGAAGTGTCAGGATTAAGATCTGCATGAAAGTACTTATTCGGAAGCACGCTACGCTGCTCTCTGGGAATAAGATTAGTGATTTTGTGCCAACGCACAGAAATCATCAAATTTGATTAATTTTGTGACAGCTCGCAAAATTCAAAATTTTAACCTAATTTTACCAATTTACAAAAATTTGGTTTTTGCGGCCTGCGCAATTTCTCGAACCCTATTGGTCGAGACCAAACCTAGGTAAGCTAGGAAATTAATCCATCAATCGGATTAACGAGCTAAAAGATACATCTTAAAAGGCGAGCTAGGTCATGGCTGAAAACTGACAGAATTCCTCCTGAATTCTTACTGAGTTTTACTGTCGGGCTTTTTTCACCTCCTAAAAGTGCTCCAAACCTAAATATTCCCGCAACGAAAGATAGGAAATTCTTTTCTAATAAGAATGGAGGGGAAAATCATCAAAATACGAGTTCGTATGAGAATTCTACAACTGTTTTGGTACGGTCCCTCTGTTATTTCAACTAATAAGAATTCTCCTAACCCGCGACCAGCATTCACAATTGCTAGTCAAAGTAGGCTAGTCACGCTGCCTATAAGTGTCTTAAATAAATTAGCGGAAACCAATAACTGCCGCAAATCATCTCAGTCATTAAACTTGGCTAGACAATTTAACCGGTTTAGATTTAATCTGGGCCAACCAATAGGATATGATGTCAAAATGGCTACTAGCCATCATTATCCTATAGGGACCGACTACCACATCTTTTATGTACATGGATAGCTCCTGACAGCTGATCCAAGATGGCCGGTTGCAAGTCTCATGGATTGACTCGTAACAAATGACCGCCCGTCGCCTAGCTTGCGCGTGATTGGTCAAAATAATTAGGTCTTGAAAGCAAGACCCATTCAGCAACTTGCTACATATTTTCCATGAAAATACTCGAGACATCAAACATGTCACAAACTGGGGGATGTTCATCAGGGTATTGGTCTGGCGGTTTACAGCGTGCGGCGTGCAATACGCCCTAGTGTCAGGAAAGGCGGACAGTTAGTGGCAGCAGAGAAGTAGTTGGTGTAACCGACCCATCTTCCCTCATAGTAGGACGTAGCTTTCAACATTTTTACACGATCCCTACTTCTCCATCACTCAACTACTTCCACTTCCTACGAGATCCGGGTGCGTTCAACTATGACTTGTATAAATAGGTTTTCAACCTATTTAAAAAAAAACAAGTGTTATCAACACAGGTATCCAGAAAACACCAAGAAATTATAGCTTATATTCCGTATGCAAGTTCCACATTCTGATACGAGTCATAAACAGCCACACCTTCAGAGTTAACCATTCTGATCTCAACACCTTCTTCGCTCCCCTCCCTAAGATCAACCCTTCTCCTTCATTTTGTGACCGAAGCTAGACTGGAATGGCCATTTCTTGGCTTAGGCCAGAATTGTACAGATTGATCTCTCGAATCTAAAGTACTCCAGTGTAGTGTATTTGTTTAGGGTTTAGATTCGTTTCTCGGTGGCACACCAAAATTTACCATTTCCAGCAGAATCAGTTTTTACCCCAAAACAACTGGCGACCACAGTGGGAGATTAATCTCTCGATTGCAAAATCAGTTTCTCAATTTTCATTCCAGTTTTCTCAATTTCAAAATGGTGGATCTTAGATCTAATTCAATCATTAAACTCAATTTAGGCTCGACAACCAATTTCAATTCTGGTGTTCCGTTCACTAAGAAGCTTCACAAAAATGTTTTTTCAAGCAATGCTACTAGGAATGCCTTGGATAGCCGAGCACCAGTAAAATCTCCCAGATGAAAGGACCAGAAAGCCTCGTCGAGACACAAGAAGACGTGACTATTACTTAGAAAGTCACAACGGTTTCTCTCGAGATCCGGATGGAGCAACCGCCTTTTCTGCAACACCATAAGTGTTATATGGAGCAAGTCGGACACGCCTCAAAGTTATCACTGATATTAATGTCTCCAGGGTCCACACCCAGAAAGATAAAGGGAAGATTCACATAGTCGTTGTTCTAGTATGGAGATTGTCGACAACAAATCTCAACACCAGTGGAGTCCCAGAAAGGCACCTGCAGAGATCACGAAAGCAAAGGTCTATCACATCATCAACAAAACGTGTAGATCCAGAGCATGGAGTAATTCCGGGAATTCGTACATCTACAATAACAAATGCGTCTTGACACATCTTCAAATCATCATAAATGGGTTCGCCTATTATGCCAACCCAAGAAAGAGCAAGCCCGAGACATCTTAAGATCTACTGGAGCCGACACGTCAGGAGAGCATCCTCAAGAAGATAACGATGCCCGCATCATCATGCCAGGAAAGAATCCGCAGCCGAGATAACCTCATGCAGAGGAGATCCGAGAAGTTGTTACAGCAAAAGGACCCGCGTCTCCCATATTTCCTTTGCCTAGGGAAACGGGTAATGCTGAAGAACATATCTCCCATCTTTGGAATACTTAGGAGGGATACGAGTTTCACCAGATTTTATGACTCGAAGAGTTCTCCAAATCGCCTATCAGAAGAGCCTACACCGGGTACAGCAATAACGCGCCGAACAACACTTCCGATCGGTTCCAGATGGTGACGCTTCCTACCATAAATATCTCTTCATTCCCTAGCCGATCACCGTCAAGACTTGGACAAGATGTTCCAGCAAAATAACAGGCATCTCGATGACTACGTCCAGAGATCCAAAATTGAAGCCCTTGACTTCCAAGTCTACTGCTGGTGCTAACACATGAAGAGATAACTCGCCAAAAGAGACACCTCATCAGCAACGTCACCCACGTTTAGAAAGGTTACAGGTCATTTTGCAAGAAGTTCGTCAGAAACGTTTTTACACTGCCCTCTGGAGGAATTGAAACTGTCGTTAATTGGTGAAGAATCTAGGAGTAGGCCATATACCAAACGATTCGTATGGAAGTCTTGTACAACATACTAAAAGGGAACGTTAATCCAATGAATGATCTGTAAATGGAAGCCAAAACTCTAGACTAAGTGACAGCTGAAAACCTACAGAATTCTTCCTGAGAAATTCTTAATTCTCGGTGTCAGGTCCCTTTCACCCACCAAACGGACTCCGAATCAATAAATTCTTTTTGAAGAAGTTAGATATTACTCTTATCTAAAGAATGAGAGGTCAACCACTTCATTCCGACATTGAATGAAGATTTTGCGTCCGTTTTGGTGAGAAGACACAAATCTGAATTTTTCAGTAAATCAATACACCAAGGCCGCACTTACGATCAAGCAAGCAACAATAGGCGAGCTTCCGCATGCAGGGAATCAGGGAGGATCTGCTTCACCAAAAATAAAATAAAGGAAATAATAGAAGGAGAAGTAAGCTTACGTATGTGAGTTATGTGAAAGGAAGAAACTCATCCTTTGGGCCATAACAGCCGATCAAAGCCTTTTAATGTTTGCGGTCGTGGCTAGCATCACCACCTATGCTATCCTAAAGCTCGTGGGCGTAGATACCACTACTTATGCCTCTCCGCTCATCCAAGATTCGTGTTCGTGGTTACCAAAGCCCATGACCACCATCACCACACCTCTCCCTGTCGTGCCCGTAGCTACCACTCCTCTCCCTGCCAAGTCCATGCTCGTGGTCACCATGCCTATCCCTGCCGGGTCCGTGTCCGTAGCCACCACTCCTCCCTTTCAAGGATCGTGATCGTAGTCATCCAATCTCCAGCCAACCTGTTTTGTTCCCACGAAAACGCAGTCTCTTCTGATCACAGTTGCTACAAAGAACCGTTGCTGCTCGTTTGTTGATACCAGCTAGAGCTTTATCATAACAACAACCACTACGGACAAAGGTAATCCGAACTTGTGCATATTTTAGTTTCCCATGGAGGAAGTAACAGAGTCACCAGTAAGGATGCAAGATGGTGATATCTTTATCATGGTCAATCCATCGACCATACAAGATAAAACCACGTAAACCGCACTTGGGGACTGAGGCTCAACATGGAACTCCTTCACCGTCAGTCAAGGACCTCTTCAACTCAGAGAGACGGTCAACCAAGAAGCAATAATTGTGACAAGATCACCACCTTTCAAAGATGCAGCGTAAGGATATCATCACCTCCCTGTCTGGAAGGCACCTGACCAACAAGCAGTATTTGGTTCAACCATCCATAAGCACTATTATCAATGAAGAATCAAAGAGGAAAGTCGCGCCTCGGCAAGCCACACAGACCAACCAAATCATGTCTGTCGCATCACCTACTCAGAACTTAGTACCGCCTACCCAAGGTCTGCATGAAGCTGCGCATCAACAACCACATCAGTCGACAAAGTCGGATTTGGTGTTTCTAGATCTCCAAATTTCCTATGGAAGGGGTGCATGGGCTGCCAGATGTTTTATACAATACAGGTCTATCAAGTGCGACTCCCGCCAATTGATCAACAAATGATGGATCCAAAAGATTACTGCTTTCGTTAATTCGTCAACCACCTTACCATCAAATACAATGGAAGTACATCTTCCAAGAGAAAATAGGTCCAGGATAATTACACATGGGGACTGCCAGCACGGGATGCCTTCACGACCCTCAACCAGGTTATTTATGATTTCAATATCATCACTGTCAAAGATTCACGAGCCGCAGGAATTTCTTAATACGAAGCCATACATGTGCATCAAAGACCCCAAAGGAAGATCCAGAAATACTTATGGCCGTTTCGCCCTTGAGCAAAGCCAAATACGACGCACCTCAGCTGCATGATTGCTATCAAGGGACCCGCCCGATGATCAATAGTAAAACAGAATTACAGTTCCTGTAAACATTCCGAGATTCTTCAACAAACAAGAAAATTCTCTTTGCATGAAGCACAACTGCATACGAAGAATCACGTGAAACATACTTGGGGCATTGAAGGCTTGCATAAGATCCCCTCACCGTTGAAAATCTCTCCAGCTCATAGAAGATAGACAACCAGAGCGCCGCAAATTTGATGAGGATTTATTACCCTCCAAAAGTACGTCGCAGAGATATTTTCACATATCCGGCCACGCCATCGGATATGAAGTGTAACTGGGGACTTCTTATCGCATCCCATTCCATACAACCATCCAAGATTCAGAAGATGGTTCAAAGGATGTCACTTGGAACGATGTCCTTGAAGACTTAATAGCATCACGTCGGTAACGGAACGCCTCTCAGCTCGTCTACTTCACTCAATGGCTCTGGAAGATTTTGCCCATACAAGTATTCCAAGCATATCATCATCGCAATCAGAAGGGCAAGAATAGGCCTATGAACTAAAAAATCAGAATAAATACAATTTTTTTCTAGCTCCATCCAATGCCCAGGAGTTTAAAGAACGTTTTAATTGCGACTCAGCAGTCCAGACACCAAACAAATTAAAGTCAAGGCCTCTTGCAATTGAGCGCAATTGATTTTGGCAAATTTTGAAATCCACTGGAGAGACTAGACACTCATTCTTCTGGAGACAGAACCTCATTACACATTCTGGAGAAGATCGATGGTACAGCTTCTACACCGTCTGGTCAAAGAAGAAGAACCGTCACATGATTAAGATGAGTCCTAACAGTTGTATAGGACACTTCGAATAAGCCATCATCTATATTTAGAATGTCTTTGGAATCATTAATGCCTTCTGTCTTAGCAGCGGGAATATCTCCAGGTGACATCTTATCCAAAAAAATAAATAAAAAATTACGCTCCTAGTTACTGTTAGGTGGCTACATTTGCAAAACAGAAAATAGCACCTACCTTGAGTTCTTCTTGATCGCATTGCTGCTGATCATAATTATTGAAGATTGATTTGTTGTCGTTGATGCTCGCTCTACCGCCGCTAACAAAGAAAGTCATTCACGCTGAGCTAAATGTTCAAGTTTGATCAACTACTCGTGGATATTACACTCACATCCAAAATACGAAGATGAGATGAACTTACCTTGTTGCTGGTTGGCGTACACGAAGATGGGGAGAACCCGGTTGAGCTTAAATGCCTTGACCGGACATGCTCGCTTTCTTTTCCTACCATTGATGTTCGATGAGCGGTAATTTTTTAGAACCCCTGATAGATGGCTGCTTCACCAGACTGCCAAGGAAGTTCAAACCAACTGATATCTCTCCGGTAACATCTACCTACTTCATCTTATTAATTTTGTTTTCGTCTGTCACCATCTAATGCTTACCCCGAAACTATGTCACTGTTACGTGCTAAGCAGGGGACTTAATGTTGATGATGGTTTTTAGTTTAGGGAGAAAACTGTAAAAGTCTTTCTAGCTGACCCGGTGTCAGAAATAGTAGACCTTGATATGTTTATATTCCGCAAGGAGTCTGAAGAATATATTAAAATCTGATAAATGCCTATGCTGCTCTTCATATTGTATTGAAACTCAAGCTCCTAGATGAATTGTTCACTAGTATGAGCCTAATGAGTATTTAATCTCTCGCCTGCATTATTCACTAATGTATGGCTTGCTGAGTATTTTTCCTATGCTATGTTCCCCGGGTGAACTCTTAATATTGACATGACATGACGATTAATGTTCGTTCGCAGCTGAGTAGCATGAATCTCCTGAAGTGTCAGGATTAAGATCTGCATGAAAGTACTTATTCGGAAGCAAGCTGCGCTGCTCTCTGAGAATAAAATTAGTGATTTTGTGCCAACGCACATAAGTCATCAAATTTGATTAATTTTGTGACAGCTCGCATTTTAACCTAATTTTACCAATTTACAAAAATTAGGTTTTTGCTGCCTGCACAATATCTCGAACCCTATTGGTCGAGACCAAACCTAGGTAAGCTAGGAAATTAATCCATCATGGATTAGTAGGAGCAGGATCCTACCAAAAGTTGGAAAACAAGAAATAAAGGGAAGCTACGGCAAATAAAGGCAGCAGCGCAAGGAGGCGCGGCCACGCCGCTTGACTGTCCGGCGTGCCGTTGTCAGCGCCGCCCATGGCCGATCGTCCCTCCCCGTATAACTGCATGTCGTCCCCTCTTTCCCATCGACTAATCAAAAATCTCTAAATGCGCATCCTACACTTTTAAATTAAATTTGGAAGTTGTTTTTGCGCTGTGCAATATCTTGATCCCTATTGGTCGATTTAACTAGGTTGAATGACATCCAAAAGTTCACCCAAGGTTGGCCGAACATATGGGAGCAACTCCTAAAGAATATGGACATGAGCTATATGCCAAAAGTTTTGTATGGATATCTAGTATAACATACTACAAAATCACATCAATCGGATTAACGAGCTAAAAGATACATCTTAAAAGGTGAGCGAGGTCATGGATGAAAACTGACAGAATTCCTCCTGAATTCTTCCTGAGTTTTACTGTCGGGCTGTTTTCACCTCCTAAAAGTGCTCCAAACCTAAATATTCCCGCAAGAAAAGATAGGAAATTCTTTTCTGATAAAAAATGGAGGGGAGAATCATCAAAATCCGAGTTCGTATGAGAATTCTACAATAGTTTTTGTACGGGCCCTGTGTTATTTCAACTAATCAGAATTCTCCTAACCCGCGGCCAGCATTCACAATTGCTAGTCAAAGTAGGCTAGTCACGCTTCCTACAGGGGTCTTAAATAAATTAGCGGAAACAAATAACTGTCGCAAATCATCTCAGCCATCGAACTTGCCTAGCCAATTTAACCGGTTTAGATTTAATCTGGGCCAACCAATAGGATGTCAAAATGACTACTTGCCATCATTCTCCTATAGGGACCAACAACCACATCTTTTATGTACATGGATAGCTCCTGACAGCTGATCCAAGATGGCCGGACGCAAGTCTCATGGCTTGAATTGTAACAAATGACCGCTCGTTGCCTAGCTTGCGCGTGATTGGTCAAAATAATTAGGTCTTGCAAGCAAGACCTATTCAGCAACTTGCTACATATTTTCCACGAAAATACTCGAGACATCAAACATGTCACAAAATGGGGGATGTTCATCAGGGTATTGGTCTGGCGGTTTACAGCGTGCGGCGTGCAACACGCCCATTATGAGAAAGTGTCAGGAAAGGCGAACAGTTAGTGGCAGCAGAGAAGTAGTGGGTGTAACCGACCCGTCTTCCCTCATAGTAAGACGTGGTTTTCAACATTTTTACACGATCCAACTTCTCCATCACTCAACTACTTCCACTTCCTATGAGATCAGGGTGCGTTCAACTATGACTTGTATAAATAGGTTTTCAACCTATTTCAAAAAAAAACAAGTGTTATCAACACAGGTATCCAGAAAACACCAAGAAATTATAGCTTATATTCCATAAGAAAGTTCCACATTCTTATACGAGTCATAAACAACCACACCTTCATAGCTAACCATACTGATCTCAACACCTTCTTCGCTTCCCTCCCTAAGATCAACCCTTCTCATTCATTTTGTGACCGAAGCAAGACTGGAACGACCATTTCTTAGTTTAGGACAGAATTGTACAGATTGATCTCTCGAATCTAAAGTACTCCCGTGCAGTACATTTTTTTAGGGTTTAGATTCGTTTCTCGGCGGCACACCCAAATTTACCATTTCCAGCAGAATCTGTTTTTACCCCAAAACAATGTGATATGTTAATGTCCAAAGAAATCCTTCTTTTCGTGTAAAAGTAATTAAGGTTGCTCTTATTGTTCTTTCGGGAATGAAATTTTATTGGGGAGAGTTCTTAATTGAACTTGTGCTTAATTGCCAAATCTTTGTGGGCAGTGCGGCTATGGAATATTGTAGGGGTTATCTTGTATCTTTATAAACTCCTTGATGAATGCATTTAGTTTCGGCTATTTGATGTCATCTAAACAAGTTGGTATGTTGTTCTCTTTTGGTCATGAAGTATCTCTATGAAAATTTCAAGAGGATCCCACTAGTTTTCATACCTTTGCCAATTTATATTGACAAAAAGGGGGAGAATTAATGTGTAGTTCACGCTACAAATACATATGGTTTACGGATTAGTATGTAAGGGGGAGTGGTTTTCATATGAGATGAAGTATTGACTAAGGGGGAGTGATACATATCACCATAGTATTGTTGTCAAAGATGTGATACAATTGGACTTTGATGTTGTATAATGATACTATGACACTGTATAACATTAATGATTGAGAGCAACTGTTTTCTCATTGTTATAGCTACGGATCTTAAACAACAATGATGCGGAGTTGAACACATTTGGAATCATTGGAGTACTTGGAAGTGACGAAGATTTCGAGCAATGTTGAAGAACCAAGGAGATCAAGCATTTGGATGGGAAGCTACAAAGTTTATTTATTTATTAATCCATATGTATTGATAGTTTTGTCACTAAAATTGACAAAGGGGGAGATATTAGAGCACTGCTCGGTCGAACTCGCAAGCGTTGCTATCTCAAGTTTGTTTGTCAATATTAGTGATCAAAACTATAAGTCTTGATTTCTAGTCTATTTATAGTAATGTCTCGGACTAGGATAGATTATGTAGTTGAGCATTAGACTTCACGGCATTCATCAATTGAAGACGAAGAACTACTAAGGAGAGCTTGTGGAACTTCATCAACAAAAGGTATGTTGAGACTAAAACTCATCTATCACTTGGAAAGTCTATTTCTACTCTATCTCCTATATTGAGACAAAAGTCGTATTACCATATAGTTGTCGATTATACACATTTGAGATTTCGAGCTGACTTTAACTTGCTTACATATTTCTCGGAATATGTGTTGGTAAGCTTTCGCTTCAACCAAGTTCATCTTATATTCTTGACGAAAGTCAAAAGCTGATCATGTGAAAATCTCCGAGTAACATCTTACATGGTTTGTGTGATACAATCATTTGGTGTAGACTTGGGATGTTTCATTATGATTATTTCAATAACTTGAAAATTGCTTTGATGCTAATAGTGTGTGAAAACGACTATTGCCATCCTCTAAGAAAGTTTCAATGATTGAAATAAGAGTTTAAAATACTTAACCATCATTGGATTATAAACATAGTGTTCATTCTTGCATGTATGTGATCCATGACCAGAACTAAAGTATGCATACCCGAATGCGTACTTTTAGTTGTGAAATTCCGTGTACCAAGTACACATACCGGTACGCATACTTGCGTAAGGTATAGGTCCGGGAATTTATGTAGGGTTTTGGAAGTGTACTAAGTATGCGTACCCGTTTGCATACTGGCGAACCCAAACTCAGACCGGCTACTTAAGTATGCGTACCCTTTTGCATACTTGAGTGGTTAAAGTTCTAAAATCGGTTGGCTCATGAACTAATACATTTATATATTAAGGAATGCATTCTTTGCAAACCGTGGCTATAATGTTCATGAATTGATTCGAGTGAATCAAACCAATTTTGATTTAATTGTGTTCTTGTATACTTCTATAAGAATATAGCAATTGAACAACTCTTTAACTAGTTTCATTTGAGTCATTTGAACTAGTTATGGTTAAGATGAATAAGGTTGATATGAGAGTGTTCATATAGCTAACCTCGGTTAACTAAGGTTGAGCTAACATGGTGTACTCGTTTAGGTACGGTTACTAAACCTAAATGAGGGTACATTTCATTTGTGTATAACAAGATAAGTTCGATCTAACCGTTGAAAGATATTAGCTTGAATATAATCAGGTTTTCATCTAACGGTGAATATGGAATGCTTTCTTAGCAAGGTAACTTAGATTGCAAAATCTGATTTAAAAACTATATAAAGGAGAACTCTAGCAACTGGGAAACCTAATCCCCATTCCTCATGTGTGATACTAGTTGTATAATCTAGAGTCGATTCTCCTTTAACCTTAGGTTTTTCACGGAACCCTGTAGGTTAACAACTTAAAGACTTCATTGGGATTGTGAAGCCAGACCCAACTATTTTCTCTATAGTTGCGTGATCTGATCTTGTCGTTTCTATCATATTTGATTACTATCTTCTCTAAGATTGGCTCGAGATTTAATCTCTGATAGGCAAGATAAAAAGTAGTCACAAACATCTTCGTCTCATCGTTTGTGATTCCATAATATCTTGTTTCGCTACCATACGATTAAGATTATTGTGAGGTGATTGATATTTCTATGATGTTCTTCGGGAATATTAGTCTGGTATATCAATTGGTTCCTGTTCACCTTGATTTATCAAAAGACGGAACAAAAACTTCTAGGTATTTCTTTGGGAGACAGATTTATCTATTCAATAGACTTTTCTGTGTGAGACATATTGGTTTATCAAGTCTTCGACTTTGGGTCGTAGCAACTTTTAGTTGTGGGTGAGATCTACTAAGGGAATCAAGTGCGTTGAATCCTGCTGGGATTCAGAGGCGTAAGGAACGCGACTGTACCCAAATCAGTGTCAGATTTGTTAGGGCTCAACTACATTCCAGTCCGAAGTTAACTTGGAGTAGGCTAGTGTCTGTAGCGTCTTAATACAGTGTGGTGTTCAAATCTGGACTAGGTCCCGGGGTTTTTCTGCATTTGCGGATTCTTCGATAACAAAATTTATGGTGTCTGTGTTATTGCTTTTCCGCATTATATTTTCTATATAATTGAAATATCACAGGTTGTGTGTATGTTCAATCAATTGTGAATCCGACCTTTTGGTTGTTGATTAAATTGATTGACACTTGGATATTGGTTTTTGATACCGTCCAAGTTATTTCTTATATTCAATCGGGCTCGCAAATTCCTATTTGTTTGATTGCAGATTGAATTGATAAATAAAGATATAACTCTTGGATATACTTTTCTTAAGATTGAGTCTGACTGTCTAGTTGATTCTCTTGAAAGTATATTGGAGTTAGTCCATACAGATTGCTAAGTGAAATATTGGGTGTGGTTGTTAGACCCCCTCTTTTTCAATTGGTATCAGAGCTGGCAAACACGTTAAAGACCTAATAAGTCTGTGTTTGTAGCGATCTGACTCTATGGACAGAGGATCTATCTCTATAAACATACCGCCAGCTATCTCTATATACACCTAACAAGATCAGATTCGTCCACATGATGATCAATAGCAGCCAAAGATCATAAATTGATTTGATTTCATCAGTATAATCAGAAATTGAACGATTACCTCTTCTAACCGAGTGAAGCTGATTAGGAAGAATATATTTGCGCGCAGAGAATCGTCGAATAATCAATTTCTCATGATATGACCAGATCTCCCGAGAATTTTTACAACCAACAATACTGCGAGAAATACGATCTGAAAGAGTTGCATTGAGACAGGACACGACAAATCGATTGCATTTGTGCGAAGAATAACACTCCTGATTTAAAGCTTTTTCACCATCAATTTTGATAAATTTAACAGGTTCCTGAATAGATCCATCAACGTAATGAAAGAGATCACTTGTGATTAAGATTGATTCTTTTATATCAAATAGTTAGATCTATCAGCATCAAGTTTAACAAAAAAAAATTTGGTGAGATTCGGTAATGTAAATTGATTTGAAATGTAGAATTTGAATTTTATTGGTTTGAAATATGTAATTGGTTTGATTCTTAGGAAATCCAAAATTTTATTGATCATCATTATTGATGTGTTTTAAATCTCTTAGAGGTGAGCGAAAGTGGATCTAAGAATTAATCTGAATTTCAAAGAATGAAAATGATATGATACCATGAAATAAACAGAAAAGGAAAGAAAAACCTAAAAAGGTTTTGATATTAAACGATAAAGATAAGGGAGATGCTACACCTACCGATTTTTTATCCCGCAAAATCGTTAGAGAGGGAAATGGATGGCCCATGATGCGTTCTTAGCATTGGGATCATCAATGGGGTAAATTGGGGCCTAGCCAGAGGCGGGATTTTTGGTCGGGAAAAAAATTGGTCGAGCTAGCATTTCTGTAAAGATAATCTGTTAAAGAAAAGGCTATGTATAGCTGGACATAAATGTAGAAGTGACTGTTACAACAGACTGTAACAGTCAACTAACAATAACAGAATTATAAAAGAAAATTGATACCTCAATAGTGTTTTTACAATAATAATGGTACATTCAGAACATTTAGATTTATTATCGGGAACAAAAAGATTGACACCCAAATAGACAAACGATTCATGTTCATCATATGAGTGATCATGTTTATCATCTTCACTCATGGTGGGTTTGGATGTAGAATTTTAAAGATGGAAGTTATGGGTCCAGTGGATTTTGTAGAATTATGTTTCCCTCGGTATGTTTGGTTACCCAAGTCCTTGGAATCACGTTTCCTACGGGAATCAGTTTTCGAGCAAATCCTCCATATGAAGTCCGACCCCTCCCCCCTAAGATTTGTTGGGAAACTTATCAAGGGATTTATGTACCCACTTTTTTTAAACTCTAAATCCCATATATATGCAATTTTAAGATTTTATGGTAATGCTAAATGGTACAAAGACTTTAAAACAAGAAAACTCTATAAATCCTAGGAATTTTAATTAAGTTACCAAACACACAAGGGATTTATATGAATGCCAGAATTTGTAATCCCATGAAATTATAAACTCCTGCAAACGGTGAACTCTGCAAACAAACCCACGGTCAAATTAGATAGAGCTTAAGTGAATACGGATTGGTTAGGACTGGTTAGGATTGACAAGTTCCCCATATGCGGAACAAAATTGCATGAAAAGATGCGAAAGATTAGTGAAAAAAGAACCCGAAGCTCGTGTAAAAGTGTAAATACAAAAAGATGATCATCCCCAAAAATAAATGAGATACTTGACGGGAAAGCACAGCTGGTTCAACATGCACAAGAAGATTAGAATCAGCTGCATGAGAAAGAATGCGACTGAAACTCTCCCTAGTCCCTACAAACAAGTAGAGTCCTAGACGAAGCCCACGGGAAGGAGTAAAAATGGCCCAAGAAAACTATTAAGCATTAGGGTGAGCAAAACGTTCATACCCGCGGATTTTATCCAAACCAATCCGTAATTTAGCGGGTGGATACCCAACCCACTTCTTGGTGGATTGGACGTAGGTGACCTTTCAAAATCCGCAAGTTTTATGGATTGGACAGGGTGTACATTCAAAATCCATCGGACACCCGTCCACCCATGGATTTGCAAAACAAGTGGTCTCATGGGGGGTCTCTCTGTTTCTTCTTTGAATCGAGGATTAAAAGCCAAACTCCACCTCTTGTTAGCCAAAACAAATTCAATGTCATTTTAAATTTCAACCAAACCATTTCGCCGTCTTATTAGATCTACTCTTCTCATATGCCCTTTCCTTTCAACATTAGGAACACCTTTGTGAGTGAAATCAATGGAATGTGTTTTTTAATTTAATAAGGTCCGCTAGTATTGAATAAAAGAAGAATATTTAAATCACCTAGAAAATTTGATGCTTCAGTAAAAGGGGAAGAACCTTTTTTGTTTATTAATGAAACTCATGATAGTAGTAATAATAATGTGATTAGTTTCCGAAGGCCGGAAGAAGAAGATTTGGAGTTATGGGTCGATTTTATTTGATCTTTTCGTGTATTTTTTCAAATCCGTTCACCCACCCGTATCCAATACATCCACCCGGCCACATCCACCCGGCCACCCACGGATATAATATCCAACGGGTAATGGACAGGACGCGGGTGGAAATTTCAAACCCGTCATTTAGATGGGCTTGACGTTGGTGATGCCAAATCCGCATCCCATCCGTTGCTCACCCCTACATGTTAACCATTTGTGAAGTTTCATGTTAACCATTTGTAGAAGTGCTAATACACTGCTTAACTTGGTTATATGAACCCAAAAGTTCAAGCCTCAATGGCTGCGAACACGCGTTGTTAGTGGATTCCCACAAACATTGTTGTGGTTGGTGGTGGATATTTAATTAACTCAACAAATATCTGTCTGATGTTTTGAGTATCAAACCAAGTCATATTCACTCAGCTTCTCACTACTAAATTTGAACATTTCTCTGTGAATTTCTTACTTCTGAACGCGGAATCGGCAATTGAGCGCATGGCATCTTAAATGCGTGTTGATTCAGCATGGTGGTCCTGGTCCAGGCATTCGAATTTTCGAAACAGTATAGGTGAATACTACCGTTAACAGTATAGGCGAATACTACCGTTTTAATTTATGCTACCTACTCTTTTGTTTCCGGGAGGGCAGCTTGGCATCTTTTTTTAAAAAAAATCTTGCAAAGGGAATCATATAAAAAGAGAGTAATGCTTGAGTTTTTAGCGAAAAATATTCTGGGTGACAGAGTATTGTTGAGATAATTTTAGTCGTATACCAATCCCAATGATTAAATATCTCCTGGAATTTCTTACAGGATATATCTCTCTGCCGATCTAAATTTAAACGTTGGTAAAATGAACTTGGATATATGGATGAATGAGCTAGATTTTTTTTTAATATAAGAAGAGAAAAAAGTGAAGAAGAATCTACAAGAGTGTCTGACTCAAAAATCTAACTGGTAAGTAACCAACTCGCGATTAATTGACTTTGACCAGCTCAATCTGTAGTGGGGATTAAAAATTATGAATGAACCGGTGCTCATATACTACGTGGTGTCGTGCAACCATTATCTTTCACCGTCTTTTGTTTTACTACAAGTGGGCGGGTTTTTTTTTCATGTATAAATAGATTAGAGGTATTTGCATTTTATACTCACTCGAAAACATCTTCTTCATCAAACTCAAATACAAATCCTGAAAATGAAGAGTTTTGGAGTTGTTGTAGTTCTTCTGGTTTTGCTTAACTTGACAAGCTGTCATGGTGCTTTGCAAGCAGGATTTTACAGTGGCAAGTGCGGAACTAATAATGTAGAATCCATCATCAGAAATGTTGTGCGCCAAAGGTTTGCGAGGGATCCTAGTATTGTTGCTGCTCTCCTCCGATTGCAATTCCACGACTGTTTTGTTACGGTATGCATGTTTTAAAATTCCCGCAATATTTTGCCATTCAATTATTTTAGGACTATATTTGCAGTCGTGACTAGCATACTAATGGTAAGCTTTTTGTGGTTGAACGAAGGGATGTGATGCGTCCCTGCTCCTGGATGGCCCTTCAAGTGAGAAAACATCGCCTCCAAACTTTAGCGTCAGAGGATATGACCTTATCGATCAAATTAAGTCTGCACTTGAGAGAGCCTGCCCTAGACTCGTCTCTTGTGCTGATATCATTGCCGTTGCTACTAGAGATGCCGTCGCTTTGGTACTACAATATTGCAACTTCTTTTCTTAAACATGCATGTGTACAAATATTGAAAAATTCCACAAAGTAGCTATACGCACCGTGGGAGCCATGCAGAGAAAGCATGATATATATAGTTGACGCTCATCTGATATTGTCTTTTATACCAAGCAGGCTAGAGGGATGAATTACAGAGTACAAACAGGAAGGAGAGACGGTTTTTCTGGCCAAGCTAGAAATGTCAACCTTCCAGGCCCTTCAATTTCAGTCCCCTCATCCATAGCTTTCTTTGGCAGCAAAGGTTTCACTGTTAGAGATATGGTTCTTCTTATAGGTACGTACAATTTTCAGTGCCTCACATACCAATGTATTTCTTTTCGATTCGTTTAGCTTTATGTGTTGTCTAAAGTTATTCTGACTGCCATTTTCGTTTTTTTTTCTGTATATTATTAGGTGGAGGTCATACCGTAGGGATAACACATTGTTCATTTATCCAAGATAGACTCTTCAATCACAGAAACACTGGTAGACCCGATCCATCCATGAATCCCACTCTACGTAATCAACTGAGAGGAAGGTGTCCTCAAGGATCACCGATCGACAACTTGATCAATCTAGACCAAACACCTGGTAGTTCTTTAGTCGTTGATAATGGTTCTTACAGGCAGGCAAGAGCAGGAAGAGCAATTTTTGAAATCGATCAATCCATGGCATCCCACCCTTCGACTAGTGGAATCGTTTTTTCCTTGGCAAACAATGGAGCAAGTTTCCAAACTCAATTTGGTGCAGCCATGATCAAAATGGGAGCTCTTCAAGTTCTCACAGGCAGGAGCGGAGAAATTCGAAGAACTTGCCGTCGCAGGAATTAGTGATCATCGTAAACTGATTGAAACCCAACTATGAGTGATTTGGTTAACACATGCGCGAGGATCTATTGTTTTATGTATTTTGTTTGCTTGTTTGTTTGAATGTTTTGTCCTCTTCTCCAATTGATTCTGTATTGGAGGTTTTATTCCAAGTCTTGATATGAATAAACTGTAATTTTGTGTTGATATTTTTAATCTTTCGTGGGAAATCTATTCTGTCACACTATCTTTACGACTCTATTTGGCTTTTTTTTTTTTGACGGGCTATGTATTTTTTTTTGTTTTTTTAACTCGGCACGCGGGGCTAAGGAGACCCTAACCACACTAAAAGGTTACAAAAGAAAATAAAACAAAAAACCAAAACAAAAAAACACTACAGAAGAAAAACAAAAAACACAAGTCTATCTCTAGACCTTCTACACCCTGTAATACACCGTTCCAGCTTTGCACCTTCAAGAATTTTCTTAAAAGCTGGAGAAAACTGCTCAGTAACCAACTCCACAAATTTCCCTTAGACCATGAAAAGTTCGGATGGTTTCTCCACCCAGGATTATAGGTTTCTAAATATGGGTCAAATTTCTGACGATTATCGAATCTAGTGTTATTATAAAGAGCATTGGCTTGCTCTGCATTATTCTGGCCTTCCCAAAAAGGCTCCAATCTACCACTAGTGTGACCCATTTCTAAAGCTTCTAACCTTTTAGCTATCGCTGCAATCTTGGCATCTGATTCATAGCCTCCTTCTACCCTATTAACGTTTCCTCTGCTTAGAAGAATTGTTTTCCGGGATTCCCTACTATTTTCCCATTGTTGGGTCTTTTCGGTGGCTTCATTCAAAAATGTCATTGCCGCATCAACAGTTTGGTTCTCAAACCCACCTGTACACAAAGCTTCAACCGTGGATATTGTGGGATAATCTAAACCCTCATAAAGGATCTGAACTAGCCTAACCTTTTCTAAACCATTGAACATTGTGTTAACAAATCATTGAACCTTTCCAAATACCTATACAAAGATTCTCCCTCTTGTTGTGAGAATGTGCAGATTTGCGTCCTAATAGACGATGTCTTATGCCTAGGGAAAAACTTATTGAAAAAGGCAGATGTAAGTTGTTCATATGTTTCGATTGACTCAGAAGTCAAACTATACAGCCACGATTTGGCTTTATCTTTCAGGGAAAAGGGAAATAACGTAAGTTTCAAAGCATCATCATCTATGCCTCTAATTCTTAGGGTACTGCAAATTTCTTCAAAATCCCTAACATGGAAATAAGGGTTTTCATTTTCTTTCCCTAAAAAGATTGGGAGCATCTGTATGGTCCCAGGTCTAAGCTCATAATTGGCTTCTGTGTCAGCTAACTTAATACACGAGGGACGAGTGGTCCTAGTCAGATTCAACAAAGCTTTCAAAGTAGCCATCTCTGGAACTATCGGAGTATTAGGGATTCTCTCTTCAGGAGAATGTTCAACACAGGACTCTCCAAAAATTGGACCTTCTAGATTAAGGTAATCGAGACGCTTAGAATTGCTAGGTTTTTCTTTTACAAATCTACCTAGGGCGCCTCTTTTACGTTCAGGCATACACAAGATTTTCCTAAAATTAGAAGGATAAGCAATCACAAATCAAGGACGACTCAACCAAATCAACCCTATTGATTTCTAGCAAACAAAAAGCATGATGGCTCCACTTAGATTGTTTCTAGACCAGCTTCTACTCTTCCAAGAGGCAACTGGGTACAATTTTAGCAAACCTCGTAGGACTATCCGAATAAAGTAAGTCGAAGAGAAGTAGGAGAAGCTCAGAGGAGCTTTGATACCCCTACCTCTTTGGCAACGCTTCCTTGGGTTACAAGGCGGCTCTAATCGACTTACAGTAATCTTCCTGAACTTTGAGTTAGGCTAACAAAATACCCAATACAATCCTTTTGAACGACTTTCCTACAAGCTCGTTACCCTATCGGTCTCGTTCTAGTCAATATTTTAAGCTTAGATTCGCGTTCGGTATCGTTTTCCTAAGGCGGGCAAGAAGAGAACGGTGATGAAATCCGAACCCTTATCTTGTATGGGCAGGCCTTGCCCTTTACTAGAAAAGTAAATATCCGTATTCAGGTCCTCAGCAGATATGCACCTTAAGGAATACAGTAACTCGCTGACAGGGGATTCGCGAGTGTTCAGAACCTTACCTCCCGTTCCAGACGGGGGATGAATCGGTTGTAGTCGACTCGGGCCACTGACTCCTGTGTCAGTGTACGAACCCAAGGTGCAAAGACAATATCGTAATTGTCCTCCTTCTCTGCAAACAGTTTTATAATTAAAGGATACCCTTCCTTAGGGTATATAAAAATTAAAATTAAAAATAGTGTCCAATGTCCAAAAAGTCCAAAAAAAAGAAAGGAAAAATTATAAAATAATAAAGAAACCCTAATACAAATTTTTTTTTTTTTTCTAGAAAAAAAATTAAACAAAACCCTACAAAAAAAAAAAAATTTAAACTAAAAAAAAATAACTAAAATAAAGTTGTCTTCTTTTCCGTTCTTTTCGCTTTAATCTTTTGCTCCAAGTCTTTACGAAATCACCAAACTCCTTGGCTCAATTTTTTTCTTTACGTTCCAAAACCTGTAGACAAAAGACAAATACCCAAAAACGTAAAATAGAACAAAAAATAAATCTAAAACCCTAAAAACAAGTCCCTGGCAACGGCGCCAAAAATTGATGTGAATTTTAAGTTGTAGTGAAAGTGGTGAGTAAAAAGGTTCGTTGCTCGAACTTGTGAAGGATTTTTTTAGACTCAAATTAAATTAAATTAAATTGTATCAAATTATAAAAAAGACACCAAGACTTTGGATTCCACCATTGACCAATTAATTGATAAACTCTAATCAATATTCATGCAATATTCTTCTTTAAAGTGATTCTAATATTTGCCTCTACTAGATTTTTGAAGTAGTAGTTGTAATCACAAAGCATGAAACATCAAAAATTTTAAAACCTAGCATGTTCCATCAAAACAACTCACAACTACTCAATAAAAATCAATTTTTATTTTAAGTTCTATGCAAATAATCATGTAAAATAATTGCAATAAATAATTAAAATAGAACTATGCCACTTTTCATGGAACAATGGCTTCCTCCGTCACCTCGGCTAAGGGGTTTAGCTCCTCATATTAATCTCTTGCTCAAAATACATCTTTGGTGTTCAAAAGTTGATTAAAAGAGTGAAAAGTTCTAAGCAGCGGATTCTGTAACTAATATAATCGTTACAGAACCTACTTTTACAGAGAACTGTTGCAAACTGAAGCTAACTGTTGGAAAAATTGTTACAAAAGCTATAGAGTTTGAAAGTTACAGTCACAGATTCTGCGACTTTCTTTTTCTGTTGTTTGTGTTCTTCGTCTTCTCCGGCAACAGCAGCAGCAGCAGAACTCGGGCTTCTTCCAATGATTTTTCTGGCTTCTCTAAGGCTCTAAACTTCCCCTAATTTCTTCCTTACCTTCCTAGGACTCGAACCAACCCTTTTATACATAGTAGAGCAAAGAAAATTCGAGAATAACTTTGGTTTTTTCCTCCACAGCAAGTTGCGATATTTCTTTTTTTTCTTCTGTTTCACGTGTTCTCAGCTGTCCAAACTCCTCCCGTGATAGAAACAAATCTCTAAGAAGAGTTTCCTTCCTCTTCTTCACGTAAGTTTCCAAAAATAAACCAAAAAACTTGCCCAAAATAAACCGTGATATTTTTAACCTTTTTTTCGCTTCCAATTCGAGTTCTAGCCACTTTGGATCCATTCCAACACCCTTACCTCGCCTGTTAAGTCCATAGGAACAAACCCAATCAAATTCAGCCCTTTAATCTCCATAAAAATCGATCAACAATCCATCCACAAAATCGTCTGTGAAAGAAACAAATTCCCGCCATTTTTATGTTTTTTAAAACGTGAAGAAATGTGACCTCTCCCTATCCAGTCCCGGTCTGTACTTAGCAGCTGCTTGGAAATGGGTTACCCCTTATCCAAGATGAGAGTCCGAATAGCAAATGTCCTCCCAGGAGCCTTTAACAACTTTTCGAGCCAATTTTGCCGCAAAAGCCTATTTTTCCAAAAAACACCTACAAGGGATAAAATACCAAAATTAGTGCAAAAATGGGTACTAACACTATACATAAAAGAGATGAAAATAGACACATAAATGCGTCTATCAGGAAGGATGAAGAAAGAAAGCCAGAAAAACATCATCCCAGCAAGTACATATTTGATAAGAAGTGACCTACCAGCATAAGTCAAATCCCTGTATTTCCAAGACTTAACTATGGAAGTAACTATGGGTATCAGGGGATGACAGTCCAAGTAAGACATCCTAGTGAAGAGAAGGGGGACACCCAAATACCTGACAGGCAAATTATCATTAACACAATCCAATATACTTACTGTTAGAGAACTGCTCGGTCGAACTCACAAGCGTTGCTATCTCAAGCTTTTTTTCAAGTTTAGTTGCCAAAACTATAAGTATTGATTTCTAGTCTACTTATAGCTAAGTCTCGGATTAGGATAGTAAGTGTAGTTGAGCGTTCATCAATTGAAGACGAAGAACTACTAAGGGGAGCTTGTGGAACTTCATCAACAAAAGTTATGTGAAGACTTGAACTCATCTATCACTCAAAAGTCCATCTACTCTATCTCCTATTTGAGACAAAAGTTGTATAGCTATATAGACTTCGATTATACACATTTGGTATTTCGAGCTGAGTTTAACTTGTATTTCTCGAAATATGTATTGGTAAGCTTTCGCTTTAACCAAGTTCATCTTATATTCTTGACGAAAGTCAAAAGATGATCATGTGAAAATCGCCTGGTAACATCTTACATGATTTGTGTGAGACAGTCATTTGATGTAGACTCATAATGTTTTGTATTGATCATTCGATCACTTGAAAATTGCTTCGAAGCTAATAGTTTTTGTGAGACAGCTATTGTCGTCTTCTAAGAATGTTTCAATGATTGAAATGGGAGTTTAGAACAAATAACCATGATTGGATATAACAAAGTATGCGTACTTGTATGCTAATTGTTGCAATATATTCCAAGTGCGGGAACCATAGTATGCATACCCCTATGCGTACTGGTTGGTTTGTGAAAGTCCGGGAACTCAGTATGCATACTGCCGTGAGTTTCAAGTTCCGGAATTTAACTGAGGTTGGATGGTATGCGTACCCGTTCGCATACTGGCGAACCCAAACTTGGTCCGACCACTTAGGTATGCGTACTCGTTCGCATACTTGAGAAGGTTATGTTCTAAAATCGGTTTGTTCATGAACTAATACATTTATATAATAAGGAATGCAATCTTTTGCAAACCGTGGCTATAATGTTCATGAATTGATTCGAGTGAATCAAAATCGATTTTGCTTCAATTGTGTCTTGTATACTTCTATGAGAATATAAACAATTGAAAAACTCTAGAACTAGTTTCATTTTAGTCATTTGAACTAGTAATGGTTAAGATGAATAAGGTTGATATGAAAGTGTTCATATGGCTAACTTAAGTTAACTATTGTTGAGCCAACAAGGTGCACATGTTTAGGTACGGTTACTCATATCTAAATGAAGTCACTTTTCATTGTGTGTAACAAGCTAAGTTCGATCTAACGGTTGAAAGATATTAGCTTGAGTCTAATCAGGTTTTCATCTAACGGTGAATATTGAATGCTTTGTTACCAAGGTAACATTGCTTGCAAACCCTGATTTGAAGACTATATAAAGGAGAACTCTAGAAACTGGGAAACCTAATCCCCACACCTCATGTGTGATACTAGTTGCGACTAGAGTCGATTTTCCTTTAACCTTAGGTTTTCTCCAAAACCCTGTAGGTTAACGACTTAAAGACTTCATTGGGATTGTGAAGCCATACCCAATTATTTCTCTATAGTTGCGTGTTCTGTAGTTGCGTGTTCTGATTTATTTGGTGTGGTAGTGCTAACCAACCAAGTGTAAAGCCTATTGGACATACATGATTAATTTGTCACAAAGCATAATGAGAAGAAAGCAGTCTTAAAGGATAAATACTCTCCTTGTGGCGCAAGGTTTCTCACAAAGCCCTAGAATTGTTCTCTTGTAATGAACGTTATAGCGTTCTGCTACTTAGTTAGCTTTGTAATTTCAAAAGGACTTGAAATGCAGCATATGTATGTGTTATCTCATAAAGAATCAAGAGAGAGCAGATATTTACAAAAGTACTTGATAGACTTTTATTTCCCAAATCAAGTGACTCTAAACCACAGAGTGCGTTTACAGTTAGATATAACGCTCACTAATAGATTGAAGCAATCAGGAGGATGTGGTATATCCGTCTAAGTGACTATTTGATTTGGAGGGGATAGACAAGTAAGGTATTTTTCCTTCGTATTCACAAGAAAGTTCCTGATTTGGAATTGTAGCTATCTATGTCGATGGTACAGACATGATGGGTACTCTTGATGTAATAAGAGACCTTAATGCTATTTGAAATCCGAATTTGATGAAAAGTCTGGGGAAAGCTCGACCGAATACTGATCTTGTGGTATATTAATCCACCAGTTCTCATATGTATAAAGTTGTCAGGAAATTTAACAAAGACATACATCCTGATAGCACTCCCATGATTAGTCGAGGTTCAAATGTAAGTAACTGACCATTTCGTCTAAAGGAAGATGACGAAGATGTGTTGGGAGATGAAATTCCCATATCTAAGTACAATAGACGCATTGTTCTACTTAGTATAATAATGTACCCGATTAAATTTTACATCCTCATGGAACTTGTTAGCTAGATATAGCTCAGCGCCAACGCAACGTCATTGGAATGGTATAGTGAATGTTATCATGTACTTAAAAGTCACCATTTACATAAATGTATTATATCCCTGCAAAGACATTAAAAGGAATGCTAATGAAAGTGCAATCCAAAAGTTGTTGATTATAAAAGAACAATAATCTCTTCTCCAAAGAAAGTAATCAGGGGAGATACGGTAGATTATTTTCTAGGTCATTACCGATATTCAATTTCAAAAAGTACATGACTAAAGGAACAGTCTGGAACAACTCTGAAAGTAATCAGGGGGAGATACCGACATTAGGGGGAGGATCCAAGGATATGATGTCGACGTAATTTACTTCGAAATTGATGTTGTGTCGTAGTCTTTTTCCCTTCGATCGAGAATAGTTTTTCGCAAAGGGTTTTGTTACTCGACAAGGTTTTTAGCGAGACGACACTAAAAGCATCAAGTATGTTGAATGTTGAAGACATAAAGATCGCGTTAATATTATTGAAAATATCTGAATCAAAGAAATGAAACACGATAGTACGTTAAGCAACGTAACTTCCAGAATCAACAATATGGTCATATAAACATTCAAGTCACCAAAGTAAAGTGTGATAGACTCCTTTTGACTGCATTAGACTAATGAAAATTTTCTGACATCAGGGGGAGCATCTAATGGTGTGTTGAACTATTTTCCTTCACCGAGGTTGCTTTTTCCCACAGGGTTTTGTTACTCGGCAAGGTTTTTAATGAGACAACAACAAAACACCGGGAAGTAATTTCCTAGCTAAGGCTATTGTTTTTCCGACAAGCATTTTCTGCATTAGGAGCTGTGAAGAAACTAGTCAACTTCAACAGAGCAAAGTAATCATCGGGAACGGATCACCTTTACTTGCATCTGTCACGTTGTACTCTTTTCCCTTCGTCAAGGCTTTGTCCCACTGGGTTTTCCTTGTCAAGGTTTTAATGAGGCAACATATTCGAGTCCAACTATGTTCTAAGTTTGCTTAATATTGTACCCTTTTTCTTCAGTTCAGGTTTTGTCCCTCTGGGTTAGTCTAACGAAGTTTTAACGAGGCAATTAACTTAGAATCGTCGATCTTTGAAGATCATATTGCATGTGATGAACTACATGTAAAGTACGAGACAACATGTGAAGTACTACATGTGAAGAGTTGTACCAAGGTTTTATCCCGCTGGGTTTTTCCTTGTCAAAGTTTTAATGAGGAAAATTGATTTCGGCACAAGTTATCAAAGAGAGGATGACATTTGAAGACCTACATTTGAAGCACTATATGTGAAGCACTACCTCTGGAGTTTCATTGTTGAACCGCATAAGGGGGAGTGTTAAAGGGCTTATGCCCATGGATGCGCGGGCAAAAAATTTTCTTTTTTTTTTGGTGCTTGACCTATGATAAAACAACAACACAATTAGGTCTAAAAAAGAAAGAAATAACATTTGTTATTTGCAGCCAAAAACAGAAGAGTCACAATGCAAAGCAAAAAACAAAGGAAAAGAGTATCAAACCAAAAAAAATAGTTTTCCGCCGTATTATTCTAATCATATGGTAATTAACTGATACAGTTATACATACACATTTTTGTATTTTGTATTTCATTTTTCCTAATGCCCATTTGGTCTGTATGCTTCTCTTTTTCATTTCAGGTCCTCAACTAATAATAGTACTTGAACTTCAATTTTAAGTTGGAATTCATAAAATCAATTCACGCAATATGATTTGAATAGGCGTGTGGACTTTACTAAAAAAATGTTAGCAAGATTTATGGCAGCAACAAAACCTTGTCCAACTAAAGGATGTGTGAACCATTAGAACAAATAAGACACCATTAACTATCATCTCCACCTAGTTTTAGTCTTTTATACTTCCATCACAGAGTAGCGATGGATGGTAAACTTCGAAACTTCACATTCTTACTCTGGAAATCGAGAAAAAGTAGCCTAAAAAACATAGGATCTAAAAACTGTAAATAATTAAGTATCTATATGGCCAGAAAAATTTACTTCAGTAATCTATAAGAAATGTAATCCTGTACGGGCGACAATAGCTATGACCTGAGCAAAGTGGTTATTTCTGCTATTTAATCTTCAACATTGACATTTGACAATGTAAATTACTAAAGTAAAGTATTTTACTACTGATGTTTTCATCGAAATCCAACAAACCTAGTCCAACTTACCACCACATCTATTTAATCTTCAATATAGACAGTGTATACTACTAAAGTATAGTATTTTACAGCTGATACGTCGTCATAAGAATCCAACCAATCTACTATAAATTTCTCTAATCAAAATAAAATTATGTACCAATAATGTAGCTATTCAGTTTGGGGGTTTTAGAGGAAGAGATCGAAAACCTGGCGAATCGAAGAGACAGATAAAAATATTGAAAAATCTTCTCCAAGATAACTATACTTATATCTGGCCCTGGGAACGTTACTTCTCCACGTTGTGACTATGCAAAACCACCTGCCGAACTACAATTAAAAAACCTAAGATTAAACCTAAATTCGGAAGTCAAATCAAGAAGACACGCCCGAATTAAAAATTGAGTAAACCTGAAGAAGCAAGCATGTTTTTTATGGTTTGAGCAACCACAGCCGCGTCTATACTAATAGCAAATTCAAACGTTCTGCACTAATCAAGATCCATTTGTTGCCCTGTTGTTATTCAACTGCAATAGAGATCGGATGGCTACCGTGAAACACACCTTAACTTATAAGCGTCAAAGAATCCAAGATGTTTATCAATAAATAAAATAATACATGTTAAATTCAGTAGAAGCTGCAGAGTAGCCACAAATCTCAATAAACAAAGAAGGAATTAAAATTCAAACCACAGTTACTATTATATCTCTTTAAACTTCTTGGTAGAAAACGAATCGGTTGTGGTTGCTTTACCAAAGAAGGAATTCACAGATAGTGGAGAACTAATTGACCCAAAAAAATCATTGTTCTGTGACCAACAAAAAAACAGAAACTGGTTCCTCCAAAAATTTGAGCAAAATAAAATTATCCAATTCACAATTTACGTAAAAACATGCCAGCAAAGTAGAATTTTCCAACGATCCATTCACGAAACAGACCCATGTTTAAAATAAAATTACCTCATCGTTTTCATTAGGCTGTTTCTGAAACCAATCAATATTCAATGCCTACAACAAAAACCCAAGTTAAAATCTAGGGTTACCCAACAAAAAAAAAAATTGGAAAATGAAACGATTCAAACAAAAGCCATAGTTTCAAACAAAAAAAACAAATTTGGAAATGAAAGGGCGAACCATTTATATGATTTTATCTGACGTAACGGAAGAAAAGTTTAAGAAAGAATTGCTGTGGAGAAGGAATTCAATAAGACAGAAGCGGGGTCCAGATGATGCGCATTGGACACGTGGGTCTAGGGGTGCACAGAACCGAGTGAACCGAATCGAACCGAGTTAATTCGAGCCGAAACCGAATCGAATCGTTCATCTAACGGTCGGTAGCAGTTTGAGATTTCAAAACCGCTAGATTCTCGGATCGGTCCACAGTTTTAGTCTCAAAACCGACCGAACCGAACCGTATAAACCGTTAGATATGACCCTTCGATTTAATATGAACATTAGATCCTAGCCGTCCACTGTTAACATATATACACCTTTTACCCTAACCCTAAACTGAAACGTATTTTCTTCTTCTCTTTTCTTCTTCTTCGTCTTTGCAGCGGCACTTCTCTTCTCCCTCACTGGCATCACCATCCCGGCCATCACCTTCATCAAGACAACCATAATCACCACCTCTTTCTTCTTCTTTCTTCTACTTTCTCTTCTTCTTTCACAACTTCTTCTTCTCCTTTTCCACCGACACGGCTACACCACCACCACCTGCAACACCACCATCACCTGCTACACCATCATCAACAGCACCACCACCTGCTACATCACCAGCACCACCACCTTTCGGTTGATGATAGATTGAAGATTGATGACCATATTAGAATTTTAGGGTTCTTAATTTATTTTTATTTTTAATTTCTAATTTAATTTAATGGTTAGATTTGACTTGTGTGATCATGGGTTTCAATTCATATTGATGAATGTTTATTTGAGTTGCTTAATTTGTGCAGGATAGAAAGTTGGTTGAAGCAAATATTTCATGTTCATAATAATACTATGAATTTCTTGATTGTGTTTGTTTCATGTGATCTGAAGCTGAAGCAATTGCAGATTGTATTTTATGAATCACTCTGTAATTGTCAGAAGAAATTAAATTTTAAGAAATGGATATAAAATTTGTGAGATGAAAATTTGTGAAATGGAGATAAAATTTAGGAGAGGAATTTATCTCTGAAAAACCGACCGAGCCGGATACAGTTTAGAACCGAACCGATGTCACTACAGTTCAGTTTCAGTTTCAAAAGTAAAAACTGACCAATACTCAGTTCCGTCGACGGTTTTACCTAAAAACCGCACCGACCGACCGATGTGCAGCCCTACGTGGGTCTAAGATTACGATGGTAAGACAAAGACAACACTACTGTTGTATAAGCATTGATATTATATCCATGTAACCATATAATTTTTATCAATAGAATCTTTATCTTTCTCTTTCCCTATTGTTCCACTGCAACATATTTTAATTATTATCTCTTATTTAGTAAGAAATTTTCATAATAATAGTGATTACTATATATATATATATAGTTATAAAGGTAAAAACAAAAGTATTCGATTAAAACAAAAATAAAAGGATTAATTGCATTGTTTATGCATATCTGAATTTAAATATCATTGGAGTTAATAAAACATGATACTAATTATTATTAAATGACAATTAAAAATTACTTTTAAAAATGTTTATTTTCCTTATGGGCTACAATAAGACAATTAGAAATGATTTTTTCACCAAACATTAAACTACTTTATTTTGACAGAATGGCAAAGACCAGTCACCAGTACAACAGAAACACTTTTGAAAATTTACAACAATATCAACCCTCCCTTCAGTGCATAGATTTCATTCATCACGGTAGATTATAACATTAATCAAAGTGTTAACTCTATTTAGTTTCAATTACTTGGTTGATACAAATTTCAATTTTAGTGACTAGAAGCCAATGTAGTTAATTCCGAATTCCGGTACGTCTCGGTCAGGACCAAGATATTGGGACAACTTTCTCTCGGTGAGGTTCTCGGTGAAATCTCGGAGTAACTAACCGAAAATTCGTTTCGAATTTCATAGATATAGCATGTATATCAAGCATTATTCAAACATTTTCCACACATAATTGTGTGTAAATACCACCAATATATTAAAATAGAAACAAGTTTTCACTCATAATAAACCCTAGACCCATATAAATTTCAAAAACTTCAACCAAGTTTCCAATTAATTCCTACCAAATCACCGGAGATTCAACCAAACATTCCGGACGATGCCGGCCATTCTGCTACCTTAAGAGCCGAAACCGGAATTTACGGCGAGATCTCGACCATTTGGCCGCAATTGACTACATTGGCGGAAACTTCTTTTTCCCTTTTGGCCTTCATTTTTCCATTTCTTGTTCGTCTCAATTAGATACTATAGAATTATATGGCATGGGTCCATTACATCGTTTTTTATTTTTATTTTTCTTTTTAATGGTGGTCCATCGTGGTCATATCCTCCTTGATTATAAGTATGCAACAGAGAATACTTGATCCCCCATAACTTAGTGGGTGGGGTCATGAATGATCATCAATCATTCACCAGCATGCTACTCTTCTTGCTAATGCATGGTGAGATTGGGACAGTCTTATGGCATGACCACACATAATAAAATGTCCCCTTACATAAAAATGACTTTTTGCCTTGTCATTGACAAAAAGGCTTGTTAAAGCTGATACTTGAATAGGTATATATATTCTGGTTTCTTCTTTTGTTTCACGTGGTCCTCCTCTGTCTTGAAGTTCGTGTCCACTGATTTTGGGTCTATTAGGATGTTGTGATAATCACTCCTCTCTTGCAAAACAAAAATCTCTATTTCTTGCTCACATAATCTGCTCATATCATCATTTAAGTAAGGGGGGAGGGGAAGGTTCTTCAATCAACAAACAGAAATGGAGCTCAATGATGAAGATGATTATAAACTCTACTGGGAAACCATGTTCTTGGAAAATGAAGAACTTGAACTTGACAGGTAATCAACTTTCATCAACTACTAGCACGAGTACTCAACTCAGTTAGTACTACTTATTACCCCGTGCTAATTAAGCTATATGTTACATATGATTTGTTTGAAATGCAGTTGGGGATTTGATGAAGTACCCATTTCCAGCTACTGCGATTCGAGTTCGGTTGACGGAGCGGTGTCGTCTCCTCCGGTGACTACAAAACACATTGTTTCTGAGAGAAATCGAAGGAAGAAACTCAATGATAGATTACATGCATTACGAACTGTAGTTCCTAAGATTAGCAAGGTAAACTAATTAATTTCACACTAACCGCACAAATTACTCAATTTTTTGCATAAAAACAATCACACACCATCAAATGGCCTAAACTAAGAAATTTGTGTGATTTGGTTATTATTAGATGGATAAGGCCTCAATAATCAAGGATGCAATCGAGTACATTCAAGAATTACACGAACAAGAACGAGCTTTGCAGTCCGAAATAACCGAACTTGAATTCAGAAAATTGAGGAGATCAAAACGTATGAATATATCGGAAACAAAGAAGAAAAAGATCGATCATACCCCGGAAGATTCTAGCGGATCACAAACATCATCTATTGACTCTCTCGAAGTAAGTAAGTTCTTGAACAAATTTTTCTCTTGAACGCGACCAAAGTTAAGCATGATTATTGTGTTTTTGATTTTTCAGCTTAGGATTTCTAATGTGAGCGAGAAGACAATGGCTGTAACCTTAACATGTGATAAGAACTCAGATACAATGGTGAGACTTTGTGAAGTTTTTGACTCCTTGAAGCTTAAAACTGTCACTGCCAACATTTTTGCCGTGTCCGGGAGACTATGGAAGACAGTTTATGTTGAGGTACACAATCTTTTCCATTAAACTCCATTTATATATTTGATATAACAATTTTTAAAGTAACATTATGCCTATACTTTTGATTCTTATTTTTCATATAGGTTGAGGAAGAAGAGAAAGATGAACTGAAAATGAAGATAGAAGCAGCACTTACAAAGTCCTAATATGAGTTTCTAGTCTCACCATTAACTCACTGGTTTCTACATTTCTGGATTTTTCAGAGTTTTTTCTTCCTATATCAGCTTGATTGATTGTGCTTCTTTCACATAGAAGAAAAGTTGATATGTAGGAGTTTAAATTGCTTTGTCCATTTCGCCTTTTTTCTCATTTTGGGTGAGAGTTCTAGCATACATAGCTGAATGCAATTTTCTATTGCACCCTTCTTTGTACTTCTTAGCATCCAAAATTGCTTGCATTTTAAGTATCAGAGAAGAAACACTAGTTAAAGCATTGGGAAAAGGCCTTTCTTGGCAATGTTGCCATCCCAATATGTATGCCATTTTCTTCTGTCTAGGCCGCGGAGGCAATATGCAAATAAAATTCAAGATTGCTGCAACATTTTAGGGGTGAAAACTACCGATCCTCAAAAATAACAAAATTTGTAGGATAGGATGACAAGTTGTACAATGAGAACAACACTCTTGAACAAATAGCTGGATTATGTTGGTCGAACGGACTTTTGGGGACTACTCAAAAATGGAGAGGACTATTTTGTGATAGGATTGTCTACCCTGTCCTAAAGTGTGGAAATGACTAACCTATCCTTAACCTAATTTAATTTAAAACCAACCTAATAACCACCTATATATATATATAACCACCACCTCCTCCCACCACCACCCATCACCTACCACCTCCAACTACCACCACCACCAACCACTACCACCTCTATGTATATAGCTTAATTTAAATCATTAACGAAGATATTCTCACAAACCCATTACTTGTCATTCATTTTTGGTTGAAGAAATGAGAAGTAATCATCAAAATGAGTTGAAAATGAAAGTTGCAGAGAGAAGTTCGGCTAGGAATTATGTGAAACAGTTTGTCGAACTAGCCGAACTCAGCTTTAATGGAGTTTTTTCTTTCAGAAAAAAGTTCGGTTACCTCGTAAAAAAAAAATCCCAGTCGAACTTTTAGTTCGGTTACGTCGCAACTTTTTTTCGTTTTTTTCCTAGCCGAATTTTTAGTTCGGTTTTGTCGCAATTTTTTTCTACTAACCGAACTTTTTTCTGAAAACCTATATATTGAGTTCGGTTACGTCGAGAGAAAAATTCCCAGCCGAACTTTTAGTTCGGTTACGTCACAACTTTCTTTTTCCTAGCCGAACTTTTCTCTGAAAGCAAAAACTCCATTAAAGCTGAGTTCGGCTACCTGTTCTTCAGATGTCGTAGCCGGACTTCATTTCCATGGTCGAAATCAGTTTATAAATTTCTCATTTTTTCGAAAGTTTTTGTCAATTCAAGCAACATTAACTAAATTTGAAGTATACTTAAGTACCCAAAACCCTCATTTCGAAATCAACCATCTTAAAAAAAAAAACCAAAACCCCCTTCTTCTCAAAAATTATTCTTTTAAAAACACTCAGCTAATTAATCTAACCTCACTAATCAATCATTACACTAACACTAATTAATCATTACACCAAGTAATTTAATCACCAAGGGCAAGTTTGGTATTAGAAAAAAACTAAGTTAAGGGGTGGCTCAAATTTACTTCAAATATCCACCCCAAAATAGAAGAGTAGCCCCCCACCTTTTTTGAGTAGTCCCCAAAAGATCATTCATGTTGGTCTTGCGCGCTCTTTAGTAACACAATTTGGAATTGGGACCGTTTGTTGAATAATGTTGAACCTTTTTAGGATTACATCAACAATGTTGAAGACGTCTAAAGATAATGATAGTTCAAAGATCGTGCACTGATAATCAATTTGAAACATCAAACTCATCCGTCATAAACACTGATTATATTTAGAGAAAGCACGCCGACATTGTCACCGGAAAAAGAAAAAGAAAACAAAGTTGCTAGTAGGGGTACCAATTTGCTTGGGCTGTACCAATCCTTACACTCCCAAGCAAATTTGTAGCCCTATTATCAACCATGAAAAACAATTAATGTGTATGCCTCGGACCTTTTACGCAAAACTCAAATCCACCAATAATCAAGTTTTCTTTAATGGAGTACTCTACGCCCTAGTTAGTAATTAGGCAAATCATGAACTGACCGAATCCAACTTCCGAATTATTCCAACCACGAACTCAGTTCGCGCATTATCTGGGCCTCACGGATTATCCACGAATAATTAAGGAATTCGAACTATTCGTCCCATTAATTCGCCAAAATTATACAACAGTTTCGTTGTTTTCAAATATTTTATATATGTACCAATAAAATCCTAAAAATTACAGGATAATCACCCAACATCACGTTAAAAGGTATTCTTTCATAACTTTATATATATGCCGAATTTTCGGTGACGAACTCATATCAGTAAAACGAATTATACACGTATGTATGCCTCTCCGAACTACAACCGAATCTTGACTCGTTGACCAGATTTTTGACTGGATCCGAATCAGTATAATACTCGTGCGTTTGCCATCCCGAACTTCTCTCCGTATCCCTAATTGCTAACTAGGAGTCTATCGCCCAATCCATGGTTTTTAAAATCGTGCGATTCACGACAAGATTCGTTTCATTTTGCGTCAAAGTTTTGAACCCGTTACCTCGTGGGTCACAGGAGCGGCATCTAACCAATGTTCCACCTTGATTTTTGTTGATGTTCAGTGAACTTTATTAGTATATATAGGAACGAAAGACCAAAACTAGGGAAACACAAACCCTAAGACATTGTTCCAACTTAGTTGTTGTGTTAAAACTCAATATATTTTATATTTATACCAGTTATACATCTAAAATCAAACCTTAGGAATATTTTATGTAGTTCAAAAATATTTATAGGCATATATTTACGATTTAATAATCAACCATGAATCTAAAATTCACGATTTAACATATGATTCGATTCTCAAAATTCAAAAACGATTCACGATTTAAAACCTTGGTCTCAGCTATTGCCGGAAATTGCATCACTGTTGAAAGAGCACCTGTTTTGACCAAACAATCTCTTACTGAAGTTAACTTGTCAAGAAACAATTTAATTGACAAAGGTGCCATTCTTATTGAAAAAGGTCACAATTTAATCTGAGCATAAATGCCATTAGACGGCTGGGGCAAGAGTTGAAGCATAAGCAGTTGTATGTAAGCCTGAATTTGTATTCCCAATGAAGGGTCCTCAAAGGGTACTAATAATTGGGTTCTAAAATTATAATTTTGGTTGTCAGCCAAGAGGATTAGCACCATATGATAAAAGACAGGTCTCTCTCTTTTTCTTCCAATTAACTGAGCAAAACCTCATACTGAACCGCCTAGATAGACTAAGCTAAAATCGTACCCTCACAAATTTTTCAATAGATCTCACAAAAAATGGTCCCCTGATAACTCTATATGAGAGCCCACCCATGTAAAGGAGGCGGTTTTGTCTAGACCAACTACGCGGTTCATAAAGAACCACTGTTAACAGGGAGACTATCTAATTTTAATTTACTTAATTTAATTTGAAGAGCTGAAACTGGTTGGCTTCTTGTGTTGAGTCATCACTAGTAAGTAGTAACACAAGTAGGATGTTGGGTAGTACAAGTAGAATGGTGGTGGTGGTCGTAGTAGAACCAGTTAACTTTTCATTGAACTCTTTTATTACTTAGTTTGGGGAGCAACAAGGACAAAAATAAAAAATGCTATTCTCTCGTATCCCATTGACTCTAGTAAATTACCTGTTGTAGTCTTGCGCTATTTAACAATGTTATTTTATTGATAAGTCCGCACAGAGTTGTTGGATTTCATTGTAATATTTGAAGGTCTCTATTTCACCGTTGATGCTATTTAACTTGATAAGCTCGGTTTTTACTTTCTTGTCTCTGATTTGTGCACCTTACTAGACCTTTGATGTTGTAAGTGCTGCTTAATTAGTTACAAGATGAGTTAACAAGTGCAATAGCGTGCCTCGAGCGTCGACTAAAATTAGCACCCAGTTTTCTATTGAGAATGAAAAAACCTTATCATAATTTAACATACTCTCTTGCTTTGGTTTTCTCCGGTGTCTCAAAAGCTGTCATTAGCAGGGTAAGCATGTGAATACATGTTTATATGGTTGTTTGTTCAATCAATCGAGCTTCTTTCTTTTCGATAAAAAAATAAAACCAATACGATAACATATGACACGAAAATAAAAGTAGCCCTTTAATAATTCTATCAAGTAACAACCAAGTATAGTTAACATGAATAAAGCTTCCATGTTTGCAATACATGAATGCTAAGAGCAAAAAATTGATGACCAACTGATTTTCCACTCTTGAGAATTGAACTGCATTTCTGTCTTTCGGTTAATAGGGAAGTCAAGACTTAAGAGAGAGAGATATTGATGAACTATCATGTGAGCACTTGTCCTGTAACTGGGGAACCCACTCTAGCGTAAAATTCTTGTCTAGTCAGTGTCCTTGGATTCTGGTTATGTCCGTTATCTCTCTGTTATGTTTCTATTGTCTGACAAAGGAATTAGAAGTTTCTTGTTTGGAGAAGACAATTAATATCCCGGATGTTTAATTTTAACATCATTAAATCATGATTTGATTGGGGTTGGGGTATATCTAATGAGATAAAACCTGGGTCATTTAGAAGTAAAACAGACCACCTCTTAACCATGTATTTTCTAAATGGCTAATATACCCTTGTTTAATTAACACTAAAATTTCTAATTAGCTTAACTAATTGAGTTTAGATTAAAATTTTGAAAATAAGAATTCAGTAGATTAAACCTTTTGTCTATCTTATGAGTTCGATTTCGATCAAAAATTTCAGTTCTCAAAATGTGAAAAGTCGGCAAGGTCGAAGATTGAATAAGGTGCCGACTAACTTTGGCCGGCAAGGTCGACGTTTGAATAAGGTGCCGACTAAGTATAACCGGAATGGTCTTCGGATGAAGAAAACACCGACTATTTCTGGTCGGAATGGTCTATGAATGAAGAATATGCCGACTATCTTGGGCCATCTATCTTATGGTCGGCATATAAATATTTCCTACAATGCCGGCTATCATATAGTCGGCATGCAAATAATTTCTAACATTGCCGGCTGACTTATAGTCGGCATGCAAATAATTTCTAACATTACCGGCTGTTGAAAAGTCGGCAATGTTATCTTGCCGACCTTTAGTTATACCCAACAGAAATTATAATAGAGGTTCACTCCAGAAAAGTCAGATGCCTTGAAAAAAGTTCTTGGATCAACCTCCTCTTCTTCCTCCTCTGATGATGTGCATTCTTGATAGTTGAGGGGATTGCTAGGACTCTCCATAAACCTTAGAAATTCTTCAGGATCTTTCTTACCCATCAGAAGTAACTTTCTTACAGGGAAATTCTCTTCAGTTTCATCTTTAGGATCTTCTAAAGAAGGATAAATCTTGTCAATAAATTCCAATAGCTCTGCTGCATTGCTAACAAGACAAGGGATATCTTCTATTTTTCCCTCTGGGAACCTAAACAATACACAAGTAAAAGATATGAAAATTATACACATTGAAACATGGTTCTGGTAAGACAGTCGGCATGGTCGATAATCTAAACTTTGTCGACTAATACATAGTCGGAGGGGTTGTAATCATCTACCACGCCGACTAACACACAGTCGGTATGGTCCTATTCAAGAAAGATGCCGACTATTAATTCAGGAAAATCAAGTTTCTGTGACCTAAAGTCGGAACGGTACAAGTCTAAGAAAATGCCGACTAGATATAAGTCGGCAAGGTTGGTTATTGAATACCTTGTCGGCCCTGGTTATTGTTTAACAGTCGCCATGTCTATTATGAAAGGTCGGCATGATCTTCATGTTACGACTACCATTAAAATCTTAAGGCCGGCATCTAAAATTTCAAAAAACCCTGCCGACTAAAAACCATGAAAATCATAGTTTTCGATTTCTAACCTAATAACAATAAAAAAACATAAAACAATAATGGGTTTGAGTTTAGAAATCACTTACAGTCTTCTTTTCGCCGGTGGAGGGTTCTTCTCAACATTCTCAGGGATTGCATTCTCGGGTTTACTCATTCGAACTTTTCCCTTACCTTTTTCCCCTGATTTGGATCTTTTGATGTTACCTGTTGAATCTCAATTTCTACTTGATCGTTTAGAATCAACCATTTTTTGTAGAAAAATCAAAATTGAAATTTTAGGTTCATGGAATAAGATGAAGGAAGGAGAAGAGGAGAGGGATTAGAAGAAGATTAAACGGTTTTTAGTTTGTAAGTTTAGGGTTTAGTTTTTAGGTTAATTAGTGCAGGGGTGCTAAAGTAACTTCACCCAGCTTTGACCTCCCCTTAGTAAGGGCACTATGTCCATTTAAATACCCAATCAAGCCAGGCATTAAGTTTGCTCAACCAATATTTGATTTGCAAGAATTCATTACGAGTCTCTCAAGTCTAACGCGAGTCGCGACAATCCCAAGATGTTAAATAACCCAAGTTCCAAGGCCAGAAGGGTTCATGTTGGGTTCCTAGTCCTAACCATAGCAGTAATGCCAGCAAATTCTTTGTGCCTTTTTGGTAAGGATTTCTCGACACTTTTGTGTGTTATCAAATTTCGACATCTCAGTTTGCACTGTTTAGAGCCCCAATCTTTTGTTAGTGTTTTCTTTGCTGAAACAACTTAATTAGCATAATTTATATAGATTACAACTTCTAATTAAAAAAATAAACAACAAGTAATCAGCTTACATTTTCTTTATGAAACCTGACCCAAAGAGGTCAATATTTTGCTTTAGCCAGTACTCAAATATGAAGACCATGTATGCAGTTGCAAAGTAATAGGTAGAGGTACAATTTATTTGATCAACAACCACATTGTTGTCTCTGATCTTACCGACTCTAGTGGATTACATGTCTTTCATTTACATCGGGATTCAGCTGATGTCTGCACCCTAGACTTCTTCGTAGATGTTGAAGGTTTAAGTGCTGATTAGTTACAAGAAGGAATTAGCAAACGAGTCTCCACTATCTACCAAATTAAGTATCATCTTTTTCACTGAGAATGGAAAAACCTTATAATGATTTAGCATACTCTTTTGTTTTGGTTCTCTCCAATGGCTCAACAGCTCTCGCCAACATATTAGCATGTAAATATGGTATTAAAAAGCCTTGAACTAACCTAATAAGCCAATAATGGAACGATAATACGACATCACACGAAATGAGAAGAGAAGTAGTCCTTTTTTATAATGTTATTACCATGTGTAATTGTTAGCGATACATGAAAACTGAAAGCTAAGAGCAAAGAATTGATGACCAGCTAAAAAATTTACCATTGAGAATTAACCGAAAACATATCATGTCTATCAAGCCCAACACTCTGATTTTGCCAGCTGATTGTATCAAAATGAAGAACTTGAACTTGCTAGGTAATCAACTTTCATCAACTATAGTGTACGAGTACTTTAGTACTACTTGGTACCCCGTACTAATTAAGCTGTGTTACATATGATTTGTTTGAATTTGAAATACAGTTGGGGATTTGATTTGATGGAGCGGTGTCGTCTCCTCTGGTGACTACAAAGCACATAGTTTCGGAGAGAAATCGAAGGAAGAAACTCAATGATAGATTACATGCACTAAGAACTGTAGTTCCTAAGATTAGCAAGGTATAGGGTTGTCAATGGATAACCGAATATTCGATATCCGTCCGAGTCCGTTTGAATCGTTAGGATATTATCCGAAATTTCGGGTAACGGGTAACGGATACGGATACCTTATCGGATATTCTTACTTTAACGAAACGGATACGGAAAAGTACTATCCTATAGGATAATATCCGTTATCCGTTAAAGAATGCATATGCAATTTTTTTTTAAAATTTTTTTTGAGTAATATATTTAGTTGTTAACTTGGTAGTATATGAAGACTTAGAAATAAAATATTATGGAAGAAAAAAAAAAACACAACTAGTTTTGTTGGTTGTGAGAAAAGCGGGGGATTTTTCAATTCTGATAGAGAAGATTAAAGATTTGAGTTTTGTTTAAATATAATTTAATATAATAATTTCCTTAGAGTTTAAATATAATTAAAACACAACTAGTTTTGTTGCATTTGATCAAGGTTTGGTTTTATTTAGTTGAATTTCGTTAGAGTTTCTTTGATTTATTTACAATTTATCAAATGTACAGAAAGACTAGAAAAGAATTTAAATTATTTTTATTATAATGAATTACTATCGGATATTACCGGATATTATCGGATATCCGATATTGTTATCCGAACGGATACGAAAAATATTTTTGAATATCCGTCGGATATTATCGGATATCCGGTAATCTTATTGGTAACGGATATGGTAGAGGCCATATCCGTTTCGATAGGTACCGTTGACAGCCCTAGCAAGGTAAACTAACTAACTGCACAAATTACTTAATTTCTGCACAAAAATAATCACACCATGGCATGAAATGGACTAAACTAAAATCTTTGGGTGATTTGGTTAATTAATTATTAGATGGATAAGGCCTCAATAATTAAGGATGCAAGCGCTTCAATCCGAAATAACCGGACTTGAATTCGAAAAACTGAAGAAATCAAAACTTATGAATTTAATGAAAACAGAGAAGAAAATTATCGATCATAACCCCGAAGATTCTAACGGATCACAAACATCATCTATTGACTCTCTCGAAATAAGTTCTATGTTGAAGGCAATTTTAAGAGCCGAAACTGGTTGGCCGCTCTTTTGTTGAGTCCTCACTACTGGACAACACTACTGAGCAGAGACACCGTAACAAATATTATGTTTAGTAGCACAAGTAAAGTGGCGGTGGGAGTAAATAGAATCTGTAACTTCTCTATAAAGTTATTCCTGTAACTTCATAATTTTTCATCCCAGATCCCATTGACTAGTAAATTACCTGTTATGTATCTTGGGCTAATAATGTTATATTTTATTGATAAGTCATCATGAATTTTTTGGCATTTATTCTTATGTTTGAAAGTCCCTGGTTTCCGGGTGATGCTTCATAGTCTATAGCTGGTAACTTAAAGAGCTAGTTTTTTACATTATTATCTTATTTATGCACCTGACTAGGCTTTTCCCTGGATCTTGATGTTGTAAGTGCTGCTCAATTAGTCACAAGAATGAATTAGCAAGCGCAACAATGTGCCTCCAGCATCAACTAAAATCAGCACAAACTTTTCGATCGAGAATGAAAAAACCTTATCATAATTTAACATACTCTTTTGTTTTGGTTTTCTCCGATATCTCAAATACTCTCATCAACCGATAAGCATGTAAATACATTTTTGCTTCAATTAAAAAATGCAAATACATTTCTATATTTTTTTTCTTTTTCTGCTTTGTTTCTTTTCATATTGGTTTTATAATCCAATCAAGTGACAACAAAGTGTAGTTAACATGAATAAAACTTCCATGTTAGCACCAATTCATGAACGTTGAGAGCAAAAAATTGATGACCAACTAAATTGTTCACCATTGGGATATGACTGACAATATATCAAGTTTAGGGGCAAAGAATCAAAATCCATAGTATCAAAAATTATGGGTTAATTCATTTCTCTTGGAACTAAATTTAATGATTTTCTTTCTTTCTTTGCTTCATATATTGTACTACCTCCGGTTCTACAAAAGAGGTATTATCACTTTGCTATTTTAGCCTAGAAATAAGCAAAATTGACAAACATAGGAAGTACACTCATTCTAAAGTTTGAAGAAAGTATGAAGACTTTGGTTTATGATACGAAGGCTTTGGTTTACGAAGCCCAACATTCTGATTTTTGAGTAAACTGAAATAATCCTTGAGGATTTTCACAAGAACTTCAACATGGAATTGATTTAATCCTTTCTTCATGAATACTAAAAGGTGAGAGTTAAAAAATGGTGACCAAGTCCACCGTGGAGAATTGAACGGAATTCGGCATTTCGGTTAATGGAAGAGAGTGAGAGAGAGACTGAATTATTATATGAGCACTTTTCCAGTAACAGTTTTTTTTGAGTTTTGTGATCATTCAAACGTGCATACCACTGGGCAAGTCCTGCACTCGCATAAATTGGACAAGAACATTTTAAAGCCTCGGACTGACATTTCATCATGTGAAATAAAGAGTAAAGATCGATCACTAGGAGTAACTTATTCTTTCCTTAATTTTTTTACTTGTTCTTCTGCTTGAGATTTCCTTAAGATCTTCGGCCAAGCATAAATGGTGCAAGCTGTAACTTCTCTGTAATGTTATTCCTGTAACTTCTCTGTAATGTTGTTCCTATAACTTCTCTCTAACTTCGCTATAATCTTACATCTCAGATCCCATTGACTAATAAATTACATGTTGTATGTGTTGAGCTAATAATATTATTTTATTGGTAAGTCATCATAAAGTTGTTGGCATAATTCCAATGTTTGAAGGTTTCTGGTTTCCCGTTGTTTTTTCATGGTCTATAGCCGATTACTTAAAAAGCTTGTTCTTTACTTTGTTGTCTTATTTATGCATCTTACTAGACTCTTCCCTGGATCTTGGTGTTGTAAGTGCTAATTAGTCACAAGAATTAGCAAGCGAACCAATGTGCCTCCAGCGTAAGCACATACTTTTCCATTAGGAATGAAAAAACCTTATCATAATTTAACATACTTTTTTGTTTTGGTTTTCTCCAATATCTCAAAAGCTCTCATCAACAAATACAAGTATGTAAATAAACTTTTGCTTCAAATAAAAATGCAGATACATTTTTATATGTTTTTTTTACTTTTTCTGCTTTGTTTCTTTTCTTCTTTTCGTTTTGTTTTTATAATCCAATCAAATGACAACCAAGTGTAGTTAACATGAATAGAACTTCCATGTTAGCAACAACGCATGAACGTTGAGAGCAAAAAATTGATGACGAACAAAATTGTTCACCATTGAGATGTGACCGACAACATATAATGTTTAGGGGCAAAGAATCAAAATCCATAATATTAAAAATTATGGGTTAATTCATTTCTCTTGGAACTGAAACCTACTTATTTTCTATCTTTATTTGCTTTATATATTCAGTTAGCACTCAATCTAACGTTTGAAGAAAGTACGAAGGCTTTGGTTTATGAAGCCCAACATTCTGATTTTTGAGTAAAATGAAATACAACAATGTTTTGGGGACTAGCCCAAAACAGTGGGGGACTACTCTTAAAGTTTGGAGGTGGATATTTGAAGTAATTTTGGGTCACCCCTTATCTAATATTTTTTTTAATACCAAATTTACCCTTGGTAATTAAATTAGTTAGATTAGTTAGTGTTAGTGTGATGATTAATTAGTGATTAGTTAGTGATTAGTGAGTTATTAATAGGATAGTTTTGTTAGAATGAGATGAAGAAGAAGGAGAAGAAGAAGAAGAAAAGATGAAGAAAAATAGGGAAGAACCCAAAAAAAATTATTTTGAGTTTAGTAAATATGATATGAGTGATTCATGTGATGATACCTCCTCCTCAGAATCAGAACCTCCTTCATCTCCTAAACTATTTGTCAATACTTCTAACGATCCGGGTATGAGTTATTTCTTAGATGATGAATGTTTTTTTCCCCAAACTCAAGCTAATGACCCAAATGATGAATTTTATCAGCCACAACCAGAATATGAAGTTATGGTTACTCAGGTATGTCTCAAATTTAGTTAATGTAGCTTGAATTGTGCAAAAAATAGGCCAAATCGAAAATTTCAGGAAGAAATTTCGGCTAGGTGATAGTAGTTCGGTTAGCAATTCTGCCAAAAAGGTAGCCGAACTCTCCTGTATGTGCAGTTCGGTTACTCATTTCAGCATACAAAGGTAACCGAACTCTGTTTTAATGGAGGTTTTTGAGAGTTCGGTTATCTTTTTCCAGAAAACGTTGCCGAACTAATTTTATAGAGTATACAGTTAATGGTTCGGTTCAGTCGAGTTTATTCCTTTTGTTACCGAACTTTATGTTCGGCAATCTCGCAAATCACCTTCATTGATTAGATAACCGAACTCTATAGTTCGGTTTAGTCGATTGTATTAATTATGTTGCCGAACTATAGTTTTGAAATTTCCAAAGAACAAGTTCGGCAAGATCGCAATTTTTTTTTTCATAACCGAACTTTTTGTTCGGCAGGATCGCATATTATGTTTACATTGCCGAAAATATTTGTATTTCTTATTTTTAGTTGGTATTGACGTTGTGTTATTACTCGTAGGTTGCATCTGATCCAATAGAACCAATGGAAAATCAACCTACCCCTGTTGATATTTTGTACGATGACACGTCACATCACTACATGAATGACTTGGTATTCAAAAGTCCTTTAGAGGCAAAGAGTTGGGCTAGACAACATGCACTAATCAATTTCTAAAGAAAAACCGATCACTACGGCCATCCAACTGAGTTAGCGAGCGTTTTCAAAAGCTTTCTGTTGAACTGGCTTCCATTTCAATCTGTGTTGGACCGATCGATATACCAATAATCAAGTTTTCAGTCAACTGGTGGAATACCTACATCCCCGAATAGCGTAACGAGTAAAAGACATGTGCGTATTAGTTTTGAATGGGAGAGAGACAAAAACTCGCTTTGAAATGGTTTGTGAGAGAAGCGGTGATCCCGATAAAAGCCACAAGAGGAAGGGTTATGTTTATAAAGGAAAGACAAATAGGAAGAACAAAACTTTCTCAAAGAAGATTAAATGCCCATTCAAGCTTGCATTTAATTACAACAAAGAATTGGGTGGATGGGTTCTCTACAAGGTTATGGAAGGTTGTCATAACCACCCTCGTCCGGAGCATCTTGAAGGACATTTCATGGCGGCCAAGCTAACTCCTGAAGAGATGGACAAGGTAGCTAAAATGAGGAAAATGGATCTTTCACCGATTCAAATGCTCCAAATACTAAAGGAGGATAACAAGGATAACCACTCATCTTTGTCCACCATTTATAATGCAATAGTGACAATTAGAAAGAAGGAATGGAGAGATAGACAAGTGATGCAACAATTGTTTTTTTTGGCCAAAGAGAAAGACTACGCGGTTCAAAAGGATGTGGATTCGGACGGAGAGATAACACAACTCTTCATTGCGCATCCAACGAGTGTTCAATTGGCTCAATTCTTTCATGAAGTTCTCATAATGGATTGTACTTATAAGACGAACAAGTACGAGATGCCATTGTTGAATATTGTTGGGCGTACTTCGACGCAGTCACCGTTTACCGTGGTGTTTTGTTTTTTAAGAGACGAGCAAGAACCTAGTTACATTTGGGCACTACAACAAGTTAAGGCAATCTTCCGAGGTGATGATATTCCCGGGGTTATAGTGACCGACAATGAAGTCGCATTGATGAATGCAATAGAGGTAGTGTTTCCATTAGCACACAATATGCTTTGTACATTCCATATATGGTGTAATTTGATAAATAGGTGCAAGCCAATAATTTGTCCACCCAAGAAAAAAGGATATGAAGAGATTAAGATGCTACCGGAACATGAACGAGCGGATGCAAAAGAGGAAGTTGAAAAACAATACGCTCTAAATTACGCTAAATGGGTTGCTTTCAACAGTGAATGGGAATCATTGTGTTGGTCTCTTACCGGGGAAGAGTATCATCTAAATCTTGCGGAGTTTATCGGCCATTGGGATACTCCCGATTATCCCGGTGTTGTATCGTATGTTCTTCGCCAATGGTTGGAACCACACAAAGAAAGGTTCGTTAATGCCTATACCAACAAATATAAACACTTGGGAAATCAAGCGACAAGTTTAGTAGAGTCGGCTCACCATCGGTTGAAGAAGAATCTCTTTGGATGTGTTGATAATTTCGTAACCGTGTGGAATGCTATGGAAAATTACTTCAAGCGCGACATTGATAGAATTAAAGAGAAATTCCAAAAAAGCCGTATATTCAAAATGACCGGAAAATACGCCGACCACCCATTTTTCAAGGGAATCCATTACAACGTATCTCGCCAATGTATGAAGTTGTTGATCATAGAAGTCGAGTTGATTGATAAGTGGGAAACCAAGAGGGATGAGGTGTGTGTATGTAACATGAAGAAGTCTATGGGACTCCCTTGTCGCCATATGATAATCAACTACGAGCATGGCGTAATCCCTTTAAGCGACATTGATCCATATTGGAAGCATCTAAGTTTCATCCCTCCTCCAAAGGGAGAAGAAGCCGGAGAGGAGTTTGGTGATAACGACATGGGTAGAACCGTACTAGAGATGTATCGTGGCATGAACAAGCTCCAAAAACAAATATTTTGGGATGAAATGAGGAAAATCATATATCCACAAACTTCGGAGAATGTTTATGAACCGTCAAAAGGCAAACGAAAAGGTAGGCCAAGCAAAAAAGAAACTAAAAAACAACTAAGAGAATCTGCAAAGGTGTTACGTAAGAAGAAAAGTGAGCAAACCCCATTTACTAGAGATCCATCGGCCCATGAGTATACCGCGGAAATGTACTTGGAGCAAACCAAGAAAAGGGGTAGGAGTATTGAGGAGAAAGGCGAAACAAGTGAGCGAGATTTGAAGAAAAAAGGTACGATGTGTCCATCTCAACCAAGCCAACCATCTTCCGGCGACGTGAAGCTTAAGTCTCCAATTTGCCCTATTCAACCATCTTCCCTAGACGTGAAGCTTGATGCTCCAAATAAAGACTATTTGAATGATCTACCTCTATACATTCGAGAATACGTTATACCCACCGAAGACGTTCCTCCGGATGGTAATTGTGGTTTTCATGTTGTCAATCAGCAACTTGGGCCTTTCATCGAAGATGCAAAGCTAAATAATGGATGTGCAATCACTCATATAAGGCAAAGGTTGTTGTCCAAACTAAAGGAGAATCCGGCATTTTACAAGACAATGTTGTGCTTGGGGTGGGTAGTCTCAATGAGCAATTTGTTAAGTATCAACGTCGTCTTCATGGGGGCCATCCGATCACAAGGGATTATTGGATGAGCATACCGATATGTGGACACTTAATCGCCGAGGCTTTTAATTGTGTGGTTCATTATTTCTCAAAGTATGCTAGTTTCACCTTCACCCCGAAAACAACCGTATGTGTCGAGCAACTCAAACGAAGGAGATGTGTGATGGCATTGATTAACAACAACCACTTTATAGGCCTTCGTTTAAAACCCGATTGTCCACTGCCTTCAATATCCGGAAACTCTTTTTGGCCTGCCTTTAACTACAATATAATGTTGGGTTGGTGTATTATGTATGAGCATAACATGGAGATGTGGAAAGCTTTGTCGAAATCTGACGAAATTGTACATGAAGGTCGAATTTCACTTGATGATGATTAAATGACACATGCAATGTAACTAAGTATGCTTATCAATGTAATACTATGTTTTTTGAAGTGTGGTATTCATTATCGAGATAATGCTAGTATTCTATTGAGTTGACAGATAATAGTTCGGCAACCTGTATTTTTGTGCAGGTAACCGAACTAAAGTTCTGTTACCTGGTGAAAAAATACAGTTTGCCGAACTCATGTTATATATGAGTCTTCAGAGAAAGTTTCGGCTACCATTGATATAATACTTTCCTAACCGAACTTTATAGTTCGGTTACAAGCTAGAAATTTAGAAAACCGAACTTTTAACCTGAAGCCTCAGGGGAGTTTTCGGCAACCAGTTTAAATGTTGCGAGGT
>JAJJMB010008071.1:3063798-3088743 GCA_023531105.1 Papaver atlanticum | reverse complement strand
AACCAGTTTAAATGTTGCGAGGTAACCGAACTCTGTCTTCGGCAACCATTAATTAGTTACAGGTTACCGAACTAACCTGTGTTTAAATTTCAGGTTGCCGAAAAAAATCCTGTATTCAAAATTTCTTCCATATAAAATTGAAAACACAAACCCAATTTAAATTAAAAACAAAAACAAAAACAAGGTTCTAAAAAAAATATAAAAGTTGTTATACATACCAAACTACGAAATCCATAACTAATAAGTTTTTTGAAACTAAAACCATACGAAATCACTAACGACCACCACGACGAACCCTTTTACCACTTCCTTGTTTACCACGAGTTTTAGGTTAAACTTCCTCATCACTTGGGGTTTCATCTACTCGTCCGGTTTCCTCCATGGCGCGACTTGAACATTCTCCTTGTTGTCGACCCCTCTTCAATTGCTTAGACCTACTTGGCTCCATCATTCTTTTAGTTATAAGACCCTCCCACTCGCCGTAGTAGTAGGTTTGTTCCTTAGTCGACATCGGCTCTCCACTGCGGATTTTAGCCATCAATTTCTTCAATAATTTCGTACCCTTCTTCACCTGATTCCAATTTTAAGCATAAGTAAATATATTTTCAATACTTTCAAACAACAATGAAGTATAAGAGAAGACATTTTCTTACCACATTATCCCATAACATTTTTGCTTCTTCTCCACAAATAGGCATCTCCTTCTGACCTCTCTTAGCCTCCCTCTCCTTTGCCTTCCCCTTCGCCTTATCAGTCTTAGCTTGTTGTTCTATATTTATCACAAAAGGATGACTAATTTCTTGATAAAACCCCGTATAATCTTCATCACATGCATTTACATCTCCACCACAAGGTACACAATCACCTAAAGGTAAGTAGTAGTTACGAAGTGCATTCCAATGTCCTACCGTAGGAGTTGGTTCATGTTTTGGAATAAAATATTTCTCGGTGTTCTTTGTTCCTTGAACCACCAAATTGAAATTTTCATTCTCCACGTCGGGATCCATTTGGACACAACAAAGTTGTCTTAGTATTCTCCTTGGATTATATATTGCGTAGCCATTAGGATACCAAATTGGTCCATAGTATGCCGAGACGGTAGAGAAACCATTCATATCTTCTTCATCTACAGGGACATCATCGGGTACGGCGTATGGGTGAAATACCACATCGTTCACCGTAAGTTTATCCAATTTCTCCCTCAACGAAGTCAACTGCTCTTCTTTAGACTTCTTTTGTGCGTCCAAAAACAACCATTTTCCCGCTGTAGGTTCGGATAAGCTGTCTTTTCCCTAGCCAATCCCAATGAAGGGAAGTGGTCATAAATCCAAACCTATGCGAAAATGCGAAAATATTAACCACATACATGAAAATTTATTTGAAAGCAGAAAATTTTGGGGAATAATTTGCTAACTAACAATGTAGAAAGTTACCTGAATAAGAGTTAAGTAACCTCCAATTTGATTTGTCTTAATCCTCGACCCTTTGCTCATCTCTCCTAGAACAAAAGCAAGCACCCCAGTGGCCCAAGAGTATTGGTTAATCTCATCGAGATTCTCCAAAAGCTGTAGATAATGTGCATCCACCCTATTTCCAGAAGTGTCTGGGAAAATGACGGTTCCTAACTGATATAACCAATAAGCGGTGACATGATGCCTAAGGGTCTCCTGGTCCATCACCAACTTTCCTTTCTCCACCTTCTTTCTTGTCCCTCCAAAGGCTTCCTTCAACTTTACCAACTTGAATTTCTTCAACCTCTTCTTAAAGGCTCCATTTGTCTCTCTTGGATTATACTCATCGCCACGTTTAGGGGACCTCACAGAACGTCTAAACTCACATTGAGCCTTTCTTGCATCCCATCCTAGACATTTTAGAGCCAATTCTTCAAGAGCTTCATAATGCATTGAGGGGTTGTAGCCTTCTCGAAGACATTTACCTTCCACTGGTAAGCAGGTTATTCTCGAGCAATCGTCGGGAGTAATTCCCATCTCGCCAAATGGAAGATGAATTGTATATGTCTCGGGATAGTACCTCTCGAGAAATGCGGATACGGCAACAACGTCAAAATCCGCATGTGCATCCTCTATAGCTCTCCATAAAACACACTCTTTCACCTTTGATTGAAAATCGTCACACTCCAAAGATAGATCCCATTTGGACGCCTTTTGACGCCGAATAAGACGTACTGCATCATTATGATCCTACGAAAAAAACATAACATTATTAATACTTGACAAAACATGTCCCAAAAAAAAAAAAATGTTAGGTAAAAATGAACTTAAAGAATACCTTTGTCGCATAGATCTTCGCAGCCCATGAGTGTTTGTAGCCAAACAAGGTGACCCCTCCATCATTTGGAGTACCATAAGTTGGGTTCACTGGTGGCAAACACAAATTATCAGGGGGAATGTGTGAGTATCTATCACAAGGCGGCTTCGGCTTCTTTTTCTCTTTAACAGGAACAATTTCTTGCTCTTCTTGCTCTTCCTCCTCTTCTTCCTCTTCCTCCTCTTCATCCTCTCCCTCCTCTTCTTCCTCTCCCTCCTCTTCTTCCTCTCCCTCTTCTTCATCATCCTTCTCTTCCTCTTGTCCTTCTCCTTCTTTGCCCTGTCCTTGTTCTTCTTCCTCTACATTCTCAACATGTTCTCTTTGTTGTTCAACCTCTTCATTTCCTTGGTCTTCATTTCCTTGCTCTTCTTCATCATCATTCTCTTCTTCAATAACATTATCAATTGTATTCTCCATCACCTCCTGATTGACTTCCTGTAATGATCCCCCTCCATGTTTTGCATTTTTGGTACCACGGTTTCGGAAATCCAGATGTATCCTACCGCGAGGTGTTGGAGTTCTCAAATCTTCGTCTACGTGGGGATTAGATTTTTTCCCTTTGTTCCTAATGAATGAAAACCACATTATTACCTAAACAGAATATTGTCTTATCAAATAAAGATGAACATGGGATTACATCAAACACAAAATGTTAACAGGCTAAAGTTCGGTTATCTGGTATAAGTTGAGAGGTAACCGAACTACAAGTTTGTATGTGACAGATCAAAGTTCGGTTACCACATAGAAAGTGCGACGTAACCGAACTATATTTTATCAAAGTTCGGTTACCTATATAAATTTATCGAGGTAACCGAACTCATATTTTTCATATACAGAAGGAGTTCGGTTACGTTATTTTTTTGCGAGCTTACCGAACTTCATAGTTCGGTTACCTTAAAATTACTAATTGGCCGAACTGTTCTTCATATTGAAAGTTCGGTTACCTATATAAATTTATCGACTAAACCGAACTCAATTTTTTCATATAAAGAAGGAGTTCGGTTACGGGTTTTTTTTTGCGAGCTTACCGAACTTCATAGTTCGGTTACCTTAAAATTACTAATTCGCCGAACTGTTCTTCATATTCAAAGTTCGGTTACCAAATTCTAGGGTTTAAATTTTTTCTCCTAGCCGAAATCTCTACCGTAACTTTCATTTTCAGTGGTTTTTGATGATTTCTTCAACAAAAAACGATTCAAAGGAATGGGTACGAAGGAAATTACCTGCGGATTTTCATTTTGAGGGAATCAGACTCCTTGGTTGATGTTTGATGCTTCAATTCATCTCCCAACTTTGCTTGAAGTTGTTTATCAACTTCAAATTGATTTGGGAGATTCGCTTTGCTAGCCAGACCCGGACTCAATCTGGAAATTCTTGGTGTCTGCTTAGAACGCATTGTTTTATAAATTGATTAATCGACGATGAATTTTTTCAAATCGTCGATGTATACGAAGAAGAGGAGAAGAAGAAGAAGAAGAGGAGAATAAAAAAAATGTGTTTTAAAACTGATTTTTGGTTTTTATTTAGGGGTTAGATTAGTGGGTAGTGGTTAAATTAGTGGGTTATTAGGATTAGTTATAACCTTAATTAGGATAAGGGCAGATTAGTCTTCCCTAATCTTTTAGGACACCCCTTAAAATTTTGGGTGGACATTTGAATAACAAAGTAGTCCCCCACTATTTTGGGCTAGTCCCCAAAACATCGTTCATGAAATAATCCTTGAGGCTTTTCACAAGGACTTCAACATGGAATTGATTTAATCCTTTCTTCATGAATGCTAAAAGATGAGGGTTAAAAATTGGTGACCAAGTCCACCATTGAGAATTCAACGGAATCCGGCATTTCGGAGAGAGACTGATGAATTATTATATGAGCACTTTTCTGGTAATTTTTTTGAGTTTTGTGATCATTCAAATGTGCATACCACTGGGCAAAGTCCTGCCCTCGCATAAATTGGACAACAACATTTTAAAGCTTCGGACTGACATTTTATCATGTGAAATAAAGAGTAAAGATCGATCACTAAAAGTAACTTATTTTTTTCCCTTCATTTTTTTTAATTGTTCTTCTGCTTGAGATTTCCTTAAGATCTTCAGCCAAGCATAAATGGTTGTATCGCAGCTTGCACCATCATTTATAGAAATTATATTACCTCCGTCCCACTATTAGTTGATCTAGTAGTATAGTTTAGAAATGATTTATCTCTCAAACTATATAACGGATATTCGTAAATTTTATATCATTGAAAAGCATTTTAAAACACCTACGTAACGAATATAAACATGAGTATCAAATGATATAAAATCAATTATTAATGAGATAAATGAGACAAAATCTAAAAACAAATAGGTCAACTAATAGTGGGACAGAAAGAGTAAATGAAAGCATTCATAAAATTTGTTGAACAAATTTAGCCAAGGTAAAAATGATTCTATACAAGTAACGACACAATGAAAATGCATAATTTTGTGTACCAGTATAGCACATGTATGTATTCACCTGAAATAATTTTAGGGCGCTCCAACTCTAATGATCAACTCAGTACCAACTCACTAAAAAAAATCCTTTGTTTCTGTAGTGTTAACTAGAGTGTAAAAATCCTTTGCTTCGTCTATTGTCTGACTCTGACTTACTCATACTAAGGAATCCGAAGTTTCTTGTTCGGAGAAGACAATTAATATTTATCCATATCATTAAGCTTGCGCAATCAGTATTTGATTTACAAGAACTCACTTTGAGTCTCTCAAGTCTTACGCGACACTTCCCAGATGTTAACGCTAAGTCCTATGGGCTAGATTGAGCTGCTAGATTGACAGTTAAGTGTTGCAATTCAAAAAAAAAAAAGTGGCCTAAAATATAACACTACTTCTCTCTCTTAGTAAGTGCCCGCAGTTCAAATAGCAGCGAGATTGAAACGCTGAATGGTTCAGCGTTCAAAAAGTGACCTTAGCGCTGAACCGTTCAGCACTCACAAAAATCACAAAATTTGATCTGACGTCTGAAATTTAAAGCGTTGAACCAAACATTGCTGGGCTGACGTGGACTGCTAATCTAGCTGCTAGATTAGCACTCCCATAGGACTTAGGAGGTTGCCCTAGCTGGCGTGGACTGCTAGATCAGAAGACCATAGGACTTAGCCTAAGGCTAAGTCTTATGGACTAGATTAGCAGAAATGTGTTGCAATTAAAAAAAAGAGTGTTGTCTATTTGTTAACACTAGTTCTCTCTCCTAGCATTTGCTCGCACTTGAACTAGCAGCGAGATACTAGCGCTGAATGGTTCAGCGCCACAAAAAATCACCTTTTCGCTGAATGGTTCAGCGCTGGGAGATTTATTTTTTGATCTGACGGTTGAGATTGGTTGCGCTGAACCAAACAGCGCTGGGCGCTGATGTGGACTGCTAATCTAGCTGCTAGATTAGCACTGCCATAAGACTTAGGTGGTTGTCCTAGCTGACGTGGATTGTCAATCTAGTTGCTAGATTAGCACACCATAAGACTTAGCCTAAATAGCCCAAGGCTAGAAGGTTTCAAGTTACAGTCCTTGAACAGTTACTTCTGATCAAAAGAACAAACAACGAGTAACCAGCTTACACAAACCTGTCCCAGAAAAGTTGGTAATGGAAAATGAAGCCAATATTATGGCCAGTACTCAGATACGAGGACCATGTATTCAGTTGCAAAGAATAAATAGAGTTGCAATTTATTTAATCAACCACAGCATTCTCTTTGATCCGACCGACTCCAGTGGATTACTTTGCTTGCACTAATAATGGTATTTTATTTTTGGCATACAAAAGGGAGAAAAATAACGAACTATTAACTACATTCCAGAGAGTAGGAAAGCTATTCGTCCGTCTGTTTTGGACTTTATGAGAGAGTGCATACGTAGCAAGAGCATGAGCCGCGGTTCTGGTCAGCTTTGGAACACAAATACATTGTCAGTAAAGTTTCATGTGTGTCTCCTAATATCATCCTTGAGCTTCCGGATTTTTCGGGGAATATTCTTGGCAGTACCATTCAATAGTGGTATTTTGTTGATGTCTTCCCCGTAAACTTCTTCCTATATGTTAAAGGTGTAAGGGCTGATTAGTTACAAGAATGAACTAGCCAAGGTTCCTCAACTGTCAATCAAATTAAGTACCAAATAATTCTCAAAGAATGGAAAAATCTTAACATGATTTAGCATACTCTTTTGTTTTGGTTCTCTCCAATGTCTCAACATATCAGCATGTAAATACATTATTGACAAGCCTCGAACCAACCTAATAAGCCAATAATGAAACGAGAATATGACATGACATGAAATGAAGAGCAGTAGTCCTTTTTATAATGCTATCAAGTAACAACCAAGTGTAATTAACATGAGTAAAGCTTCTATGTTAGCAAATGCGCTGAGAGCAAAAAATTGATGACCAGCCAAAATGTTCACCATTGAGAATTGACTGACAACATATCATGTTTATCAAGCCCAACATTCTGATTTTGAGTTAACGAAAATGAATCTTAATCCTCGAGGCTTTTTACAATGAATTCAACATTGAATTGATTTAATCACTTCCTCTTATGCAAGAGAAGTGAATTGGTATGAGAGTTGTGCATTGGTGGTTTCCAATTCAATGCGCCGCAGCCTATAGGAAGTTCCTTTTGTCAGTAATGCAAAGTGCCAGTTAATTTTTCAAATGGTGGAAGCTCAACAATTGAGATTTTAAGTTTGTTAATAGGCCTAACGGTGTTTGAAGTGATGTTCTGGAAACATAGAACCAGCACTGGTAGTGCCATTGAAGTCTGGTCGGGAGGTTCCTCCTCTCTGTTGCGAACCTTTTGGACGAGTGAAATTTTACTGTTATCCGACTATAAGTTGATGCATCTAACAAGCAGTGAGACAAAGAAACAATATGATTGAGGAATTAACAGATATTTACTATATGGAATCAACATTACACAACCAGAGTCATACAAAAGATAGGTACATTTTACGCCTTTTTACTGCGTCGACTCACTTGATGAATCCATCCAATTCCCTTCAAAGCTTTGGAAAATTTAACAAGATTTGGTTTCCTCATTCCCAGATTCATCTTTCCTGTTGAGAACTTCAAAGCTTGTAAACAACATATTGGCCCCCCATCCATTTCTTCCTCTTCATCATCCTCATAATCTTCAACCTGGTAGTCATTTTTTTGGTGTTCAATCTCAATTTTCTTCAAGGTTGCCGTCTTCTCCTTCTTTTTTGTCTTCAGTTTGCCAGTATCAGTATCATAAGACTCCCAAAGTGAATCCATCCCTTCTTCACTCCCATCAACAGTTTGTCTCTCTTCATAAAGCTTACATGCCAGTGTCCTTTTCCATTCCTTTTCTTTCCTCATTGATCCACAAACTCCGAAGCTCGAACCCGATTTCGCATTCCCCTGCTTCATGTCTTCCCAGTCATTATCGGAGAAGAAATCAGTTGGAACTAAACACTCCTTCCGAATTGACCCAGTAGTTTTGTTCAATTTCCTGACAATTTCAGTCACATCGGATGTATCATTCCTGCCACTATCAACAAATATTGGTACCACTGTTAAATCGTTGTCATCCTCCTTTTGCAATTCATAGACTCCGCCGGAAACATCAGCGGCTACATTGGACCGATCATCGTCTATTAGTAACGAATTCTCTTGGGTTTCTCCAGTATCCTTAAATGTTGAAGGATTACTAAAATGCTGTTCTACATCTTGAGTTAAATCTTCATATACAGTAATAATATCCTTGTTAATCTCTGCCTCTACATTGCAAGGACTAAACTGATCTTCGCAAACACCGACTAAATTCCGGAGACTCGAATACATAACTACTAGATTGTCAGCACAATTGGGTTGACGATCATCAATTTCTGAAGAAGCTTCAATAATGTAATGATCTGCAGGTAAAATGCATGCTTCAAGCTGTTGAAAGATGTGAAATTCAGAATTTTGAACATCAATTTTAGACCGTAAAGTGTTTACAACAGAATTATATGTATTTAGCAGAAACCCCGAGTTTGATTCGGCGAAATCATCGATAAGAGAGGGAGAAACTGTGAGGAGAGCAAGGAGAAGGAGTGAAGTGGTGATGAAGAGTGGAGAAAGAAATGATAAGAGCTTAACAAGGTAAGGAGAGAAGAAAACGAAGTAAGAAAAGTAAAGAGGGTTTGAAGATATGAATGAAGAAACAAAGAGAAAATCAGAGAGGATTAGTGTTGAGAAATTGGTTCTTGTGGTGGTGCTGGAAGTACTAGTAGTAGTTGTTGTTGTAGTGGTGGTGGTGGTGGTGGTGATTGTGGTTTTGGATGCTGCTGTTGTGGTGGTGGTAGTGATTTTTGAGTAGCAGAATTTTGATGACAACTCTGTCTCCATGACTTGATGGAGAAATGTGCAAGTGACAATGAGAATGGTGTGTTGTGGTTTTGTTGGCGTTTTCTCATGATATCAGTAAAAACTGAAAAAGGGACTGAGGAGACAGTAAAGTGTGAAAGATTAACAGTGAAAGTGGCGTGAATGAAGGACACATAAAAGAAAAGTAAAGAAAAGAGCCAAGACAACCACTGGTTGGTAGAGGGAACACCTTTAGAAGGAGGAAGGTAGTCAGTCAATCCTTTCTATAAAAATCAAATGTTATCTCATAAGCAAAAGAGGCTTCTTTACCGTTGGATGATCAAATCAACGGTTAGATTCAAATTCAAGAAAGGATCCATCACTTTCAGGAAAGGACTCACCATTTTCAGGATAGGACCCACCATTTCCCCTAAAGGATTCAAGGCTGTTAGATCTGGGTTTTAGCATGATCTAACGATAAAGAAACTGCCTTTGCGGGAAGCCATCCCGCAAAGTCGTGTGGGATAGCACTGCTCAAAATTTTTTAACTTAACCAAACTTTAATTCAACGCCCTCTTAAAGAGGGATACCTAAGAAAAAGGACTGAAAATGTTTCATCACCGAGGTTTCTCCGTCTAGACTCTGGAGAGTCTACTGATCAATGCATTCATAATTTAGACTAAACCACCTCCCTGAAAATATTATTTAAGAAAATTCGGATATCTCATCGGCGGGTGCAACACTGCTCGGAAATGACTTGAGCAAAAATTATGAGGTATGAAATTGGTACCTAGTAGGTGGTGATAAGTTAAAGGTAAAGACTAAAGAGTAAACATGTAATAATGAAGAGCATGTGGAAAAAGATAGCACATAATTGGTGGAGAGTTATTGCTATGGTTTCATGTAGTGGTACCTGCATTAATTGTAATTACTTATTACACTAATATCTTCTTTGAAATGACCGGTCCAACAGAGTAACAACCATAATGATTAGCTTAAAAAGTGTCGAAATTATTAAACTTACTTTCATCGGTAGAAAAAATATCTCTTTTTATTTCCGTCGGCAGAAATTACATTTGCACTTACCGTTGATTGCATCAACGATGATAAAAATTTCTTTTGACAAGAACAAAACGTAATCCCAAGATAAATCCATTCTGCTTATTAAAAAGCTAATTACCCATCGTTATAGAAAGCCATTATAAAAGTGAATTTGCTTTAGATATTTTGTCTTCATTCTCCTCTAAAAATGTTGCCAACTCTATAAAGGTTACTGCAATTGGTTTGGGCATAATAAGCTTTCTTTCTCTCTTTAAAGGAAAGGGTGGTTCTAGCTTTTTCCCATTTACTGCTACCTGCTCTGAGCCTCTGAATCCACTGTCCAAGTAATCATCTAGCTAGACATACACGGGGAAATAGAAACAGCAAAAGCTGAAAATGCAAGCTTTGCAATAATTCAACAGGATATAGGTGTCACATGACAGTATGCACAAATCTTTTGGTGTTGCAATCCAGACAGATAGCTAAACTGGGATATTAACGAGTCAGATCAAACAACAAGGAAGAGGCAAAATAAGCGTTGGGGGGTTGGAAAGCAACCCCATAGCGCCAGAGTGACTTGAATATGGATGCCATTCCTAGTTCCCCCATCAACATAGTTGCCTTCCGGTACCAGATTTTTTTTCCACAGTGAGGGGAGTGGGGACCGTACTTGCTCTTGCTCTGACCCTCTCAACATCATAGTTGTTGCATTTACACATTGCAGTGCAAAAAAGCACACAAGATAAGATAAAAGGGCCAAGTGAACCTTGCATTTTTAGGGGCCACTCAAAAGGATTTAGGGGTCAACAATAAAACAAAAAAGGTCACTCAAACATAAATTGTAGCCAGCCCTTATATCGCGTAGATAATATATTATTTTTGCCCTTACATAATTGGTAGATAATATATTATTTTTATCCTCCGAATGCATTCGGTAGACAAAATAAGAAGCATGCGTCCGAAGGTAGTGGGTGCAGTATTTGAATGAATTTTGTTTCATTTTGTTTCATTTCTTTTCATTTTGAACTCAGAGTCTGAACTTGTCATATTCGGAAAATATGTCATTTGAATAAACTCCCGAATATACGATGGCCCAAAAATCAGATTTTTGAAAAACGGAGATTTCTCAAATTTTGAACTTGTAATAATCGGAAGTAATATAATTTACATAAACTCCCGAATGTATGTTGCCTAACCTTCTAAAATGGCCCTTGGAACCACATAGAGCCATGGCATGGTAGGTTCTGCCATAGTAATATTCGGAAGATATGTCATTTGAATGAACTCCAGAATATACGATGGCCCAAAAATCAGAATTTTGGAAAAACGGAGATTTTTCAAATTTTGAACTTGTAATAATCGGAAGTAATATAATTTACATAAACTCCCGAATGTATGTTGCCTAACCTTCTAAAATGGACCTTGGAACCACCTAGAGCCATGGCATGGTAGGTTCTGCCACAGTAATATTCTGAAGATATGTCATTTGAATAAATCCCGAATATACGATGACCCAAAAATCAGAATTTTGGAAAAACATAGATTTTTCAAATTTTGAACTTGTAATAGTAATATAATTTACATAAACTCCCGAATGTATGTTGCCTAACCTTCTAAAATGGCCCTTGGAACCACCTAGAGCCATGGCATGGTAGGTTCTGCCACAGTAATATTCGGAAGATATGTCATTTGAATAAACTCCTGAATATATGATGACCCAAAAATCAGAATTTTGGAAAAACAGAGATTTTTCAAATTTTGAACTTGTAATAATCGGAAGTAATATAATTTACAGAAACTCCCGAATGTATGTTACCTAACCTTCTAAAATGGCCCTTGGAACCACCTAGAGCCATGGCATGGTAGGTTCTGCCACAGTATTCGGAAGATATGTCAATTGAATAAACTCCCGAATATACGATGGCCCAAAAATCGGAATTTTAGAAAAACAGAGATTTTTCAAATTTTGAACTTGTAATAATCGGAGGTAAATTTAGTTTACCAAGCTCGACAATCCAAACCTGCCAAAATCCTTAGGTTTTGGCATTTTGGAACGACCATAATCCTTGGAATTTCGAAATGCTCAACTACTATATTCGGTAGTAATTTCAATTTTATGGCTTCCGGATATATTGTTTTCCACATTCGGAAGATATTTAAATTAATAAATTTCCCGATTGTACTTCAAAATTCAGAAACCATTGTTAAATTCATACACCATTCATAATCCATAAAACTAACCATTCATAATCCATCAAACTAACTATTCACAAACCATAACGTGATTTAAGGACTTAAAATCCGATCCAAACCTTAAAAGCGACATAATCCAACACAAACTATAAATACTATGAAACGGAAGTTTGTCATTCATTTATTATTCGATTTGACTTTACGACCGTGACTACCTCCAAGTCCTGCACGACCACGAGTTTGAGCACCTGCAGCTTCAGCACCTTCATCTCGAGCATCTTCAGTTGGATCAATTGGTTCAATTTCATGTTGGGATGTAACTTGTGGAGCACTTTGTTCTACACCACCTTGTTCACTGCCTTCTGGAGCAGTTGGTTCTACACCTTGTTGGGTGGCCTGTTGAGCACTTGGTTGTGCACCTTGTTGACTGCCTTTTGGAGCAATTGGTTCTACACCTTGTTCAGCACTTGAATTTCCACCTTGACTGCCTTGTGGAGGAATTGGTTCTACACCTTGTTCAGAACTTGAATTTCCCTTGGCACCCCTTTCTCTCCTAGCACTAGCTAACAGTTTCTGACTCTCTTTTCAACGAGGCCTTAAGTCGCCTGTTTTGGGTACTTGCTTAGCTCGATTTTGCCTAAACAAAAAAATAAGGAACAACGTTTACAAACTATACAATCGGAAGACAAATTACAAAATTAAAACCCGAATGTACACAATCGGAAGTAAAAGGAAACATTTAGCTTCCGAATAAAGAACAATCGGAAGCCATTGCTAATATATTTGCTACCGAATATTCATCAATTGGAGTTCAGAAACTCCAAGTTTTTCATCCTATATAATCGGAAGTCATTAATAATAATTTCTACCGAATGATATATGGCCCCAAAACTATTTCAGTTCAACATTTTACAATCGGAAGTATAGAACATTATATTCTCTTCCGAATATATACTGTCCCCAAAATGGGGTTTTGCCTAAATCACAATTTAGAGAATTTTTCAAAATATATATATTCGGTAGTAAGTGTATTTCCTATTACTGTGTCTCTACATCAATATATTCGGAAGTCAAAAAATTCTTTAAGCTATCGATTATATCCATTTTGTTCACAGGAAGATATGACCAACAATATTCGGAAGTTAACCTATAATTATATCTCCCGAATACTGTCGATGTTCTTGAGAAATGAAGAACACGACTACATTCGGGAGTTTAAAATCATGAATATCTCCCGAATCTGGGAAAAAACAGAAAAACCCTATATTTTTTTTTTTTTTTTGATTCGTCGAATTAAAGCGACATAAACCCAAAAAATGATTGAATCTTACCTAATTGGGGCCATTTGAAGTTGCCGGAGTGTTTGACTATCAGAATTGCCACCAACAACGAATCAATTATGTTTTAATTTGGCGATTCACGATGACGACGATGAATTGAAAAAAGAGGAAATTTTTTTTTTACCTCCACAATCGGGAGTGAAGGGGAAGAGCAGAAGAAGAAGAGTTGGAATGATTTTTATTTGGTTTTTATTTTCTTTTTACTGGAAGGGCATTTAGGTAACTTCAATGTCATATAGGATATCCCTTAACTATTGCCCTTGGCTGGGTATAAATTGTTGGCCCCTAAATCCTTTTGAGTGGCCCCTAAAAATGCCACGGAAATGAACCGTTACCAGACACAAAAAGTTGCTCTATATTCATGGGGTCCAAAGTAGGGGTAAATTTTGTATCTACCTATGCAATAATTATTAAATTTAGGGATGGATGTAGATAGCATGACAAGAAACCACAATAAAGTTGTTGGACAAAATAGCTAAAGAAGGTAAAATGTTTTGTGGAAGGAGGAGGGGCCTTCACATGGGAGACCACTCATTATAAGGACACTAAGTTTGTAACCCCATTTCCCCTCCCATGCAAATAATGGGTCACTTCACTTTGCTCTCTTGATTTTGCACCTAATATAGGTCTAACATCATTCCTCTATCCATATTTATGCAATCTTCATAGCCAACAGATTTTTCCGGAGTAGCAAATGGAACCTTAAAAATAAAAGATAAAAATCACAGTCCAGGAATGCAATTCCGTTCCCATAGTCTATGCATGACCTGAAAGATGGACCCATTCTGCCAAAATAAATATCCCTAACCTTAGAAATGATCAAAAATGTGAGATCCTCTCTAAAATGTGTGATCCTCTCTAATTTGTGACAGATAAATGAAATTTCTTGATGCCAACAAAGAGAAAATGTTGGTGATCCTCTCTAAAGTTTAATGGTCATCATGTTGTGCCCCTTAATAAGAGGTCCCACTGTGCACTGACCTAGTCTTCGTTGCAAAGTTAGTCAATTCTGTAATTTGAATACAGCAAAACCCACCATAGAATCCTATCCATATTGGGTTAGCAGAAACCATAAACATCCTTACCAAGCAACAAGGAGAATTTATATACAGAGTAATGCCTTTACTAACATTCCGTAAGTAACAAATTACAGGCAACTAAAAGTAGTCAAAATAAATGTATCACGACAAATAATCAATACCAAAAAAAAAATACTAATATAGTGCAAAGTGGCATGTGGCCATGGATGCATAAATGGCAAAAAGTGGCATATGGCCGTGGCTGCTAAGGTGATATGTAACGGTAGTGGTGAGTTTGCGATTGTAGTGATATGGCTGGCCTTTGATTTCATTAACCAAAACAAGGCAGCCCATATATCTCAGACCCAACATAACCTTCGCACAGAATTTCCTTCAACTCATCTGGAAAGTCACATGGATGCAACACCTCCATCCCAGGTGCGCCATTCTTCGCCAAATAATCTGCAGCTCTATTACGTTCTCTTGAAACTTTGACGGCCTGCAATTGCACATGGAACTCAGGTACCAACTCTCCTATTCTCTTTAACAGAGGAAAGACCGAGTGGTAATCCTCCCTTTTTGTACAAGACTTTACACGTTTCTTTACACAGATCTTACGGATAACATCAAAATAATTCTTTTCACCACAATGTAATTTACATCCAGCCGTTGTCTCGACAGCCCTGTTAACAAGCCGAACAACATGTTTTGCATTGCAAAACACTTGAATGACTAGGAGAGAATACTGCACTGCAAGTTCGACGGCTGCAGTCACACCCTGCAACTGGTGATAAAGGAAGGACACTACTTCTGTAGAAGCCACAGCTGAAGCGACAATCGGTTTACCAACATTGTCGCGAATTATAAATCCATATCCTCCTTTTCTTCCTGCTCTGAAGTACCCATCTGTGCTTACAAAGTAATCCATAAGAAAATTGCCATCAAAAAACTCGGGGGGCGGTTCAGTTCCCTTCTTCCAGGTAGCCATCCACCGCTCATGTTCTTCATTTTTACGCTTTTTCTTGCTAGAGATTCTTAAGCCAAAACTTTGCACACGCGAATCGGAAGAATCAGCGGAATCAACATCGGAACTAGCATTATCATATTCATGTCCAGTCACAAATCGATGTACGGTAGTATTAACCTCGTCATTGCTACAAGGATCTGACTGAGGAAGGTGGCCACTAGTGTTACCCAAATAAGCGTTGTGATCGGATGTAGTTTCCATGACGGAGTTTGGAACAGAAGAATACGGGTCAACCATGATCCTACAAGTGAGCAGCGAATGGTGGTGGTGGTGAGGAAGAGGTAAGGGATTGAGGAAGGCGTTGTTCTAGCAATTGGTGGTGGCTGGTGAGTGCGTCTCCTGGAGAAAGATATATATAATGGCCGGGAAGGATATCAATACGAAGTGTAATTTCCTTTTTTTTTCACTGGGACAGGTGGCAGGGGAGCGAAATTGGAAACCGAATTTCGGCTATTTTCTACCGTTAGATTATAGGGTTCATGGAGAAATCTTTCTTCTACTGTTCCTTTATTTACGTTTTATCCACGAGACTCTATTGGTTAAAGTTGTGCGGTAATTTCTTCTTAAACTCAAACTCCTCACCGACCTACGGTATAAATACCTTTATACATTACATACCGTAAATAACAATCTACAGCCCAATTTTTGATATCACGCGCGCTCAGAAGAAGAAACCCCTTCTTGTTTCCAGGAATCTTGAATTGAAAATCTCCAGAATTAAACAGATATGTCAAAGCCATTCAGGGTTTTCTATAGGCTCTTTCATTCTTTAAGATTCAATGGGAAGTATGATTATGAGAAGGCTAAGGCTGAAGCTTTTCAGGAGTGTTGGCCCAAAAGTAAAGAAGGTCGAAAGCTTCCTGGGGAAGAATTTTTTAAAACTATGGCACCTCTAATGGCAGTCTATGTTATTACTAAACATTCCAACAGGGTAACCGGGGGATCCTCTCACATTTTTATTATCACACTATCTCACACGTTCGACGTGATTTTTGCGAATAAAAACCAAACCTTAACGGATTTGAAGCTAATATTTTGGGGATATGTTACTATTATATAGCTCTATGTTCCTACCGAAAATGAGCGTATTCCGAGACGTATAACACCACCATCTACTACTTTGAAAATGAGCCGTTGAAAATCAATGGATTTCCGGCCGTTGAAATTAAGACCGATAGATTGTGAGGTTTTATATTTCGGAATGTGCTCATTTTTGGTAGTCATATAGAACTCGGTAAGAGGAACATATCCTCAAAATATTAGCTTCAAATCCGTTACGGTTTGGTTTTTATTCACAAAAATGAGGTCCAATGTGTGAGATAGTGTGATAATAAAAGTGTGAAGGGATCCTTCCTCCATAAACATTTAGCTTCTTGTTATCCTTCTTTATTTATTATTTTTATTGTTTTGATCGGTAAAGAGTTTAGTGTTGAATTCTATTAACTACACATGTCTACAGAATTAAGCTCAGGAAACTACTGGCACTCGAATTACCTAGTGCTGCTTAGCCTATAATTCTGAAGGAAAAAAAAAAAAAAAAAGATTACAGGGATATAAGAAAGAAATTGTTAAGTAAACCACAGAGATGAGCCATAGTGGGCATGAATAGTATAAGGCTATAAGCTATCTGTCCAGTATCAAGTTAAATATGGCAAACATAGATTGTCAACTTGTAAATTACCCAATACAGCTTTACTTTAGATTCTAAACTTTCAGAGAATTTACTTTTTTGTGTCAGTTAAGGAAACCAGTGATCTAAGAACGCCCGGACCAATCTTGTCAGAAAGAGCCCCTTTATCTGATATTATAAGCGCCTGCTCCTTCACATAACTTTGAAGTTTCTTAGAATCAATATCAAGTTGTGTTTGATCATTCTCCAAGATTGTGTGACATGCATGAAAAGGAACGCAAGCAAAAACGTCTGCCCCAGGGAGCATCATCCACGTCTTCTCCTTTGAATCATGATTCCCACAGGTTTGGCATACTTCTTTAACCAATGGCCTTGATTCAGGTCCTTCAATTTCCCTCATGATCAAGTCAAAAGGGGTTGGAACACTTGTTTTCGTCGTTCGTGCTCTCTTCCTTAATGCTGTTAGGGCTTCTCTATTACCATTTCTCAGTCTATCATTTTCGACAATTTGGTGTCGAGCAAGAAGAAGTTTCTCTGCTTCGATTTCAACCTCAATCATCTTTTGCTGAATTTCCTTCATGGTGGCATCCATGACTACTCGTTCTTAAATTGTTTGAACCAGTATGGAAAGCACCTGCTCTTCTATTGCTTGGTGTGCACTGTAAACAACAACGACAATATATCATCTTCATTGATTGAAATAGAAATGAATTCTTTAATAAGCAAACTTCAAAAATTATAATCCACCGTAAAATGATTGAACTTTCATTTCTGCCTTAAGTCTTAGCAGTAACCGCTAACCTCTAAATAAATCTATTACTACTGTGGTACGGAATCGAAAAATTGAATCCAAATCTGCGAAAAACTGAGTTTTAGAGATTATTCTAAATCTGCAGACATCATACTTCATCGTCACTGAGCGCCAATAATAATTGGTCTTCAATTGTTTCTGGTAAAAACAATGTCTCTCAATAATTAATGAGTTTCAACACCAGAGAAACTTTTGGTTTAACTTTTTATCAAATTGGTTAGGTGCATTTTTCATCCATGTTCAAAAACAACATAAGAATTCATCAAAATTTAAGAATTATTCAAGTCCCATTTTCCCCTGAGCTTGACGGTTGACATAGAAGCAACTAAACTCAAAAGCAGCAGATATTTTAACTTAGCAAACAAACCTGGTCTAGACTAAAGTAACGGACTTGAGTTCCAATAATATTCCTGCGTAAAAACCAGATGAATTGAAAATAGAGGAACAGCAAACTCTCTCCTAAGAAAGACAACACTCGTAAGAACAAACTATTAGCCAATTTAGTTCATCGTATTAAAGTTAGGGTTCTCGAATCAGCAAACGCAAAAAAAGGGGTTTATTGCTTTTTGCTTGCCATTACAGACCACATCATAAAAAGAAGCAAAGGTGATGACACGTGTGAAGTCATGAATGAAAAAACCTAACTAAAATTAAGCATTGGAACAACTGCGCAAACAATATTTCACAAGAATAATGAATGGAATGAAAATATATCTGTAAATTCCCTTCCACAACATTAGTTCACAGAACAGACCTAATCACATTAGTTCACAGAACAGACCTAATCACCTTAACTGGTGAGATATAAAGCCATTCAGACAATACCAGTTCAATTTCCAGAATCATAATTAGAAGGAGGCAAAAGAGGTCAGAGCACAGCAAAACTCATGAAAGAAGATACTTATGCTGAGTTCACTTGAAACAATAAGATATAGAATTAAAGTTTTCAGAAAGGACAGTAGTCGAAAAAAAGAAGGAGAAAAAAACAGCAGTTCAGCACTTGGAACAGAACCAACTGCAACCAAAATCTGCTATTCTTTATGTATCTAGTATCTATAATGAACAAGGCGTCACATTGATGATTTCAAAACTGCGTTCACCACATGAATAACCTGTCATTCTATTCGGGGAATAACCCTTTGTTAAGCACTCAAGCCTTATCTGCCTTGTTTGAGATTAATGCTAAAATTCGACGTTGTTGTCTAAGTCTCTAAGAGAGGTTGAGTTTAACTAAGGATAACTAGTTAAGTCGTACAATATTCTTCTACTAGGTCTAATTGTTACGTACAATATTCTATAGTACAATATTAACTGTAGGCAATCAATTGTTCGCAGGGTTCTGATTTCAACAGAACCAAGTGAAAAAAAATCTCAAACCCTTAGCCCATTATTTCCTTCTATCTAAGCATACACATAATTTTTATGCCACTACTACTTCTTTTCTCTATGATTCTCTTTTTCTAGGGTTTTGCTGGTTTTGAAATGCTGATTCAAACAACTTCAGCAACAGTATGAAGTTGGATGTCTGGCTGGAGAGTGGAGAATGAAACTATTGTTCATTCAAGCATTTTATCAAACAGGTACACACATCTCCAAATAACTACTTACTCAATACAAAACCCACAACAACTTCCATAGAGTACAAAAAAAAAAAAACCCATCACTTCAACCATTATTATCGAAAAATTCTTAATTTCTTGATAACTAATTCCTTAATTTCTTCTTCTTCGACGAGAACAAAACTGGGAGCCTAAGGACATTGTGGGTTGTCCACCATTGGACAAATGACTTCATATACTGGCGTAGACATGGTTTATCCAACCATAAACGCAGAAGGTAATGAGTGCCTAATGAATGTATATAGCTTTGGGAGGGGATCTGCATCAATAATTCCACGATGAGTGTTTGGTCAGCTGACCATATTAGACTTGACTCTTCCTTCACTTTTTAAAATTCTAACTTCTGTATTCTAAGGAAGCCTATGTTACTTTTGGAATTAAGTAACACTACCACTCTACCAGAAAATCTGGGTCTATCAAAACAATCCTTTTACTCCATATTTTTTTCTTCAGAATATTATCCCTAAAAGCTTAAAACAATATCACAGACCCACTGAGAAGTCTCTTAAGCATTAACACAAACAATTGACTGACAGGCTTTATACGAACATAAGAGACCAGATGACCGTGCGAAGTGTGGGGGCCGACCGAAGAGAAGGGAAAAAAAGACAACTAAAAACCAACAAGTGATACCTAGATGTCAATGGGGAAACAACAGAAACTGAACTAACTGAATAGACGTATCCTGACTTCTCTTAGTCCATACACAGAACTGGTAATGTCAAAGCCAAAATGAAGCTAGCTTCCAAAGTACCACAGTTCATTTAAATTAACATGATTCAAGTTATAGTACTTGGCTGCAAAATTCTGTGCGATATGGAACAAGTTTTATGTGTAACAGATGCGTAATGCAGATGCTAAACCAACCCCAATTACCCAATTTCAAATAAGTAAATCCAAGTATACTCATAGATAACAGATGATCAAGTAAAGACAAAATAGTGTATATGAAACAGACCCACTCATTTCTAGCACACAAAGGTGTTTCAACAATAACATTAACAATCTAGGTTCTTACCCTATTCAAATACAATAATTAAATCCTCTCTTCTGATTCCAAACTTCTACCAAAGCATATTCATTCTCTCTTCATGACTTACTAAGCAAATACTGTTTTTTCCATTCAAATATTAGACTAGCACCAGTAAGTTCCTAATCGTATTTTATTTGGAATCAATCAAATAATGCAGGTTGTTCACATTGTGAATGGTATTAAAATTCCGTGATTAACCGATGGAAAGTGTTATGTTTTCTTGATAAGGACCTTTATTGGCACGACGAAATAGTTATTTCTTTGTCATTGTGCTGCTAATTTTTAGAAGGGTGCTCCACCTCTGGCGTACCACTTGATGTTATTGACCAAGTTGATAGTGCAATGTCTGTTAGAATGTTTCTGAGAGCCGAAACAAAAGAGTTAGGCTTGACTTTTGGAAAAACATAACCAAATATTAATGATAAGGAATTTGCTAAACAAGTTATCATAATTGGGTTATGGCTACAATAGCAGACACTAATTGAGCAGTGTGACTACAATTCTTTCTTCAGATCCCTTCATTGTGGTGCAATTCACACAATAGCATTCCTAAAAAGTGTGCAAAAGTAATATAATTCAGGTTTTCGAAGAGCAAATGAAATTTATGCATAACGACGCGTACCTGAACTACAAAATCAAATCTACTTAGAAGTCGAATACATACCGAAATGGGGAACCAAACAACAAGCGCTCCAGCTACACCAACTCAGACAGACAAAAGTAGTAAAAGCAACAGAGCTAAATGCATCACCAATAATACCAATTGCATAAGCACCCAAAGCAGAAGCCCCTCCCAACATCGAAATAGTCACAACTCTAGAACAAATGGAATACAACTCTAGTTTCCAAGCAAATAACAACAACAACTAAGGCAACAGCACAATTAACAACTCTAATACTTTGCAAACTATTCGAATTCATCGTAACCCACCATAACCTTCCCCTAGTTGACGCATAGAGTTGAAACAAAAAGAGCGCAAAAAACAGCAAAAGCAAATCACTGATACGCGCAAACATAATTCCATGATGAGATGCAACATGAAACAGAAGCAGCATATGGACCTAATATCATAATCTCGTCGGGCACTTCACCACCATGGTAACCAATATTATTCTCTTGTTTCGATGTAAACGATGATACTCTTGTTGGAATGGTAAACAACCAACAGAATCCACAGCTAAAAATCATAAAATAATAAGTTGAAATTCATCATACCAACAGAAGAAACAGGGTAAACAAAAGGGATCTTTGTTTTTGTAGCCTTCAATTTCAACATAAGTAGGTCAAATAATAGGGATCTGCTCCCGTTTAAATGCTAATTAAGACTGCTTCAGTGCTAATTAACTGAATAGTTGTCTACAAAAGCATCCTATCCTCTAGCTTTGCAGGATAAAGAGGAACGGTAAAGGACGGTGAAGCGAAGTAAACGAAAATGTACCTGATGTTTAGTTATGCATCTCCTGATAGCACGAACCTTCTTGTTCTTGTTTGCTTCTTCTAAGTGCAGACTTCTGCTTCTGATAAATCACAGTAAGCAACTGTGAAGTTGATAGCCTCACCACCTTGCTGCATCCAAACACACAATAGCAAAGTTATTTCACCAATCTTCCACTCTGTAAAATAAAGCAATTATTATGAGGACCCATTACTATTAAACCGCATACAAACAAAACCCACCAATCAAAATCGCTTTAGAATCCTTAAAACGACAATCAATTTCAAGGCACTTCTTTAAGGCATTTTATCGAACAGTGGTTGAGCATTGTACAAATATATAAGTGTTTCAAAATAGGTCAGATAAACTATAACCTAGAATGAATAATAGTAAACAATAGTTCATGAATCATGATTGTTATACTAATAACTTCAGCAAACAACTATACATGATCATCTCTATAGTTACAGAAAGTTTTCGTTAGGATACCAAAGAGGAAGTATACACACAAAGGGAACCGGAGCTTTGATACACGAAATACTTTTAAAGATGAAGAAAACATACCACGAAACGTTTGTATTTTTTGTTTTGATCAGAACCACGAAACGTTTGTAGCCTGCTTGTATCACTGAAATTTGGAAGGAGGAAGAAGTTTTGAAACAAAAGTAACCGTAACCGTGCACAATTGTTATATCCGTCTGTTGCTAGCTGCTGATAACCGGGTCGGGTGTCTGTATCCAATGGACCAATACCCGTATAGTTTTGCTCTATTATTGGGGCTGCATTCAAGTATAGAACGACGAGTACAAAAGTTCCAAGGGATTCTGGTAAAAGACCAGCATTGCTAATAGGGGTACCAAATTTCTTGGGGGTGTACCATTACAAGGCTTGAGGAAAATTTGTCCTACCAGTGTTTGTCTTTTGCAAACTAGCTCTTGTGTTGACTGTTGTATAGGTGGCTACAAAAGCACCCCCAACATGGAAATAAAATGTCTAGGTGAATGAAAAAAAAAATGATAGGACCGGAAAGATGCAAGATCACAAATGAATAGCTTGACTCGTTATTGGAATCACGTTCTATAAAAGCTGCTGCCGAAGTGCACCATGACGCTAATTTTATAAAACCACATGTGGAGTCAAAATGGCTCTTTAATCGAACAATGATGGGATCTTGTGGCGGCTTGTTGGCAACGATGGTTAGCATCCGTCATTCCAGAGATTGGTATGTCATTGCATTGAAGGTGGACGGTGATAGTATTGATGACTATACCATGTTTATGGGTTTGGTGGTAGCATGTGAATAAGAATAAACATAACAAGAAACAAAAAACTAAATCCAGTATTAATAATCCTAAATTTTTTATCTATGAAATAGTAATTTCATTTCAGGAAAAGTGATATCATTAAAAAATTGAAAGTATCACCGTTAATAAACACTCAATTTCAAGAAAAATGATATCATTAAAAAATTAAAAATATCATTTTTCCTGAAACAGATGTGATAACAAACACTCTATTTCTTCCCAATGAGAATCCCACCCATGAAAACACTAAACCCTGAAACGAGTAAATGAACTAACTGAATCTAATGGACCAAGTCACCACCAAACCCATCAAAAACTCTAAATTTTGGTATTACTGTTTTGACTTGGAGCTTTCGAATAGCCACTTTTTAGTGGTGTTGGTGCCTAAACAAGGGCACCAAATAAAAATCCTTGCTTCGAAAAGTCATAGCCAACCAGATACGGAGAATTGCATAATCTGCCTGCCACCTTTGAAGTTGCAATGGATTTCCATACGGTCTCCTCCAACCGTCCAACGTATGAGGGTGAAATGAATTATACAAAAAATCTAAATGATGTGGTCTCCATTTTCTAATGAAATACTACAAATGCAAACAAAATACAATTATTAGGTCTGGTATAAAATCATGAACTCCAGTCCAGGGCAGAGTTTGGTGAGGCAATATGAAATGTTTTAGGGATGTAAGGGGGGGGTCATTTATAAATGTATAGAAAAACCATACGTCTCACATTCACCACCCTCTCAAATCCCTTTCCAAAATTATAAGAAGAAAGAAAGAAAGGTGGTAGCTTAATAATATTCAACCACCTTCTTCTTCCTCCTCACAACCCCTTTCATCACCTTTTCAACCATCTCAAACTCTTCAAAAGCTCTTGCTTGTTATCCCCTTTGATAGACCTGTCTCTTCTGCTGCTGCTGGTGGTGGTTGGTGGTTCATCTCAGGTATGAAATCAGTATATATGCCCCTCTTCTTCAATTATCAATGGGTTGTGCTTTTTTTCTTGATCAGTCAAATGGGTTTATTTTTTCTTATTCTGGGGTTTTCTTATCTGTTTTTTAATGCTCAGTTGTTATTGTTGTTGTGTACTACTTGCTTAGTTGCTTTCATAGGTTGACAAGTACACAATCTACAGATTACATTTTATTTATTTTATCTATGTAGTGTTCGTTTTGTGATGAAATTTTCTTTCATTTGAGATTATTTGTTAGTGGGGTTGGTTCTGACATACATTCTGAAATCTACAGGAGAAAAAGATTGGATTGTTATGTTTTTCTTGTGTACGGGCAGGTTCTAGTTTTGGATTTTAAAGTTTTGATTAGTTATCAGTGGTTTAGATCATTAGCAATTCAATTTTGGGTAGCTGATTCTATTCATTATGGATTTAGTGAAAATCAAATGGGTTAAAGTATCGAATTGTGTTCATTATTGTTTAAAACGTTGACTAGCTGAAGATCAGAAAGTCTTTGTAAGGTAACCCACAGGTTGGGGTGGGAGTAATAGAAATGCTTACAATCGTACTAAATGAGGGTTACTTCAAATTGTACTTCTTTATAGTAGTCATGAAGTGCTAGTGTTTATGAGGTGCTAAGCTACCGGCATAATGTTGAAAATCTAGAATATGTAATGCTCTTTTTACAGCCTCGATAATTAGGCCAAGGTAGAATAAAACTTCAAGTTTATATTCTAAATTTTGTTGAATCTTCTCTGTTATTTTGATCGACTGGGACAGTGCTATAAGAGTTTTTCTTAGTAATTCAGCTGTTGAATAAGTCCTGATCTTTGATTTAACTTTACATGTCAATTTTCCCTTTTCTTCTTGTGGTGATGGT
>JAJJMB010008071.1:2977642-3057420 GCA_023531105.1 Papaver atlanticum | reverse complement strand
TCGTCCTAATTTTTGGGTTTAGCTCCTCATATCAAAAACACACTCAAAAGATTGAATCATGACTCAAAAAGGTGTTTTATTGAAGAAAATAATATTACAGTGGATTTGCAACAGATATAGATGTTACAGAACCACTGTTACAAAGGAATAAGACTGTAGATGAACGATAGTTCTCTGGTGTAGCAGAACTGCGACTGTTTGTGTGGGTCAATGTTCTTCGTCTCCTTCTTCTTCAGCAGCAGCAGGGTATTTTCCTGTAACCTTGATTTCTCCGCCTCTGCAGCCTCCCTAAGCCTCCGTATCGACCCAAAACTCTCGAACCCCCTTCAATATGACCCAACCAATCTATTTATATCAAAAAGACCAATTAAATCTCTCCAAAATCTTCCAAAATCTCTTCCTTTCTCTTCACGGCAAAGTTGCGGCAATTTCTTGTTTTAGAATTTCTACGCGTTTCTGAGCTTTCCTTTTGATTCTAAACTCTTCCTTAGATACAAATATTTGGGAAGGTTTATAGCACTTTAATCTCTCTAAAATTTCCTAAAACAGGTCACAAACGTGACTTTCCATATTTTGTTGTTGTGATAAAAATCCGTCGATTGAGCCCAGCTTAATCGATTTCAACACCCATATTAGATTCCTAGACCCATAAGGAGTCTATCCTATGAAAATCATAGGTTTAGTCGACCTCAAACTCCTCCAAATCACGATCACCAAAACTGCCATGTATGTTTTTTTTATTTTCCCGCCCAAATTCATAATTTGAACGTGAAGGGGAAAGGTTACCCCTTATCCAAAATGCTGGAGTCCGCATAACACTCGCCCCTTGGGTACCTTTAGTAATTTTTCTGGGATGTTTTCAACACTTTTTTCGGGGTTCCTCCGGGGTATTTATGGGGTTCCTCTGGGGTGTCTCCAACATACTTCTGGGGTGCTTCTGGTACGTTATCTACGGAGGTTCAAATGCCACATTTTGAGCCAATTTCGCCGCAAAAGCTTATTTTTCCAAAAACACCTACAAATACATAAAATAACCAAATAAGTACAAAATCGAGCACTAACAATATATATAATTGAGATATATTAGACACATAAATGCGTCTATCAAATACCCCCAAACTTATTATTTGCTAGTCCCGAGCAAATTTAATAATAAAAATCCTAACTCACTGTCGCAGTCATCGCGATTGCACTTAGCATGTGCAACAAGCCTTTGAACCCCTAGGTGACCCTAGTGGTCTCAACTATACGAAGTTGGCTTTGTTCTTTGTATAGCGGCTTAATTCTGAGAGTATTCAAAACTGGACTAGGTCCCAGGGTTTTTCTGCATTTGCAGTTTCCTCATTAACAAAATCTTGTTGTGTGATTTACTTTTACTTTCCGCAATTATATATGTTTTATTATAATTAAAAGTAAATACACTAGTACGTTAAATCCTAATCACTTGCATTGATCTTATAGTCAATCGGTCTTGTCCCATAACTATTGTCAAGTGAATACCGTATTGTTGTATTGTATTGACGTTGTCCATAGACGATCACACTTGGTATCAGACTTATAGGTTGAGACGAAAAAGCGTGGTGTATTTGGGTACGTACCCTCGTAATTTCAATAACATTGACTACATCCAAAAGTTCTTTTTCATACGTAGACAATCCCAAGGCTTTTGATCCTAATGGTTTGTTGTAGAAGGAAATTGCTCTACCATCTTGCATCATTACAACTCCAATTCCCCTAGAACAGGCATTAGTTTCCACCACAAACTGCTTTGAGAACCAGGAAGAGCAAGTACAGGTGTACTGCACATAGCAACCTTGAGAGTAATGAAGGCATCCCCTGCCACTATAGACCAACTAAATGCATTTTTCTTCAATAAATCTATTAGTGACTTACTAATATTACCATATCTTTTAACAATTTCCTGTAATAACCTGTAAGACCTAAGAATCCTCTTATTTGCTTAAGATTTGTGGGAATATGCCTAGATTTCATGCAAGCAATCTTTTCTGGGTCAGCAGCTACACCATTAGCTGTAATGATATGCCCTAAGTATTCTAAAGAAGATTGTGAAAAACATCATTTAGAATATTTAGCAAAGAGATGATATTTTCTAAGCAAGGAAAGAACTAAGGAAACATGATGCACATGCTCTGTAATGTTAGGACTATAGACCAGAATATCATCAAAAAACACAAGAACAAATTTTCTCAAATAGGGACCAAAAATAGAGTTCATGAGTGCTTGAAAAGTTTCAGGTGCTTTGGTGAGGCCAAATGGCATAACCTTGAATTCATAATGACCATGGTGTGTCCCAAATGTTGTTTTATATATTAATGTCAGGTGTATGCACTCTGATTTGATGATAACCAGCTCTCAAGTCTATTTTAGTAAAAACTTAAGACTTATTAAGTTCATCTATAACATGGATAAGAAACTTATCCTTCATGGTGATGAAATTGATCCTTCTGTAGTCAACACAAAACCTCCAAGTGTTGACTTTTTCTTTTCACCAGAAGTATAAGAGATGCAAAAGGACTATGGATATCTTGAATGATACCATATTTGAGCATTTCTTGAACTAATGACTCCACTATTGACTTATGAATGTAAGGACATTTATAAGTTCTGAGATTGATTGGTTCTGAATCAGGCTTGAGAGTAATTTTGTGATCCAAAATTCTTTGTGGTGGTAGTTGGGTTGGTTCAGCAACGTCACAAGAAAAAGTATGGAGTAAGTCTTGAATGGGTGGAGGAATTTTTGATGATGTTGGAGAACCAGAGATAGAGAAAAATGGACCAACCAAAGCAGGGGTATTCTTTTTGATAAAATTTCTCATGGTATTGCCACTAATCATCATAAGAGTTTGTTTAGTAAGAGTACCCTGCAATGTGATCTCTTGTCCATTGTATGTTAAAGTAATAGATAATTTGGCCAGATTAAAAGTTATATCCCCTAATGTTCTTAACCAGTTTGCTCCAAACACAATGTCACATCCTCCTAATGGTAGTAATCTTAAGTATGCATAAAATTGGTGATGTTGCATTGTCCATTGAAGTTGCTGGCAAACTCCAGTACTTGTAGTTCTTGCACTATTAGCCACAGTAACTAGCATGTAATTAGTAAGATGTAATTCACAACCTAATGAAGTAGCAAGCGAAGAATCAATGAATCTATGAGTACTTCCTGTAAAAACCAACACAATGATAGCTTTTTGTTGTTGTTGGTAAGTCCGGGTATTCTAATGCTATCCGCACTGACATTTCCCGTGAGGGCATAAAGAAAAATCTCCATATCAGATTCAACCAATTGATCTGTGGGAGCTTCAGATGTAGGTGATAGATCCAACTCATGAATTTGCTTCATTCCCAGCTACTATCAAGAATAATTATTGTGTCTTACATCTATAGCCTGGTTGATACTTCTCGTCACAGTTGTAACAGAGTCTTTGAGCTATTCTCTTAGTCATTTTCTCATAAGACAATCTTCTTATGGGTGGTGTATAGGGAGATTTAGGAGTTGTGATGGGTGGAGGTGTATTGGATGTAGATGTAGGAACACCACTGATAGAAGGAGTGATAATGGGTTTGGAAGAAGAAATTCTACTTAATGTAGATGTAGTAGTAGGTGGTTGAAGTTGAGATAGTTTATGAGGTTGGATAAGAACTACCTCTTCTACTAAGAAGAAAGCCTGAGAAAGAGTTGTAGGTTTGCGCATCTGCACTGATCTTTTCAAAACATCTTTTAAACCACTAAAAAACTCAACACAAAGTACTCCTCATTTAGATAAGGGTTTTTGCTTAACATCAAGGCTTTTAGTTGTTCAAACTGCTCAAAATACCCATAAACCGATATGAGTTGAGATAGTTTGTTGAAACAACCCACATAATATCATTAGCCAGATCTTCAAAATAGCTACAAATAAATTCAACAAAAACAGGCCAAAAGATAGATGTTATACCAGTAAGATAATCTAGAAACCATGAATCTGCTTTCCCATCTAAGTGTAAAGAAGCAAAGTCAGTTTTATGTTCTTCAATAATGAAGTGGATCTGAAAATATCTCTCACACTTTCTGACCCAACTTCGAGAATTCTCTCCATTGAATCTAAGGAAATGAATCTTAGGTGCTTTTGAAAACCCATATATGTATGGTTGAAAATTACTACTAGTTGTTAAGGGTGTGTGAGAAGGAGGGAATATATTTTGTTGTTGTTTGGATAAAATTCCAATCAAGGTATCAAACTTTGTTTTATTATCCTCAAAGATTTGAACTAAAGAAGAAAGCAATGTATCTTGACGTTGTGCAGCAGCTATACGTTCCTCAGCTTCACGTTGTGAAGATTTGTAAGATTTTTTAGAAGTCGTGAAAGTTCACGGGTTGTAACATCTACATCTTAGATGGTTGGACATGTCATGACGTAGAGAGAAAACTGATAACCTGGGTGATACCAAATGTACTGAACTGTGATGTATATAAGGATAATGATGCTAATATAACTAGTAAAGAGTAACCTCGGTACTCACTAGTAATGCCTATTTTTTTATACTTTCATTACAAGCTTTAACTACAATTAGGAACGTATTAAAAGAGATGAAGACCTAACAGGAACATTCATCCCATACCTACACGTGTGTTGATCACCATGTTACATTCCTAACATATAATTAAACTTAAACGAAATTAATTGCTACTTAACGTCTAATTAAATACTTACACATGATAACAACACCCAACTATAACTCAGCAACACCACATGACCATGACATATTGGCAGGATTTACTTGGATCGGGAAAGGGGTTGGTTTTCTTGTGAATAATATTTAATCAATTTCATTTTTTGATCTTGGTGGTTTATAATGATTATTGAATTGAAGTATGAAGTGTTTGTAGTAACAGAAAATAGAGAAAGTGCGGGCGGGTTATAGTTGAGGAGGAGCTCTCGCAAACAAGTTTCAGAGATAGAATACTGGATGGAGTCGGAAAAGAACAAGATTTGACTTCTGGTTCTCTATCTCTCTTGCTTTATTACGACACGTATTGATTAATGAGTAATGTATTTTTAGATCTCAACATGTGTTCCAAATTTGTTTTAGGTGAGAAGGTAGTTTAGAAAATTTTATATATTACAGCCACGCGTAGACATCTTATGTGGCAGCTAACGGACACATAGAGACATAACTTAACAACACGAGGTTTTGCTAATTATCAATATCTAGGGGAGGTTTTCTTAATTGGCAATCTTTATGGGGGAGGAAACACAAAATATCCCTAAAAATAATTCATACCACATTGAAATTTTATTTTGAGGCAATACTTTTTGCAATATGATGGTATACATGTTGGATCATCGGTTTCCTCTTCTTGCATAAATTTCTCTAATCTCTAATCTTCTTATTGAAGCTTTTAGAATTGAACATTTGCCAGAAGTACAACATGATAGCTATCGGTAGATAGTTTAAATTTGGATGCACTTTGATATATCTTGAATGCAGAAATCTAAACCCACAAAAATAGCAAATAACTCGTGGAGAAAAAATAACAGATAACTCGTGGAGAAGTGCATATGGTTCTAAAGTTAAGTTTTGGGGTTCTTATGCTCCAAAAATACGTAGTGGTTGTAGCATTTCAAGTGGACCTTTTTCGCCACGATAAATAGGGGATTTTTTCAATGAACCTACTCCGAAAAAACCGGATAACTTTAGACGAAACATACTAAATGTAGATACTGAAATGCAGGGAATATAAAGATAGATATGAGGTATTTTATGTTGGGAATAAATTCCCTTACTTAATTTTTTTTAACTTAGTTTTTAACTTAACTTTCTAACTAGTGATGTAATAACATTTTACCGAACAACAACAATTGAAAGGCTCTCCTCTCCTCTCTGCAACTCGTTCTAGAATTCATCACCCATACATAAAACAGATCTCAAACCTAAAGTAATTCGAAGTTTTAATCGTTCTCTCAATCCCATAACTTTTGTTAATTGATTACTTGATTGGATTTCATCGTATCTAGCGAAGATTTCCTTTTTTGATTAATTTTCAGAACCTTCAAAACTTCCAGCCTTTGGCACTTTCAGTATAATCTGATTTTATTACAATGTCCTATTCAACCAAAACCAACACTCCACAATCAAACAAATCAACACTCCACAATCAAACCAAAACTCTGATATGATTGAACAGTTTGCCAATCTTCTGAATAAGGAAACTCCCTCAAAATAGATCTTAATAGACACTCCCTTACCAAATACTTCAAGAGATTATCATAATTGTCCGGTTCTTATGATTGTATCCCCCAGAACTTTTCAACTAAACTATGTTAGGGAATTACTTCACAAAGTTTGGAAATATTTCAATCAAAAGATTTATGTTTCGGTGTTTACTTCCGATACATTTTTCATCAAATTCGAATCTCGTTCAGATTTGGAACTCCTTATGGAAGCCTCTCCATGGGTTATCAGAGACGACCTATTGGCCTTAGAACGATGCGTTCCCAATAAACTGCCACATGAATATCTCTTTGATAGTGTGGAGTTTCGGGCACAACTGCATGGTTTACCAGTTAACTATATGGATAAGAAGTTCATTCAACGCCTAGTATCCTTTGCGGGAAGTAACAGAATTATCACGCTTAAGGAATTTAGTAATTGGGGTAAGTTTGCAAGAGTTAGAATTCTTGTGGATATTAAACAACCACTAAGAGACTCTATAACTTTTCCACTGATGGATAATAATTCAATCACAGCGGAGATTAGGTATGAAAGACTACCTAGGTTATGTTTATTTTGTGGAATTCTTGGTCATTTAATGAAGATGTGTCCCAAGGTCCGTCAGTTCAAAGATAAGATATATCAAGATTTTCCATCTAACTTACAACAACATATAACCAAACCATCAATGCTTTAGTGAAGAATTATGTTAATGATATGGAGATGTTCAAGGAATCTGATTATCAGGAAGAAGAAATTGTGGAATTCATGGCTAGCCGACGATCAAACCAGACTGAGAATTCAGGGATGATGACTCATCATGCCAAATCAGACACAAGTAGGACATATGCATCCACATCATCTGCTGACTCACACAACTGTCAAGTAGGTAACTTGCATTGGTAGTTACCTAAAGATTCATTCTTTTCTGATAAGAATAATATTACGGTTATGAATTCAAATCGAAATCTTTACACAAATGCCAATTCGAATACGAGATATGGTCCCTCCATAAATGAACATGTCCCTGATCTGCAATAACTGAATTCAACAGTAGACAAAGGGAAATCCATATCTTTTGAGCAGATTAGTTCTTCAACAAATCTTCAATACAACAATTTTCAAACCCTTCAAGTCTCTGAATCATTCAAGTTTGTCACTAAAAAGCTTAAAGCTTCAGTTACTCAAGTCTCAAATACCTCAGTTAATGAGAACCTTCATTAACTTTTATCCAGGGAAAACAATACACCACAGGTTAGTAGCAGTGGACGGATGGAATCCCAGACAACCAAGCAGCTCTTCCAACATGAGGGAATGGAAATCGATGGCTAGGCGTGCTGGCAATGCCATTATTCGGAGTCAACTACCAAATGTGATTCTATAGATGCTAAACGAACTCAGGATGGATCATGCATCCATACTGGAAATTCACAATCAAAGATGGTTACATGAATCAACAAGGATTCGGATGATCAATGGGAGATGGCGGCTAGCCCTAATAAGCCGCACGATCCATGTTAGTCTTTGCCTGGAATTGTTGGGGGTTAGGTAATGACCCAACAATTCAAAAACTAAAATCTTTCCTGAGGAGTTCACAACCCAATATAGTTTTTCTACCAGAAACAAAACTTTCTGAATCATCTTCTATATCCATTCTTCGTAGAATTGGCTTCTCAAATCACTGCATTGTTCAGTAGTGGGTCATAGTGGTGGTCTCTTGTTACTTTGGAAGGATGACATTGATGCATAGGTAATATCATTCTCCAAAAACTTAATTCATCTTCAAATTAAACAAACAGGTCCATATCCATTATGGAATTTGTTCTTTGTTTATGAACCACCAAATATAATGGACCATGCTCAATCTGGAAGAGCTTATCAATCTATTCTCAACATGTAGCAGGTCCAAAATGTTACATAGGTGATTTTAATGCTCTCTCTTCAGTAAGAGAAAAACATGGAGGTGATCAATTGTTAAACAATACAATTTCTCATTTTAATGACTTCATTCATGCAAATCACCTATTGGATTTAGGCTATTCCGGTCCAGCGTATACACGGAGTAATGACAGACAATTTCAAGGTCTCATAAGGAAGAGATTAGATAGGATAGTGGCTTCACTTGATTGGTGTCTTATTTTTGAGAATGCTGGTGTTCTGCATATGCCGAGAATATCAAGTGATCATTCCCCTATACTTCTGAATACTTCAAAAAAATGTTCAACGTAATTAATCCTCTTTTATATAGATTCGAAGCTTTCTGGTGTTCTCATCCAGATTTTCTAAAAGTAGTTTTAGAAAGTTGGAACATTAACCTCTCTACTGATCTTATAACCAAACTTGCTTCTTTGGGAACCTATTTAAAGAGCTGGAGCAAAAATAAAAATTGGTCGCATTAAGAACAAAATAAGAAGGTTAAAGAAAAGATTGCTATATCTTCAAGGTTTGTCTCCATCTCCGAATATTCTTCGTAAAGAGAAACAAACTTCTGATCATTTGAATGAGTATATTCTCATGGAAGCTACCTACTGGGAGCAGAGAATGAAACTGATTTGGTTAAAAACTGGTGATCGGAATACAAAACAATTCCACTTGTCGATGCAACATAGAAGGAAAAAGAATAGCATATCTTGTTTACAAAACTCCTCTCAACTATGGCTCACAAGTCCAACTGATATTGCAGATGAATTGGTTTCTTTCTTAAAGACCTTGTTTCAACAAGATATCAGTACCAGAACTCCGACAAACATGCAAGAATCTTCATTTTCTTTGAACTCAGAGGATAATGTTTCGATTTATGCTATCCCAACTTCTGATGACATTTGGAATGTGGTTAAGAAAATGAACTCTTATGGCTCACCAGGACCAGACGGATATCCGGTAGTGTTCTACAAGAAATGCTGGACTATTGTAGGAGAAGATACAATAAAATTCATTCAGCAAATATTCCTCACAGGAGATATCCCAAGTAACATAAACCATACTCACATTTATCTAATTCCTAAAGTTAAAAATCTAGTTACGGCTATGGAGTTTAGACCCATTGCACTTTGTAATGTTTTATATAAGTTTGTGGCTAAAATAATTGCCATAAGACTTAGTCCGTTCTTGGGTTTGTTTATATCTTGGTCTCAGAATGCATTTGTTAAGAATAGGCAAATTACGAATAATATTGTGATAGCAAAACAAATTTTTCATTCGATGCACAAGTCTAGATCTAAACAAGGATTCTTTGCTCTCAAATTGGATATGTCAAAGGATTATGAAAGGGTTTCCTGGTCTTTCTTAAGTTTTATGCTTCATCAAATGGGTATCCATGATCATTCTCATAATTTCATCATGAATTGTGTTACGTCTTCAACTTTTCTATCCTATTGAATTGTCCTCCATATGGGAACTTTGCAAGTGGTAGGGGTTTACGTCAAAGGTGTCCTTTATCACCCTCTTTGTTTATCATCTGTTCACAAGGTTTGTCTCTTCTAATAGAGAAATTTGAAAATACAAGTCTTTACAGTGGATACAGGATTAATAGTCAAGCTCCAATTAGCAGTCATTTAATGTTCGCTGATGACTTGTTCTTTTTTGGGAAGAACTCAGAAGAAAATGTGGATCAACTCAAATGTATTATGGATACCTACTCTTCATTTTCAGGTCAATTCACTAATTTCATGAAATCTTCAATACATTTTAGTAAAAGATGTATACCATAGTATAGATGGATGACTACTCAAAAATTGGGAGTTAAGGAAATGCAGACACATGAGAAGTATTTAGGGACTTATCCATTGAAATCAGACTATAGCATTGATACTTTTGAACCACTAAAGTCGAAATTCAACACCAAGCTATCAGGTTGGAGATCTTTCTTCGTTAATCAGTCTAGGAGAACTGTCCTATCAAAAACTGTTTTATCTACAATTCCAAACTATTCTATGAGTACCTGTATACTTCCCAAAGGGGTTACTAATCAGATGTCTCATACTCAAAGGGCTTTCTGGTGGGGACATGAAGTCAACACAAGGAAACGACACTTCATCAGATGGGATAAAGTAATGAAAGCAAAAGAGGATGGTGGTTTAGGTATACAAATTATGGAGTTAGTAAACCAATCGCTGGTATCGAAATTAGTTTGGATATTTCTAACTAGTCCGGATTCAACTTGGGTGCAACTATATCATGCAAAGTATCTACAACATACTTCTTTTTGGGACTGTCAGCCAAAACCGGGTGACTCAAACACTTGGAAGGATATGTTATCAGCCAGAAACATATTTATCAATAAATGCTACTAGTTTATAGGCTCTGGAAACTCTATTCATGTCTGGAACGATCCATGGATTCCTAATTACCAGGTTTAAACCATCAAAACTTCAAAGTTCGAATATTCAGGTATCTTGGGTCTCAGATCTCTTTATTCAAGGAGAAAAAACATGGGATTTAGATCTGTTGTTAGCAATATTCCCGCAAGATCAGGTTGAAGCAATTATCAATATATATATATATCCCGCAAGACGAGGAAATTCAAGATACTTTAATTTGGTTGAAAACTCCATCTAGTAAATTTACCTCAAATTCAAGATACAAACTACTATCTGACAATATCCCTATGAATTAAGTGGTGGCAGCTTTTCCTTGGAAACAGTTTTGGAGGAAAGTAAAAACTCAACCCAAAATCCATAATTTTCTGTGGAAGGCTCTTCATGATGGCTTAGCAATGTATACCAATTTGAGTAAATACAATTCTCAGGTACAAAACATATGTCCATTATGCAATATGGAAGAAGAATTTGTTTTTCATCTCCTTTTCAATTGTCAGTTTGCAACAGCTGTTTATCATGCGAGTCCTATTCTTATTGAAATTCATGGAGGAAGCACTTTGCAAATAGTTCAACATTGGTTATCTTACCCTGATCAAGGAATCATGTTGAATTTGGGTTTGTGTTTAATGTGGTATATATGGAAGGCTAGGAACGATTTGATCTTCAACAATAAGCAATTATCTGTCGTTCTCTGCCTTCAGAATTCACTGCAGGACTTCAAGACATTTGATCTTCACCATGATTTGAATTATTGTTCAGATATTGCGGTCTCTCAAAATAATGAAGTAGTATGGGAACTTCCTCCTACCTCCTTCGTGAAAATAAATGTTGATGCAACTTACAATAACGGTAAAGGTGTTGCGGCAGCAGTGGCGGTAGACTCATCTGGATACCACATGAGCAGTGGTGTTATAAGCTTTGATACCTTTTCTTCATCGGTGGCTGAAGCAAAAGCTTATGGCTTTGGAATTCAATTGGCAAAAAAGATTACATATTTCAAAAATAATTGTGGAAGGTGATGCTTCTGAGATTCCTACAGCCATAACAGGAAATACGAATGAGATTTCATGTTGCATTCGCTCTACGATTCTCTCAATTCATGATCGCGTCGAGGAATTTAGTTAGTTGTTCCTAGAGACGCTAATTCTATTGTGCATGACTTAGACCAATACGCAATTTCTAATGTTTTAAACAGATGGTGGTTCATCAATTGTATTATGCAACGCCTCATTTTCAATGAGGATTAATATCAATAAAAGTATGTTTCCTCCGAAAAATAAATAAATAACATTTTACCGTTTAATATCTTAGCCCCTAAATACCAAATTTATTAATATGGTCAGCCGAGTAGATAATCAAATCTTATCATGTATGTTATCTTCAAAAATATGTTTTCCTTAACTATAACAAGATACTGTAAACTTCAGTTTCTATTGCTAGGTTAAACATGAAAAGTTAAAACAAATGTTTATCCAATGAATAAGAAAAAAAGTTGGAACATGTCATAAAAATATTCTTCGTCTTCCTCAACGTATAGTTCCGAAACATGAATTTCTTGGACGACGTAATGAAGACGGATAAAAAATGATGATCAAGGTGTTCCGAAAAATTAGGTAATTAATCAATCCCAAGATGCGAGACCGAACAAATTTATTCTTTTTGCAGAAAAAGAATTGCTTTAAGTTTGCGGCGCAGCTTGTTGCTCGCTTGCATGCTATGTAATTTATTTATTTTATTGTTTTAAGTTTGTTAACTCAACCAATCAACTTTCCCTTTTTTTTTCTTTTGTTAATTCATGATTTCGATATGTCTCAGTAGATACTTGCTAATACCATTAGTGTATATTTCCATTGTTTTCTGGCTAAAATTTTGGCCAATCTAAATATTGTGCTTTTACATATAAATGAACCTTGTGTTGCTATAAATAAGTGGCACCGACTCTTGTTGCTTCCTTTCATTGAAATCTATTATACAAAACTTATTTATGTTTCTCTCTTTTATTCGATCATGGCTTGTATTAAGACCTTCTTTACATGATCCATTATTTTATTAAGATCTAGCAACACATCCAAAGAGTTTGCCAAAACAAGATTTCTATCTTTTTTATTTGATCAAATAAGATTTCCTAATTAGCTTATTATAATATTTCATTCATGGCAATATATACCAGCTCCGTCCAGATATATTTTGATGACTTTCAATAGGAATAAACCAAAACATTTTTGTGATATTTTTAACCTGTAATATTTATGATAAAAAAATTGATTATTGCTCGGTGTGAGCCATCTGTGTTGAAAACATGGGTACGGGGATCTAGTGGTTGGCACATACTAGAGTCTATTGTCAGGTCTGAATGGGTCTTCGCAGATGCCGAGTCTCTCCACAACCAATTCGCTTAATAATATGTTAACAACGAGACATGCAAGAACATACCAAATTTAGTGAAAAACAAATAAAAAGATGTTACAGTTATACAATACATTTCAGCAAAATTAAGGTGCCTACAAACATTTAGGGTATTTGGTAGGTGGGCTTATTGTTTTGCTTTCCAACCCAGTTTGGGTTTGATATTTGGTGGGTCGCAGTAATAGGCTGATTTTAAGATTTTAACTTTAAGGTGTAAATACTATCAGAAATAATAATAAAAAAAAGGCAGAAAAAAAGGCACAAGAAATTATGGGTTTTCTGTCAGCTTGTGAAGTTTTAGCAACCCTAACACTGACTCATTGCATATTTGCATGCATGTAAGTACTTTCTTGGCGATACTATAATTATACCGCGGATACAAAACAACAAACATACAAGTTTGTATTAAAACAATATAATTGTATCGCACAGTAAAAATCAAAATTTGTACTAAAATTTAATCGGTGAAAACAAATTTAGTTTATCTTATATTAAGGGAACCATTCACTACCGCAATTTGAAGTTGCAGCTTTTTGATAATAAATCTTGCTGGATGATTTATTAAGCATTCGACTTGAACACTATGACCAAGATAAACAACCTTGTGGTATATCTTCATCGAGTCACCTGTTGTTAACCACGAGACATTTAAAAAAATTGATGCCAAAATTATTGGAAATCCATTCATAGACATCTCCCAGAAAAATATCTCCTCCAGTTAACCTAAAACTATTCGGGTGACGACAATGAATCTGTTGTCCTATAAATGGGAAATTATTATAGCTTAACACCAAAATTTCTTGATGAATTATGTTATCTATCTAGCTATGCTGATTAATAAATTTCTTCTGATTATATTTTTGATGATATATTCTTACCCTAGGATATACCTTTATGTATAATTGACATCAGTTTCCATTATGTGTTGATCCTTTTTGAACTATAACTTCCTAGATTTATATATTTTAATACTTGATTACTATGTTGGCATTACTAGTTTTACAAAAAGTTTTGTTGAAAAAATATAGTTTTGCATGGACCGCGTTGTCTTGCAACTCAAAATCTATCCGTGGCACCAAGTGTCTCCCAAAGTTGCCTTTTGATTCAAAAACTTCCCGTAACCTAAGATATGCACTTAAGCCCCAAATTTCCATATGACCTTAAAATAATTTTTGTAACCTGAAATTTGCAAAACATAAATCGCTGAGAGGCCTAAATTCATTCTGTGAAAAACAATCTAGACTCTTAAAACATCTGTGTCTCAACCAAGTGTACATCTTGTTTAAGTAATCTCTTTGACAGTTCGTGTCTGTATTATATTACACAAGGCGTATCTGTAGTAAGGTTGATATCGAAAATATTGTATTGTACTCGGAACCCTCGTCATTTCACTTTGATCTATCTTTTTTTTTGTATTTGAATCTCTTTAATTGTGTTATGAATGCGCGTCATGTGTTGTGTTTATTCACTTTTGATTTGTTTCATTTAATAAAGTGTTCCTTGAATGCTTATTTTCCACCAAGTCCAAATAATCTCAACTGTCTAAAAAATAATGCATCAGTTTCAAAGATAACTCGTGCATACAATCAACTAATATCATCATCAGTCAGTTTATCTAGTCTATGAGAATACCATTTTCATAATTATCAATAGCCAATAAAATGATTCGTCCAACTCCAAGAAGAAAGAATTGAACACAAAAACAATTATCTAGTTTGTTCTTTTATTGAATAACGCTGCACAACCCGACTTCATAATTGGGTATTTTTTTATTTGAATCTTATTCTTATAGCTTCTTTCTCATCATTTGCACCGATTCATGTTGGTCTTGAATTTGGTTATGGGGTCCCTGTTCATGAAAAATGCATCATAACCAATTATAGGTCCACAACAAAATTAGTTTGCATTTTTGAGAAAATAGGTCTAATTTTTACATATAGAAGGCTCCCTATTAGCGTAAAATTGTGGAAGATTTTTCATTATAAGTTGTTAAATAAGTTCTTAAACTCAGTATATCACATTGTTACATATATTTGTGGCAAATAGAAGCTAAAACCTCGTGTACGTGACTTTTCATTCGAAAGTATACATGTAACACCCCGAGTTCCGGATCAGGGTCAAACCCGTATGGAGATCCGAACTCAAAGCGTTACGGGTCGGAACGAGACTTATGCATATATTTATTCTTGCTAATTTACTTTTATACCAAACATAATTGAAACTTTTATACAGTAATTGAAGCATATGAAATACATTAAACATTGTTCAAAACATTTTCAACTAAACATATTTTTTTTATTCAATTTACGCTTCAAGCAATACAAGAAAACAATGCAATCATTAAGCTACTCATTTCTAGCTTCCACTTCCAACTTCCATAAATCTGCAAGGAATGTCAATTGGGGTGAGATGAAAGCTCAATAGAATGCATTCCCTTTCTCAAAATATATCAAAACATGTCAACCAATCAAACAAAATGTGTACAACAAGACTATATGGTGTACCTTCAAGGATTTAATTATATTTATATTCATCAACATCACAATCTATCAACTCCTCTTAAATGCACGAGTATCCTCGGTTCGTGCCCCGCCTATCCGTGTACCCTCGGCACGGGACCTCCAACCTCACTTGCACGAGTATCCTTGGGTCGTGCCCCACCTATTCGTGTATCCTCGGTACGGGCACCGCCATTCAAACAAATATATTCATTCATTTATAAATTCACACTACCGTTGCACGAGTATCCTTGGATCGTGCCCCACCTATCCGTGTATCCTCGGTACGGGCACCACCATTCAAACAAATATATTCATTCATTGATAAATTCACACTACCGTTGCACGAGTATCCTTGGGTCGTGCCCCACCTATCCGTATATCCTCGGTACGGGCACCGCCATCCAAACAAGCATATCCAATTATTTGTAAAATAATTTTATCATACAATATACATTTTGATATTCCAAACCACTTCATCAACAAGTCATAAGTTCACAACCCAACTAACGATGTAATTCTTTCAACCATTTAAGCAAACACACTAACTGCAGAATTTTACTTTATAGGTTTCGTAATTATAAATTTGTCCGATCTACCTCAAAATTTTAGTGAACATTCCTGACACCATAATGTATAACATATCCAAATTTCACATGAAACTAACGGCTCAATCAAAGGATATTGATTTTACAAACGCATTACAAAATCTAGGCAGATAACATCATTTTACAAAACTATTCACCATAAATTCATATTATTCTCAAATTAAGCAAACCAAAAGCACAATGAAATATAATACATTTATATACAACTTTTGTTAAGACTTCAAATCATTTTAATATCATTAAGGCTGCCTAAGGACATTAAAAAACACAGCAAAACGAAACTGTCCAGAATTTCAGAAATCACAATCCAAATTACAAGGAACATTCAACGGTGAATTTGCGTAAGAAAATTATCAAAATTTAACAAGAGATACCTAATCATGTTATAAATCAATAGGAGAAGCCTGATCATCAATAAGAGACATATATTTATTCAATTAAATTGTAGAAACCTAACAATACAAAGGCATACGAAATAAACACCATAAGAGAAAGAGTTTCACATTCTACTTCTCAATTGCTACAAACTCCTCTTGATTTTCTTTATACTTATTCTCCAAAAATCTCTACCTCCATCTCCTTCTTTTTCTCCTAGCCTTTCTTTTCCAACTTCTAATATTACTTCCATTTACATTAATAGAAAACCTAACTATTTTATTTATTATTTATCTTTTCATTTTCCCTTAATTTTATTTATTATTGATTATTCTATTTCCACCCTAACTTGTAGCCTTTCTAGTTCAATCCACCCACCTAGGCTAAGGCTAAGGAACAACAACCTAAGCCACAAGGTTAACTAATCCGGGTATAACCCGACCCGAAACAATAGCTAAAAATACAGGGTATTACAATATACATGTTTTCCTGTTTAGCCATTCAACTACAAGTTGTGTTTTATAAGGATCGTATGTTCAATCAACTTTAATAATAAACCTTATGGTTTTCCAATCTAAAAAATTTCCACGATACTGTGAACCTCTTTGGCAACTGGAAACATAAGTAAATCTCATAAGTTATAAGTAAATTATTTTTTTTACCGTTTTTTTGTGTGTGTGTATATGTGTGTGTTTGAAAGTCATATTGAATTTTGGTTCCTAATTTTTATGTGGTCGCAAATCACCTGGTTAACCAGTAAAAACCATCACTACTGGTCGAACAAGCTATAGTAGGAGTTTTGATCAAATTGGATTAAAATCATTGAATATTATTGACTAAAAAGGTATGGTCTATACTTTTATCTCTTTATATTTCTTTGATCTTGATAATATGACTCAGAATTTTACCAAACCGAAAATTAGGGTCGCATGAAAATAAAAATATTGGGGATTTTTGAAAATTAGGGATAATTGTTTTGATTCAGATGGTAATATGAACTAGGTTAACTGCATAAATGTTGCTGGTCCTTATACTGATGCTGTCCAAATTTCATAAAAAAAAATTTTGAGATTGTTTTATTTCTGATACTATAAACATGTGCTATAGAAAAGGAAAAGGTACCAAGTACACCACCAACTTTTTGGTTCGGCAACCTTATGGACAAAACCTAATACAATTGCAAGTAAATCTAAATTAATGATCCTTGAAAAATATGTACATAAAGTTCTTTTATTATCTTTTCCGCAATTAATATGCATAGACTAATAAGTTTGTGAACCTGATTGTGTAGAAGAGTTCTTGGACGATCAAAAAAATTAATACCCAAGATCAATCTATTTGTATCCAAATCAAGAGGATCTGAATTCTAACAAGTATGAAACTTACGATCTATCTTCCAAGATACGAATTCAATAAGAACAAGTCTCCTTATTAATCACAAATAATAAGGACTTAGACTACCTAGATTGATAACGTATTACTTGTTGATAGGTGTTGTAAACACCTTGATATTTATCTATTGTTTATACTTTCTTTGCGAGTTTTCTTGTAAAATATGTATCTTATGTTTGCTTTTGAGTTATTTAGATGCTTTGGAGTCATTTGGAGCGAAATAAAGAGAAATCACTCACAAAGGGAAATTCATATGCGACCTATACTTGGAACCGGCTATGGTGCGCGAGAAGGAGGTGAATCAGGCTGTCGGTTCTCTGAAACCGACAAGCCATGTATGAGCTGGTTAGCCTTTAACCATGAAGTGGGGTGTCAATAGCAGTTTTGGTTCTTACCTAACCCTGAAATTGAGAGAGTTTATTTCTCAATCATTCACTTTCATTCCCTAACTCAGAGGAGAAACCATGGCGGCTGCGGCTAAGAGGTTCGAATCGAGAAACTTAGAGAATCAGTGAGATGAGATGATGAAGAAATCAGTCGATTAACTCAGAATTCATCTGGTGAATGAGTAGAAGAGATAGTGATGCAGTTAATTCGAGAAAACAAGGAAGAACATGGATGAAGAAAGGGGATCTGTTAAGCGGAAAAGGAATCAGAAGATGTAACTGGTGATGAAATACAAGCAATTGATGGTGGAATTGAGTTGGGTTTTGGTCGAATCTGCATTTGACTCTAGTTGGAGACGTGCCATGGATGTTACAAGGGTTTGAGATGATGAACTGATCTGCAGGTTAGGGTTTTAAATCGGTTTTGAGAAATTGAGATGAACTAGAAGATGTTTCTGCTGTTGCTGTTCAAGGAAATTGCAGAGAACATGAATTGCAGATTAGATGTATGTTAGGATGAAACTACAGGGAAGAACAATGATTTGTTGCTGTGGATGAATTGGTTATCTGTGTTGATGTTGGTTAGTCACTATGGCTGTGTGGTTGGAGCTGAAATGAAGTGCTGACGATGGATGTCTGGGACTGGTCATGAAGCTGGTGTGCAAGTGCTGCAGCTAGGAGTTGCAGTTGGTGGCTGGTGCTGCAGTTTTGGTGGAGTTGCTGCTGGAGCTACAGATGGTACTAGTAATGACAGAGCTGTGGTGGTGATTGTCTGGTGGAACTTGGAACTGAGCAGAGATCGAGAAAGACATGTTGCTGCAGTTGTGATTGAAGGGTTTAGAAAGAAGCAGGAGAACAACAAAGTTTATGTGTTGTTGCCGAGGGTTATAAGAGATGGCTGATTGGACTGGGATTTGAGGTGCTTTAGGAGCTTGGCTAGTGAATTGGTGCTGTGTTGGTATTGAATGGCGCGGGGAAGGCTGGTCTGTAAGTGCTGTATGAATGGTCTGAGCTCAGCATTGCAGGTGGAGTTTGGCTGAATACATTGGTGCTGAACTGAAGCATCAGAATGAAGTTACAGCTGCAGTCGCAGAGGAGAGCAGTGGGTTACTAATGAAGCTTTATGTGGACTGCTTGTCGGCTCGCTGTTACAGAAGCAATAGCTCATGAACTGGTTAAGGAATGAGTGAATGTGACAGTGTTGTGGTGGTGTTCGAGTCTAGAATGCAAATGGTTTTGCTGTGAAATGCATTGCAGGGGTTGCAGTTGCTAGTGAAACTGTAAATTGAAGTGGATGGTTAGATAGAGCTGGAGGTATTCGAGGTTATACTCGGTCTTGCACCAGCAATGGACTGAGGCAATGGCGAGTTGTACGAGAATTGGCTAGCCGCAGTGGTGAACATGAGATGCAGATAGAGAATGGGATGTGTTTGAATGAGTAAGAATTGAGCTACAGATGTATGATGTATGAAATGGGTATGAGTGTTGCCGGAAGGGATGTAGATGTGCAAGTTATGCAGAGATGAAACTTAGCCTGAGAAGAAATGTTGCAGTTGGCTGAGGTGCTGGTTGTGCTTGAACTTGTGAAGCTGCAACTGAAGGATACAGGGAGATGCAGATTTGTTGTGTAGCAGAATTACATGAAGATGCAGCTGCAGAGATGAAATGAAGACAGTACTGGTGTTCATGATGTCCACTGGAATGTGTTTGTAATGGTGACTGATGGCTGGAGGAAAAGGAGCTGTTGATTACTAAGGTTGCAGGTCTTAACGATTACGCGGACGTGGAAAAATGAGTGAACTACAAAGGATGAATGGAATGGAATGGTGTTGTGCTGTGGTCCTGGTGACTGAAGGCAGTGAATGGCTGAGTCGAGGAGATGGAGCTGCTAATGGTGAAGAGCGTGGTCTTGGTGGTCCTAGAACAGATGGAGTTGGCTTGTCAGTTTCAGGAAAGTGACAAGCATATAATATTAATGGGCCTGAGCTGTGAATTGGGCTAGGCCTGGCGTGTAACTTGAATTGGCCTCAGCCGGCTATAGAGATTGGATGACGTAGTTGGAAGTATAAAACATAGGAGTCTTTCTAAACCTAAGCACCTCTCCTTTTGGGAGAATTATCTCTACCACTATTTTTATTCTACTTTTATTCTAGGGTTTACAACATGATAGATTTTCTCTTTATTCTTGTTATGAACTCCATGAGCATGAGCTAGTTTTATCATTGATTAAGGAATAAATTGGATTTCCAAGCATGAGTTTTGTTCAATAAATTAGTTTTGTCTCCATACTTTGTTGCTTATGATTCACTTTTAATATTGTTACATGATTTGAATGCTTGTTTAGTCGAGTCTAGAATCGATTGAGTTTGTATTTATCTCTATTGCTAGATTAGGATTTATTATACGCAAAAGTGATAGATTCCTGATTACAAGTAGCATAATTGTGATTATTGCTTGTAGTGATACATCCTAATAGTCACAAGTGAGTCATAACCTTTGTTAAATCGGATTAGTGCTTTTACACGTTCGATTGCTTTGATTGGCGTGATATCATAGAACTTAATGCATCTAGGGAATTAAACTTGATTAGTGCTTTTACACGTTTGGTTGTTCTCTTAGATAGAATTCATATTCGCATCTTTTAATGTGTTTGTTGATGACAAGAGGAAATTAGCGGGATACTCTTGCGATCAAGGTATCCTAGGGCTTTTGATTAAGTTGAGATTAAATATCAATTCTAGATATTGTTAAAAAGCATGTTTGTGAATGAAGATGAATCCTTAACCAATATCTCTTCTATTTGATTTGCTTGTTTATTTTCCTTGTTTTACTTTTAGTTCACATAAAATTAGAAAAATCCCCCCTTGTTTTACATAGGAAACTGAACAATTTGACAACCCAAGACCTCTATGTGAGAACGATCATTTCTTGCCCTTGCTTCATTATATATTTTGAGTAGTAAGAAAGTGTAATTATTTTTTATGCCTACGACAGCGATCACTTGTGTTATTACTTTTATATAAATATAAAAAAATATAATGCGAAAAAGGAGAAACAAAAGACACCAGAAGTTTTGTTAATGAGGAAAACTGCACCTGAAGAAAAATCCCGGGACCTCATCCAGCTTTAAACACCAAACTATATTAATCCGCTACAGACACTAGCTTATTATCAGACTTCGGACTGGAATGTAGTTGAAACCGAATTAATACTCGAAGAAATCCAGCTACAGTCATCCTCCTTACGTCTTTTGAACCTCGAAAGTCTCTACGCAGTTGATTCGCTTAGCTAACATCATTTACATCCTAAGAGTTTCTCAACCTAAGTGAATACTTTTGATACCAATCTGTGTCTAATAGATAAGCCTATTTGATTTCACCTTTGATCTTTAGTTCTAGGATGATATGTTTGCAATAGAAAAATTCCAGCACACCTCATGAATCCAGAACACTGACACTAAGTTAGCTGAGAATTCTGGATTACTAACCACCTCTCAATAACAATCCAAACAAATCAAAGAAGAGATTAGATATCTATCTTGAGGAATCTTAAAGTCTGAGACGTTGAAAGCTTTGTGATTTCTATCTATCTCGTTCCTGATATGAGATAACAAAAATCTCAAAGATCAATAAGAACAAGATCAAGATACACAAAATATCAGGTAAAGGATAGAAGGACCTGGCTTCACGAAGCCCTAAATAAAGTTTTTAAGTCGTAACCTAATTATGACATTGGATACCTAGGTTATAGAGGACGACTCTAGCAAGCAACTAGGACACATAAATTTCCAAGGATTGATAAATCATATTGAATGAGTCTCTTTATTTATATATTTTCAAGGCTCTAGGTAGCTTCGAATTCAAGCTAAGATAACTTGAGATTCAAGCAAACACTTTCTCAGTTTTGATGAAATTCTTATTATGAATTCATGCAAGCATGTGAAAATTTCTCCTTGAAATTACATAAAACAATATACACTATGGTTTAGGGTTTTGGAACCGTGTACAATGATAGTTCGTATTAGAAAGTATGCCTTTTGAACTTTCAATCATAAATCGTGTTCATTAACATTCAAGACTTAAACCATGATTCACAAACAAAAACAAAAACACAAAGTGATTTAGTGAACAAAGTTGTCTTAGAAGTGTTTATGAGTTGTAGCAATTCCAAACACATTTGTGAAAATAGTTTATGAGCTTCTGCTTAATTTTGTATTGGGTAGGTATGTATAGGAGTATACATACCTATGGACCAGTCTGTGAACTCATGTTGTTGGGTTATGTGTACTGGATATGTGTACCCTTAGCCATTAACGAACTCAGATCCCATGGGGTACGCACACTGGGTATTCGTACCTCCCTCCCATTCAAGAACTCAGAACCTTTGGGTACGCGTACCTACTCTATTCCGGAACTCAGATCACTAGGGTATGCGTACCTACCCTGAATTCAAAATTTATGTAATTTTTGAAAACTCTCTTTAAACTATCTGAAACATTCCCAATCACCATTGATAATAAAGATCATTGCTTGGGCAATTTCCAAATGATCAACTTGAAACAAAAATAGTTCATGAACAATCAATTGTTCTTAACTAAGATTGTTAAGGATCTAGAACATCCATTGCTTGAATCATATTTCGGGAGATTTATCAAGATAAACTTGGCTCGAAATTTCTTCTTTGCAATATTTAATCTACTAAAATCATACGAGATGGTCTCATAAGATAGAATGGTTGATGTCGTAAGTAAATACAATGGTTAAGTCTTCACATATCTCTTTTTTGATGAAGTTTTCCAAATGTGTTTGTTTGTTCTCCAGACTTCAATGTTCGAGGTTTTATCAGTGATATCTGATAATCAACTACCATACTTTAATCCTAGTCCGAGACTTGACTTCAATAAACTAGAAACCAAGATATAGTTTTGTGCATTTAACATTGACAACAAGCTTGAGATAACAAAACTTGTTAGTTCTACCGAGCAGTGTTACCAATATTAGCCTGGTACTGAACCGAATTGGCAATGTCCAGTTTTAAAATCATAAAAACCGATATCCTCGGTTTCGATTCTGGTTAACTGAGCCCAAATATACCATCAGCCATATCAATAACTTTGGGAATACGATTCCATACCTCGTTTGGGATGTGTAATAACTGCGGGTATTCTATTTCTTTACTTTTAGGTTTCCCATCGGTTGGGAATCGATTTTCTTTCAATATTTTTCTATTTTGGTAACTATTCCCCTACTTTTTGATCCTAATCCTGACTAAACCAAACAAGATTATAGGAATCATATTCCAAGGAAACTATATTCTTGAAATCATATTCCCCGTTATCGCATTCCCTTCCCGTCAACCAAACACGCCGTAAATGTCATGGGAGTATTTATCGATATCTTCTACTCCTCAAGTCCAGAAAAATCTCAACCGTCTAACAAAAATGCGCCACTTTCACTCGTGACATGTAAAATCAGCTGACATCAAAATCATCCGTCAGTTTTATCTTTCTTTCTTTCTTCTTCTTCGATATGATCAGAATTCTACTCCCACTTCTCATAATCATCTGTAGATAGACAGTAAAATCTTCAAAAATGATTCCACCAACTCCAAGAAGGAAGAAATGGACAGAAGAAGAAGAACGAACCCTAATTGACAAATACGGTGAGATGCTGCACAATGGAACTCTCTCAAAGATGAAAACACGAGAGAAAAAATTCAGACCAATTGCAGCTCAGGTAAATTCTCTACACCATTGTCTAGATCCTATTACTTTTCCATGGCAATGGTCATGGAAAGATACATCTACTAAAGTTCAGAACATGAGACATCAATATCTTCTTGTTAAACAGAAAATAAAAAAACCTAGAGAAGAGATTATTGATACTGATAATAATCATAATCATAATGAAGAAGTAGATGATGAGATTTTGGAGATTGAGGAGTTTGATTGGGGTGAGGGTTTAACTCACTGGCCTAATTTTCTTAGGTATAAAAATGTATTTGGTGATGTTGCCTTAGGAGGATTTAATGGTCATCAGAATAATAATAATATTGTTGGGAATGAATTGATGATTCGTGTAGAAAATGGAAGGAATTATAATAGATCTATTGTTGATGAATCAAGATTTGGGAATTTGGGGGAAGATGGATTTGGGGTTGGGATTGATGATGGTGGGGAAAATGGGGTTTTAGGGTTAGGGTTAGGAGGATTTGATTACGATGGAGAGGTAGGGGACGGGCGTAATGATATGAATGGTAATGTGAAGGAGAATGGTGGTGGTGATCGATATGAATATGAAGAATTTGGTTATAGGAGTAGAAAAAAGAGGAAGAAATTGAAAGGAACTGATAAAAAGATTTGGGGTTTTCTGAATAGTCAATTTGTGAAATTGAGAGAAAGAGAAGCACGGTATGAAGATCGTGAAGCTGAGAGAGAGCGAGAGAGACAGAGGAGGGAACAAATTAGGTTAGAGCATGAGCAGGAGCGAGAGAGGAGATTGATGGAGAGGGAAAAGGAGAGGGAAGACAGAGAGAGGAGTAGAGAGAAGATGAGAAGGAAGAGGATTCTTGAATGGGAAGTGATGGAGAATGAGAGTATTGAAAAAGAAAGGAGAAGGAGAGAAGAAGAATTGGTAATGGAAAGAGAATGGGAAGAGAGGATGCAACGAAGGAGATTGGATTGGAAAAAGAGAATGGATAGCATGTTAACTCAGCACAGAATTGCAATGGATCAAATGCAAACAAGAATTCTCCATGATCAACAGACGGTTACCAATCAATTGCTTGGAGTACTATCGCACTGGACTGGTCATTCTCATGGACTTCCTGATCATACAGGATCTGGAAACGCGTATCTCTCACAAATGATACAGAATTTGCATCCTGTTAATGGAATTGTTCATGGTGAAAATAGGGTTGAGGTTGATAATCAAGATGACCAATATATAGTTGATGGGTGACCTGGGTTCTATAATGGATTACATAGATTGGACATTTGAACCTCATGGAGTTGTGAGGGGCAGCGCCTTTGTGTATGACTGCATGCATCTGTTGGAGCTGTATTAACTTCGGTTATGCATGCTAATCTGGTTAGTCTAAAATTTCTTTTACATGGGTTTCTTCATCTTATTAATGTTTAGATTTTGGCTGTAAATGTATTTATATGATGAATGCTACATCAGATATTACAACGCATTTAGCTTTATATGAAATATGAAGCCATGTAATTAAAGTAATTTAAACATGTTAAGTTCCGCAAATTTGAATATCGATTGTTGAAAAAATTTCTTTAGTTACTTCATTCTATTTTTCATAAATATCTTCCATCAAAATGTTTCTATTTGCATGCTACAAACATTCAAGTCAACATATTGTCCACGAGTCAAAAGTTTTGAAAGACAGAGGAATCACTTCATTAGAAGAAAAAAGAGAAGATGAATACACAAAGTATAGCTAAGCACTTCTGTAGTTCATAGTTTATTAATATCTCTGGAGTAACATAATTTCATATGCCAATGGAGATTGTCGATACTTGATAGGTATGTTTGTTGAATAACTCCCAAGGGTTGTTGATATTTAGTGATGAGCAAAATAACCTGATGTCTCTTGTGTTTGTGGAAGAGTTTTGGTGCAAATTTTTGTTAAAAATGTGAGTACTCATGTTATTTGTTATGGAGAACCAAACCAACTTAACTGATTTGCTTTTATACCTCTTGACACTTAAAACTAGTTAGATTGAAATCAATTACGTTAATTTCAGTCACCGGTGTTTGAAAACCACTACACCACTGAGATTTACTAGGGAGACAATATACTGACACATGTTAACCTCAAGTGACTCATTTTGGGTGGGTGATATCACCTCTCTGAGAAAAAGTCAGTAGTGGATGTAAATACGTAATTTGCGAAATAGATGGATGGTAAGCTATGGCATTCTCTGGGAAGAGAAACTGCAGAGTATAAAGAGTTATCTCAGAGTTTACATCTGTAATTCTTAACACAGACTATGTATTTTGTTGTAAATGAGGTGCAAGAATTTTATCTCCTGCACTGTTTACTTTGCTTACAAGATGGACATGGAGTTTCATAGATTCCGATTGCCATTGAAGAACGATGAAAAGAATTGGTGCACATCAGGACATGGTAGACAAATCTATATTTCCCTTTCATCCTTCTCTAATTCACTTTTAAAGATGAACGGTTCTTATGTTTGTTGTTTATACTCACAGTTAAGTTGGTGCTGTACTATATCTTTTGTTTTTTTACATGACTAAATGTTCGTTCACTTCTGTCCTTCAGTTATTCACCAGGTCCTTACCAGGTTCTTATGTTTGTTGTTTATACTCACAGTTAAGTTGGTGCTGTACTATATCTTTTGTTTTTTTACATGACTAAATATTCGTTCACTTCTGTCCTTCAGTTATTCACTTGGTCCTTACCAGGATCGTAATCAGAACATAGAATAACTGTCAAAATTTCCTTGTTTCCTAGAGTGATAGAAACACACTTGGTCGCAGACTAGTAGTATAAAATTTACTCTGGTGGTCCTTTATACATGTGGATCCTACATTGGTATGCTAATAGTTGTATATTCTGCAAGCATGTCTCTTCCTCATGGCTTTTAATATCCAGAGTTCAATTTTGACGATCTACCCACCCAGTAATATTAGTTGCTATTGAATCCTGGAAATGTTGATTATCGTGCTAAGTTATTCCAAAATCCAATGAATGTTTTGTAGGTACAAAGCACTTGTCACCTTGGATATGCAGTTTCCCATTGTCCACCACCTTGTGGATTTACAAATATTTTGAATATGAGAACCGTGGAGAATTTGAAGAGTCTGTTTCATATCATCAAAGAAAGGCAAAAAGGTAACTTTCTTTGGGCTGAAACCTTTTCTAATATCAGTGTGATAGTAAACCTTGCAGCTAGGCATATAAAACAGAACGAAGTTGGTTCCTACCTCAGTTTTTATGCAAAATCGTGTTACTTGCCAAACTGCCAATCTGTTCAGACCAAACAGTTCCTCTGAGACTCAAGTGAACCACGGACTGTGTATTCATTCGTGGTCTAGCACAGTGAGTTGGCCTATGGCCTACTTCAGTTTCTACTGCATTAGTAGAAAGTGAAGTAACTCTAGTAGTAGTGTTCATTCTATAAGTATTCCAAATGTCATGCACTGCCACCTCTTTCCAACCATCTAGTTTCAACCTTGGGCTCTTCAGAATCTAACAAGCTAAAGAGATCATTATCATGCATAAATGTCTGTAGCTCATACTATTCATCTTACTAAGTACTAGTACGATTGTGTAAAGCCTTCAGTCAAGCCACCTACTAAGCAACTCTATCCATAGCTTGGCTCTTTCAGATTAATTGATTAGGGCGGTTAAGCGATTAAAAGTAACCATAGGTCTACATGTTGATCATATGCAAAGTTAAGCGATTAAAAGTATCCTCTACAACTACAAAGTGTTAAACTGAATGATAACAATGCTATCTACCCATACTGTATATCTTCGTTTCATTCCCCACACTGTTACTGAAACTATTTATTCTTTTGTGTTTTTTATTTTTCCAAATCCCTTAAATAGTAAATACATATCACGACTTGACTTGGCTTTTGATCACAGAACATGTAACTTTGAATTTAGTGAACCTCTCTATTATATTGTGTATTTGCTGAATCTATGTCTGATCTTTTAGCCTTCATAGGTTAGAATCTATTCCCAGATTTCTGCCTGCCTTTAGTCAACCTTTTTTTTACCATAAAGATACCAAGTAAAATATCTGGTAAATTAATGCCTAAGAGCATCCACGATGCTAAAACCTGAATTGCTAAATGGCAAGCTAAATCTGGGTTTGAGTTTTATCATACAGGCTTAAAAAGTGAGCCCGGTACCATTGTCATTTTGAAACTGCGTTCGACTCCAGGTTCACTTTGATAATAAGCCTGGTGGTAGGTTCAGTTTTAAGCCTGGGCCATTATTTAGTAAAACTGTAAAAGTAAAATCCTTCATAAAAACTTTGAAGGATAAACAAGCTAGATCATCCTCAAGAAATGACAGTACATTTCCTTGGAAAAACCTCTGGAAGATAAAGAACCTTGCTCCAAAACTGCACATCTATATACGGAGGGTATACAATACATGAAGGTCTGGCCATTTTCAGGAACTTGCGCAAGTATGCGCGAGGGATTAGTCAAGACTGCAAAATGTGTAATGGAGCTGCTGAAGACCTGGAGCATTTATTCCTCAACTGTTCTATGGCAGTGGCTGCATTTTTTGGATCTCAGTCTGGATGTAGAACTGAAGTGTACAGGGGTCTTTCTTTTGCGCAGGCGATTGCAGAATGGCTGGAGAAGAAAGGAGATTATGAAGTCTTCAGAATGGGCAGTTGCGTGTTGTGGGCTATATGGAAAGTCAGAAATGAGAAGATATTCAATAGTAAAAATCAAAGCATTACTGGTATCACCAAGGATGCTAATCACTGGTACTTTATTCCTCTGTTGCCTGAAGAGGAAACTGAAACCCTCCCAATCCAACAAAAAGCAGCTGCTAAATGGCAACCATGTGAGGCGAATTGGATCAAACTCAACATTGATGCTGCCGTGGTTAATTATGATGCGGGGTTCGGCTGTGGTTGCAAGATACTCTCATGCAAAACTCCAACGTGGTGGGACTAATAGTCATTCTGTTCTAAGCCCTCTGGAAGCTGAATCTAGAGCAGTTCTGTTGGCAACTGAATTTGGTCGATTACTTGAGCTAAAAAGAGAAATTATAGAGAGTGATGCTGAAGGATGAGACTGGAGCAGTCCCTTGGAGGATCAAGCAAAACCAATGTGAGGAGTCTGGATGAAGTCAAGTTCGACTTTAACAAAAGAGATGGGAATGCTGTATACCATGCCCTGGCAACATATGCCTTATCAGACCACTCTATGATCTGGTGGTTATCTTTCTAATCCCCCCTCTTGTACCTCGAGTTGTGCGTAGCTGAGAGTAGGTGTTGGTTGGAAACTCCTACTAGTTGAGAGTTCAACTAAAAATAAAATAAATATGGACTATTAAATAGGTTGGGAAGGTTAAGATTGTCTTTTCCGTGTTACAATTAAATCTTTCACTAAACTATCTAAACCGGGAGTGAGTTGGACTGGTGAGTCCAAAGTGGTCTTCCACCAAACTGTGTTTTTTCCCCCTATAAAGTATCTTTCCATTATAGTTGTAGTTCATTTTCAACAATTCATTTAAGTCATTAGAGCAGTTCCTATGGAATGAACAAACTCAGAGTCTGTTCATTTTGCTCCCACTATGGAATGAATAAACATGAAAAATCGATGTTCAAGTCAACAAAATTGTTGATTTGAACACCGAGATGGAACATCCAGCGCGCGCCTGTGCTAAAAGCGGGCGTGCTTGCCACAAACGCGGGCGTGTGTCACAAAAACGCCAGTGCATTTACTACGAACGCGCGTCGTCAGTTAAAACGCCAGCGTGCGTGATAGAAACGCTAGCGTCTGATCCAACAGCGCCACGGCTTAATTTGAACGGCTGACAAATCTTGTGATCTAACGGCTATAATTTTTGAATTCTATAAATACTCCTCATTTCAACTCTAAATTCACACATTCTACACATTCTTCACTCTCAAATCATCCCAAAAAATGCCTCCCAGAGTTCGTGTTAGATTCACTCAACAAGAGGATTTAGCTATTTGTAGAGCCTATGTTTTTCACACAGAAGAAGCTGTCTTAAGTTTAAATTGTAATAAATTTCGCTTAATCTTAAGTGGAAATCTATTTTCATTCATTGATGCCAATTCTTTTACAAGATATAAACTTAGGCAATAATAAAACGTACTAAACAACTTCAATAAAAATCGAGTACAAGTTTTGGCCTCCTGTTTATCTTCGTTTGACGTATCTTCCATTCAACGCGCTCTTTGACAGTTTCGCCTTTGTTTTTGAATTTTTTGTTGTTAACTTTCAAAACTGGAACTCTTCTTTGCCTTTTAGCGGAACATTTTCTTGGAGCAACTTCAAAAACTTGCACTTCCCTCTTACAATTTTCAATCTTTTTAAAATTCTTACATATCTTAGAAACAGCGGCTTAAAGTTTTGCATCGCAAAAAAGTGTGATCACCTTTTCAGACATTTTAGAAGAGAACATTCAAGAGAAGTGAATTTGGTGTGAGTGAGTTGTTTGAAGATGGTGGTAATTTATAGAGGTAAAAAGTGAATTTCGAATTTTTAAAAACTACCCGTTGGCGGGTGTAGCAAAAACGCCAGCGTTTTATCTTCAAGCGCCGTGTTTCTTCTTCCTACGCCAACGTTTGTTCCTCCTACGCCAGCGTTTTTCCTTCCAACGCTGATCGCGCGCCTGTTTATCTAACGCCCTTTGGTTTACCATAGTGGAAAATCCGATTTGACCATCCACGTGGCTCAACAAACATTTTCATTTGGCCATTGCCATAGGAATTGCCCTTAACGCCCAACATAAAGCTAAATGTAAAAGGTGATAGTCTTCTTTTCTAAGAAGACTAAAGCTCTTTATCAGGAAATAGCCACTAAAAATATCCCCTTTCTCCTGTTCTGACTCATTCTCTTATTCGTTTGTTGTTCATTTCTTCATTAAGGAACTTAAGGGAGGTGGAGGATGACTAATACAATATATTTCACAAGCCTTCGGTATGACGATCCGGTCGAACAAGGAACGGAAGTTGTTGCTGATCGTGATAGTGAAAACAGTGGGGAGGAACAATCTGGAGCTGATTTGGCAGTTTGTACTGGAAATATTTATAACGGATTGTTGGAAAAGGTGTCTATCCGACCTGCTATTAAAATTAACTGTTTTTGTTCTCCCTCTGACGACGAAAAAGAGGATCTCCAGAAGAGCGATACATTACATGTTCCTTCTACGATTACTGTTGTTAGTAGAAACTAATCTGCTTCCAAACCCACATGGTCAGTTTGGCTCTCATCTATTGCTGGTGATGTGACTGAAGGTTGGGATCCACTACAAGCAGATAATTTCCAGAAGCTCGACAAGGTTCCCTCTCTCTCCCACACAAGATATATGTGTTTGTGTCTTCCTCTTTCTTTTTTTTTTTGTTTGTTTGTTTGTTTGTTTTTTTTTTTTTTTTTTGGGGATATTTCAAACTTAGGGTTTAGTTTTCTACAAAGCTAAAGACCCGTTGACGGGAAATTTTGTCGCAATAAAGAAGGTTCGATGTGATTTTATGGATCCTGCCAGTTTGATGTGTATGGATAATGAGATTCTTGTCTTGCGCGAATTGGATCATCCTAATGTTATGAAATTGGCAGGTTTGATGATTACTTCGAAGAGGTCTCGGTCTTACCTTGTGTTTGAATACATGGAACGTGATTTGGCTAGTCTATCTGCAATTGGAATCTGCTTTTCCGAGGGTCAAGTAACATTCTCTTACTTTCATCTTTTTTACTTCTTTAGTCCCATTTTAGATGAAGGGGAAGGGGTTTTTTCAAGTCCCAAATTACATGAAGGTTTTGATATTTTCTCCTAAACCTTCCTGATTTGTCCATGCTTTGGAATTATATATATACATAAAATATAATATAAGCTTAATTTCCCATATAATTTTTTTAAATAATCCACTAGATTCAAAATCCACATTAAAATCTAGGAATTAAAAACTAAAAATTTAAATATTTTAGGAGATATTAATAAGGGTAGATTTGGAAAATATATAATCTTTTTTTTTCTTCTTAATATGTGTGAAAACACCTTTCCCTTCATCTAAAATGGGACGGAGGGAGTAATTTTTAGTTGTTTCTTTTAACTTTTAAGTAAATGGATTGATTGTCTGAAGTTTGTTCGTGCATGGGCAGGTAAAGTCTTACATGAATCAACTGTTGTCAGGGCTCGACTACTGCCACCACCGTGGTGTAGTTCACTGTAACATTAATGGGTCGCACCTCCTCATCAACAATAATAGTTCCATGCTTAAGATTGCTGGTTTCGGATCAGCCTCAATCTTGTCATTTGATCCGAAATCCATGACTATTCCTTCTGGCAGATTAGTGTATAAAGCGCCAGAGATTTTTTATGGGGAAAATTATAGTGGTGTAGACTTATGGAGTGCAGGTTGTGTATTAGCTGCATTTATGTGTGGTAAGCCTATTATGGCTGCACAAACAGAGGTAAACTGTAACATCCTTCTCTGTCTTTATGTTTTAGAAATCCTGGAATTGTTCTTCTTGTTTTCTTTGTAATTTGTTTTCATCTGCAATCCGGAATAGGATGTTGTAATAGTGAGTACAACAATGATCTTGTTAAAGCATGTCTACTTTTATAACGGCTAGCCGCAGGAAAATAGCTAATGTATATTTACATTTCATACACTTGAAGTTTGAAAAACCACCTAAAAGTGCATAGCTAATATGGCAATTTACATATGATCCATTTAGATGGAGCAATGTCTTATGATTTTCAAGCTATGTGGAATCACTTCTGAAGAAGACTGGAGAAGGAAACTTGTAAGATACAAAAACAGCGTCAAAGAGACATTCAAAGAATTCCCACGAATCCCACCATCATCACTAGCGCTACTTGAAACTCTTCTTGCTACTGACCCAGCTGAACGTGGAACTGCCAGTGCTGCCTTGATGAGCGAAGTAATTTTCATATCCTTCTTTCTTTTATTCTTTCTTACATGTGTGTATGTGGCAAACAGTCTCCGTGACTAACTCGTTGTATTATGCAGTTCTTCGCCACAGGACCATATCTTTGCAAGGATTCAAGGAAGTACCCTCCTAAAGAAGAGTTGGTTGTTCCGAAAAGAAAGAAAGTTAGGTCTGTGGATAATAACTTTTTATCAGAGTGTAGCTAACTTTAGATTTCAAATCTGTTGCTTTCAGACCATATAATTTCTTCACTTAATTAATTAATTTTCTTATGTTTAGGAGGCTTCAGCATTCTGTTCGAAGTTCCAGCTGTAATAGTGTGAGAAAAGCACGTGCGTATGTAGAGCCTGAATGACTGATTGCATATTGTTGTTCTCTAAGACGGTTAATCTAAACTCCATGATGAAAATCATCCTCACTGATTATTATGCCTAGTATAGATCCCTCTTGTAATGCATCACAGTCATTGGAGAATTGTTTAGTTTAGCATTCAATATAGGAAGCTACTTCTGTCTGATTGTTTAATTGTTTCTATTTTTTTTACCTACTCCTATCCATGCTTTTGTAGGGGGGATGTGCAGTACATTGATGGTTCCTAAAAAGTATTATCAAGTCTTCTAAGTAAGTCAACGGAACACAAAGAAAACGTCACATTTCTTTTCTGTGTCTCTGTTTATGCGTGTGTGTGTGCCCGCGCAAGTGCATGCAGACACTTCAATAGAATTTTCAAAGTTTCCATTATAGATATCTACTCAGCTCTTTTGAATTCGGCAATACTTGTTTGTGTATTAGATTTACTATCACAAGATACTGATACACTTCAGTGGTTCGCAAACACCTCCCTGATGTCCAACTTTTGATGCACAGTCTGATGTGCACGGCATAGGACTCAAGTAGTCTGCATAAGTTACACTTTTTCCCACTTTCCAACCGTTACCAACTTTTGCACCCAAATGCCAAAAATTATGTGGAAGCAATACAAGATGAAAGTTGTCAGGAAATTTTGAACTTCCCCACATTTCATCTTGCAATAACTTCATATAAAAGGAAAAATAAAATAAAATTGATGGGTCCTCATGTTGTGAGATAGCTTTTGCTAGTGTGACTTTTGAGTTACTTGTGCTCATTGCCCTCCACTTGCTGGAAATGTGGCCCGAAATCAGGCTTGACTTCCCATGTCTCTTAAATGTGACAGTGTGCACAGCGAACTAAAAAATAACAATTGTCTCTCTTTTAAGTCAATGTGGTGATAGGTGGTGCAAATTCTGCAAGGATATATCAATTGACGAGTTATGAAGATCTTCCCGACCTTCCCAATTCACCTGTTTGCCGTGTCAATTGAAGAACCCATTGTTACAGGCATAGAAATCCTGGTCCAAAATCACGTGGCAGTCTTATGGCTCTTAGAAACTGACTAATTGCCTCCTGACCCAGGTGAGGAAGCTTCGATATACTCCAGGTGCACACAGCAAATTTCTCATTCAAAACCCAATGAGAAATATCTCATGAAACTACAAAATTTATGGAGTGGTATTAAAGTTCAATATTTCTGTAAAGGTCCCATAACAAGAACGCACCAGTGGTCTAGTGGTAGAATAGTACCCTGCCACGGTACAGACCCGGGTTCGATTCCCGGCTGGTGCAATTTCCTTTTTGTTGTTTCTTTTTTTTCTTTCGTTCGGCACTGGCACTACTTTTTTTTGTTACCAACTTTTTCTCTCTGTGGCTCTTGTTTCGAAATTCAGAAAGAAGAAGAGGAACATTAAAAATGGATTCAGAAGAAAAGATCACCGAGACCTCATCATCTCCGACGAAACGGATTTTAATCCCCACACTTGTTTTAGGTTAATTCCAGCGATCTCTTTGTTTTGAATTCATTTTACATTTTTGGGATCTTTATTCTAAAAACCCTAGATTTCATTTTTTTGTTTATAGGAGCAATTGGTGGGGCATTTGGATTGGTAAGTAAACACAGAAGAGTTCTTGGTGTTGGTAGAAGCTGTGCAACATATGCTACTAATGCTGCTATTGTTACTGGATTTTACTGTGGTAAGCAACACTAAACTTTCTTTCTCTTCTTATTCTCAATTTCTTACACTTTTTTTTTTTTTTTTTTTTTATGCATATTGAGATTACACAGATTTCGTGTTCCATTTCTGTGATAATACCTAATATTGATGTTACTGATAATCTAATAAGACTGGGGTTTACCTTTAAGAGAACAAATAGTGGAATTTTAAGGGATGAGTTGGAATTTCTTCTTCTTTGGGAAATGAATCTATGATGTTGTTGAGAGTATGTTGTGATACTATTAAGTAGGGCCTTTGAGAAAAGACTGTTTATCTTTTTTTCGGTGAGCAGAAATGAGCTTACTGAAGAACATTTTATCTAAGCTCTTTACTAAATTTAGTTTAAGCATGTAAATTTACCATAGATGAGCAGTGGAAACTGGTAGGTCTTCTACATATTTGACTGACCTGATCATTTTCTTCGGGATGTATATGACCTCCATTTTTTCACTGAGGTGTCAAGGGGAACATTGGTGGTTTTTGCAGAGAAATTCACAGAAAATTAGAAGAGAAACAAACACTTTTTTAATTTACATAGTTGCGCTCTATCGAATTGTATTAAAATTCTTTTCCTGGCAAGTCTGAAAGTAAGAGCATATGCTCCCACATCATATAACCAAATGGATAAGTAAAGTGTTGTGTCTTTAAGATGTGTTCCAAATTATTAAGGTAATAGATGCACTGGTGGGAGAAGAGGATGATTAATCACGAGTTATATACTGTTTCACCCTTTCTGGTCAACTACTGATGGATTACTCCTCCAAATTAGTTCGAATTTTTTGTCCTAGTCTGGAGGTTATCCATAATCATTCAATAACACATGCGAATAGTGGACTCATATTGTATTGATTAAGTAAAACCTATCACTTCTTAATTGACCTTAGACATTACAAAAAGGAACAATTTCTCAGTTTGTCTTTATATATGTCGCTTCAGCTTTCTAGTATTCTGTAGGACACAAGCCTGCAGGTCACGGAAGGAAGCCCTAATTTTAAATCCTCATATGAGTTTTTCATGCAATCCAACCTTGATCTGTGAGGTAATCAACTCTTAAAATTGGTGCGAGAAGGAGAGGGCACTTTTGGTAATGGAAAACGTACTAAAAGGACCTACTTTGGTGTATGTTAGTTAGGGTCCATAACTCTTCAGTGCAAATAGTTTCATATGCAGTTGCCATTGAGTAGTTCTGGTGTTACGAAAATTTCATCCCGTGCTTTATATTTTTCATATTAAGACTACTGAAACTGTTCACTACGTACATATATACAATTCACAGTGCATGTATATTTTGCGCTGAGCATCTGAAAGATGTTGCTTCAGAGTGTAACCACTTGTCCTTTACGTCGTTATGTAGGCTGAAAACCAACTACAGGAATTTTAATGGCATATTTGTTGAAACGAATTAAACCCCTGCATTCATGTATTGTGCTTTATAAGCTAAACCATGTTTCAGTAAGTGAATTGAGCTGTACTCATCAACATTTTTCGTCCTCAATTCCATTGTTCTCGTTGACTTAACAGGAGCACGTGAATTTGTAACGGCGGCTCGAAATTCAGAATCTGGTGATCTGATAAACTCTGCACTTGGAGGGTTTGGTGCTGGTGCTATTCTTGGTAGACTTCAAGGTCTCAGTTTCCCATTCTCTGTTTCATGTGCAAGTATTTATATTAGCATAAAATAGTAGTTGCCGTTAAATTTAAGCAGCCATCTTGCATGGTCCTCCGGTAGTCTCAGTTAAATTGTCTCTATCTACGATAGGGAAAAGAAAACAAAGGATATAAAAAGCAATAATATTGAAATACTGACATCTCTCATATTTTAGGTGGTCCACTCGGTGCAATCAAATACTCGATGATGTTTGCCATGGTAGGTACTACAGCAGATTATGCCATTCCTCGACTGTGGCATCTCTTGGAGACAAAGAAAGAGTCTCTATTGGGGGACAGTCAGAATCCTGATAAGAATTGGTTAAAATTGCCAGAGTGGTCGCCCATACAAATACTAGATGAGGAAGCTCTTGCTGCAAAACAGGCTCGTGAGCAACAGCTTTATGGTCAAACTGCCCCAGTTAGTATACATGAGAAAGAAAATTGACTACTCTTAGCTTTTAGCATATACATGGAACAATTTTGAGCTACATTTTGTATATCCAGGCTCTGGATCCAACCAAGATTATGCAGTCTTTCTTTTTGGCATGTCGTTCTTGATTAACCTCTGACAAAAATGCAAACCAGTTAGGTTGTATAGTACTCGTTGAAATAATTCGATTTTGTTGTTCTTTATGACACTGAAGGGCATTAGGAACATAAAAACCCATGAAATCTAGCTAGTGTTTCTGAGAATTATGTTCCATTAAGAATGGGCAGTTGAATTTCTACTGTAATAGTTTGATGCTTTTAAGTTTCGTAATGAAGTCAATCCCATGGCTTAAATATCATGGTCTGATAACATATTACTGAAATTCTCAATTAAAACCTGAACCAGAATGAAACCCATTTTATTAAAATGCAAGCAAGACTTACAAGAGATTGCAGACACTAAAAGCATACTATAGAAAAGATGTAGAGATCGGGTTTCGAATCATGCGCCCTTCACAATAGGCGCTGTAGATGGCGGCGATGGTGAACGCACGACATCATTACCATTAGCAGAGGCATCACAGTATCCATGTAGTATATCCCCTTCCTCTTGAGTGAACCCTAGTGAGCCAAGCATAGCAGGCCAACAGCTGTTTTGGATTATAAGAATTGCTCGACAGCAACTGCTACCTAAATGCGTCTCACCATTAAGAAAGAATAGTATAACCTCGCCACTACATGCTTGAAGCTCCATTAAGGAGTCCCAACATTCGGAGTATGACCCAATCGATTGAAGTCGAGCAGCCAAGGATATTGGTGATCCTGCAGGAACATGCACCAAAGGTCTTGTTAGTGCAGTAGTGCTAATATTATCCATTGCGCTCAGTGCTACTGCAATCAACATTGTCGGCCCAAATAAAAACTTTGAAGAAGTGAAATAAGCTGCAGCCATTGTATATGCAGGTGTAGAGAGAGAGAGAGAAAGATGAAGGTATGAGTATGGGTATTGGGTAATTCTATTTATATAGGCTGAAGAGGTGAAGTTAAAGAGATTGATGCATGCAAGTAGTGGAGTGCGTTACAGGGGTAGAATTGAATTGGGAATGAGTTTATCATCAATTCTAGATCATGGATTTCATTGAAGGCAAATAAATGAATTATAGATCAAGGAGAGTTATGGAAGTTGAAAAGTTAATGGAAGTCGAGAAGGTTATCAACTTTTGAGATTCAGTATTTCATTAAGCGTCTACAGAAAAAGACTATTACACCTCACATATATCTCTCTTACACTCTCGTTACACCTCACAAATCTATACCCATACAATGGTTTCTCTGCGTCCCTCTTTGGTTGCAGTTCCACAATCTTGTACCTATACCACCTAGCTCATACCAAGAAATAACCAAAATTCACTACATTCATCACAGCAATCATGTAATAGAAGTAGTCTAACCTCCCTTTGTTTAGATTTTCTGGCAGCCAATTCCCTGTTATGTTTCCTTCAGTTGTTCGATGAACTACAGAAACCATGAAACTGCTAATGTAACTCACCACTGAATCCTTGTTCGAGCAAAAAGTTTGAACAGACGAAGAAAACAAATGATAACCTTTTTCTTATTCAGCCACCAGACCTTCCAGAATTATGTTGAACTGCCATCATTAACCTTTACATCCACTAGAAGCTGCAGTGAAGATCTAGTCTTCACTTCAATTACCACACACCCCTTCCTGTAGCCATGTTAACCTTAGCTGGAACAATACATGAAGGGCTAGCGTTTGTTCAAACGGCTACCCCGATAACTGCTTTTCTGATTCATGCCTACAGCTGAAAATTTTCTACAGAAGATACATTTCTTATAAAAACAAGCAAAACATTCCAACACATCTAACATGGACAACATAACATGTCTAATCAAACCATTGCATTAAAGGAGAAACAGAAAACGAAGTTAAAAACTATTTCTCCATAACAATCTAAAAAAGCAGTTAGCAAAGTCAGAGACTTATACATTTTTAATTGTTCGAAAACGATATTCTAACTAGTTTTCTCTTGCTGGGCTTCTAACCAAAATAATTTCTGCAATTTGAAGTCCCACAGAAGCATCTTTTCTTTAGTCCGCAGTTCGGGTAATTATATGTCAACTCTGTCATTGGGGGTATATGTTTAAGTGCGTAGAACATGATATGCGGGAAAGAATCCTTACTTTTGCCATGTAAGACGAGCTGCCAAAGAACATTCGGAGAGCAGCCATGATTCATGAACCGAGTGACATTTCCCATCTTCTTGGCACTGATCATTATGGGAGATGAAGGCTTGAATTTCTCATTCGAATCCATGTGCCTCTCTTCCTCTATTAGCTCTGGAACATAATTCCATTCTTTCGAGTAGTAGTTTTCTGTATCGGTAGCGTTAAAGGTATATTCATCATCTACATTTGCTCCGTCTCTATCATCTTTACCAATGACTTCCCCAGCATATTCACAGATGAACGTACCAGCACGTATAGGATCCCAAGACCGAAGGCCCCAACCTTTATCCTTGGTCTTAAAAACCTCCAGACGAAGTTTCAGACCATTTTGCGACACTTGGTTACTGCAATCAGGGTAACATGAACAAGAAGGACCACACTCATGTACCACAGATTTTTGAATCACAAGAACCCCATTGGCATACGGGGTATCACCTCCATTGGCCCGAATACAAGGGCAATCGGAATTTGGAACACATGTACCTTGACAGCTGCAGCCAATAGAGGATTCCGTAGTTCTGGAATGCTTGAGACCAGTAACATAAACAAATTGAGGAGGTTTTGTAACACCATCAATCTCATTTACAAGAGACACCGGTATCTTCTCCGCTCCTGAGGTTATGTCTTGTAATATAAGCCCAGGTCGGGAGCTAATGTTATTCCTCCAAGTCTGAATTGATTTCCAAATAGTGAATGCTTCACGTTGCCCAGGTATTCTCACCAACTTATATTTAAAAACAGCCGCACCCATTTTGCTCTTATCCGTCCATGACTCTCGAATTTTATACAGACCATCATACATATACACTTTACAATTTGGATTCTCAATATCCTTAACACCCCGAATAACCCTAACTTCATTTCCCCGGTGCAAACTTTTCTCCAATGCGAGATTTCCCCTCTCAAGCTTCTGATCAGTAGAGACATTCCCACCTTGCCCAGTATAAATCAGCACTTTCCCATCCCCAACATCATCTTCATACCCTCCAGACGAAACAATGCTCACCGCAAGAGGTTCCTCAGCCTCTTTAGGAACCAAATAATCAATTCCAGCCATAATTGGAGTATGTAATCCAACCAAGCAAGTCTCAATCCTGAAATAGAATATATCTCCAACACCAATCCCCGGAACATTCCCAATCCTCTTCCTAGTATTCGTTCTGAACCCATTACTCATCATTATCGTTCCAGCTTTCAAATCCGTCCGCTGATTAGGTTCATCATTTCCAATCTGGAGAAGCCTTCTTCTAAGTGCATCAAATTTCATCAAAACACCTGATACAGAAGCACTATCCCCTTCTAGTGATGATAACCTAACTTCCTCACTAATCTTGAGTTTCTTGGTTGGTTTTGCACTAGTACTCTTTGATGAAGGGCTTTTTGAGTTTCTTTTCTTTGACACACTAACTTTACCTTTAACTGGTGTGGGGTTTGATGTAGGAGGAGGAAAAGGGGTTATACCTGGAGGAAGAGAACGCAGAGGTGTTGCATCTACAACATCAAGCTTGTCAAAATCCATAGTGCAATTCCAAGGGCAAGTACCAAATGAATTCACACAGTGTGTGGGGGTTAAGCTAGGGTTACTTCTCTATGATAAATATCCACAAAAACATGTAAAATCTAACAGAGATTAGAAGAAATACCTTAAACGAAAGAGAAATGGACTGAAGTGGAATGAAAATCCATGGAGTTTTGAAATGGAAAGACTTGCATAGATCGGAACCAAAAAAGAAAGATTGTAGACTCTTTCTCTCGATAACTAAGAAATAGAAAATATATTCTTTTTGTGGGACCCACGTTAATTTTGGATGAGTAACACCTTGCCGTTGAGGCCTTGGCGTGTTGTACATCTAGGCATCTAGGCATCCAAATGTGAACCCTCCAGCGTCTTGATAAGAGCAGTTGGCATGGGAATCTTGCATTTCCATGTCTCCTCTTGCCTGTTTGGGGGAACCCTCCAATGTTTGCGTAAATTTATCTTTTATTAAGTATCTTAAAAAAAATATTTTTTTGGCTGGTTTAATTTATAAAAGTAGGCTGATTTTATATATAAAATACACATAAAACCAGTTTATTTATTTTTTGAAACGGGAGGAGTACTATCATTGTGAATCATCTTTTTATTCAGAAAATGGGCTATTTGTCCAAAAATGTACCTTTTCCGGTTCAAATGGACGGGTAAATTTTTCCCCTGGATCATATAGACATGAAATAATTATATTTGAAACGGATAGAAGTGCCCCTACAAAATATCTTCTAATTAGGAAACAACATAGAGAATATCGATCTCCTTCCCTCCACAATGTTTATCTGCTCTCCACCATCTCCACAGCGTTCTTCATTCTGGTTTCATTTCTTCAACAAAGAAATTGGTTCTCCACCATCTCTTCAACATCATACTCTATCAGAAAAATGGCTTAATCACCGTCTCTTCACCCATAATAGTATCAGAAACTTGGTTTCATCCGCTGTCTCGTCGCCATCAAGTAGTTGAAATCGGTTTCTCCACCGTTTGCAAAACATCAACACCACTGTCAACTTGGTTTCATCAGATTAAAGGTTTCTAGGGTTTCCATCGATCAGTTCAGTTTCTTTTAAGAAATTAGGGTTTCAATCGATCAGTTCCATGTCTCCTAGAACTCGTAAGTTTTCAAACCCTAACTCTATTTTGAATTTATTTTCAGAATTGAGTGATTTATTTGTTGAATTGGTTGATTTTTTTTCTTTTCATTTTCACTGGATGTGTGGATGTAACTTGGTTTCATAAGATTGTTGTATGGATGAAATTGTTTTGGATTGATTGAATGATATCAATGAAATTGGTTAAGTGTATGTTATGGATGAATTTGGTTTTCATCTTGGTATATGAATTTTATCAGCAGATTTAAACAATGATGGAAATGGTTTCATCCAGTTTTAATCTGCAGTGTATATTTTTTCAGCAGATTAAAACTAGATGAAAACAGTTTCATCCAGGTTTCGTCTTCAGTGTACATGTCTAACAGTTTCATCTTGTTGTGTGTGTTGGATGCCATTGATATGTACTTCGCCATCAACACTGTGGGGTTAAGCAACTTGTTAGGATATATGTAACTTGTTTGAATCTCTTGTTGGTCCTAATTTTAACGAATATGAGACTAATAGCATCACATTTTTGTTCGCTAAAATGTGATCCATATAACATGTCTATACATTTTACATGTCTAACTGAGATGAAATTAGTATTCATGTACACTTTGAAGGATGTAACTGGTTTGCTCCTTAGGAATAAAGTGTTGTTTGAGACTAGGTTTATATGAATCAATAGCATTATTATTTATATGAATTGTTTGCTCCTTAGGAATAAAGGATGTAACTGAGATGAAATTGAAACACATCCAAGTTGATAGTAAGATGAAATTGGTTTCATCTGTTCTGGATTGACCTGAAATTGTTTTTATCCATGTTATACTAGGATGAAACCAATATCATCCTATTTTGGATTGACCTGAAATTATTTTCATCCATGTTATACTAGGATGAAACTGGTTTCATCTAGTTATAGACTGTGATATAATTGTATTTTCGTCAAAATACTCGGGATGAAACCAGTTTCATATAGTTTACTCATTGATATAACTTAATTTTGTCAAAATACTCAGGATGAAACCAATTTCATCTAGTTGTAGAATATAATATAACTTTATTTTCATTAAAATATGCAGGAGGAAACCAATTTCATTTAGTCATAGACTATGATATAACTGTATTTTTATCGGAATCAAAAGGTACTGGGTTTATAATAAGCGGGCGAAAGGTACTGACAAATGCTCACTGTGTAAAGCATTATACTCAGGTGAAGCTCAAGAAACGTGGGTCTGATGTCAAGTACTTGGCTAAAGTGTTAGCTATTGGAAACGAGTGTGATTTAGGTACTCCATTAACTGAAAGTTTATCATGTGCCCGCTACTTGTTTTAATTTCTTTTTCTGAACTTAATTTACGATGCTCGGAGTTCTCACTTTTTTTCTTAATACGATAGTGATGCTGACAGTAGAAGATGATGAGTTCTGGGAAGGCCTCTCGCCCATAGAACTTGGGTCGTTGCCTGCTCTCCAAGATGCAGTCTCTGTAGTTGGCTACCCAGTTGGAGGTGATACAATTTCTGTTACAAGTGGTGTTGTTTCACGCATAGAGATCTTCCCTTACGTACAAGGTTCCACTGAGTTGCTGGGATACAGGTTATTTATCAGTTTGAGATCGTTGTATTGCCTTTTTTTTTCTTCTTCCAAACTGGCTTATTATATTCAGCTGAATGTTTCTAATATCCGGTTACTTGTACAGATTGATGCAGCTATAAACGATGGAAATCCTGAGGCCCTGCTTTTAGTGACGTAGGAAAGTGCGTGGGAATCGCATTTCAGTCTATTAAAGACGAGGATGTAGAGAATATATCAACTGCAATCAGTCTCTCCTTTGCCTGTTCATGCTCAACTAGTGCAGTCTGAAGCTTCTGCACCCCATAGAAGTCTTCTTTAACAAGCTCAAACCACTCTCGCAGCCAACTAATATTAAATTCAAGTTTCTCAGCCATTTTTATCTCCCACGCTTCAATCAATTCAGAAGATAGCTCACTGACACGTTGTTGATTCATATCCAGAACAGAATTCATTATATCGGTGACCACCGAGACTTGTCCAGAGTATGAGTCCATCAAAACTTGGCTTGTCGCAATATGACCATATTTTAACCAAATCTGTTTATATAATGGTACTTGTCTTATCAGAACACTGAAGCCTCCAACATCTTCGAATTTCTCATTAAAAATAGTGCCTTGCTGATGTCGTCCATCTTCAAACAATTGACCAGCAACGTTATACTCGAGTATTGGCGTAATTTTGCATGAATGATTTTGGTGCTTCACATTTTTCCTTTGTGACGTTCGATTTTTCCACCCCATCCCCACTTAGTTTCATTTGGGTTTCAGGCTCTGGCATTGACATTATAACTGGATCCATGTTTGAAATAGTCTGCACTGAAAAGAACACCTGGGATTCTGTTTTCGTTGACTTATCGCTGACTGTCTGAAACATACGACTAGCCAAGTACTTGACATCTAGTCATAGACTATGAAGTTTCAGTCGATGGTAAAAAAGTGTTTCAAAATCTATTTCCTTTGTTTAAGGGATATTTTAGGTAAACAATATTTGTTTTTGTTTTTTTTCTGGGCAGATTGTCCAAATTGGTTAATATAACAGTATTTTTTTGATTCATGTCCATATAAACAGTATCTATTTTTACAAGTCTGTTTCACCCAGAAATTGTTGATTTTAGTCTTTTTAACCAATTTTATGCTTTTTATTTTATTTTTTCCGTTTCTGACTTCTCAAACCGATTTTTGGTGTTGATTGTGGAACAACTTAAATATGGCATGGTTCTCTATCGTATCGTTTAGGGAAAACAAAGAATATTAAAAGGAACAACATCGAACTGACCATGGCGCCATTCCTCGGTTGTGGCATCATTTCGGAGACCAAAGTCTCAAAACAAAAGAAAGAGTTTGCATTGTGGGGACAGTCAAAATTAATCCTGATTAGAAATTGCGAGAGTGGTCGCCACTCGCCCATACAAATACTAGATGAGGATGCTTTTGCTGAAAAACGGGGCCGACAGCTTTATCAGTGGTGAGCTTTATGGTCAGACTGTCCCGGCTAATTAACATGAGAAGGAAAATTGACCTTTCTTGAATTTGCCGCATGTAGATATACGTGAAACAGTTTTGAGCTACTTTTTCATGTTTCATCCGAAATGGGCAGATGAGTTTTTACCGTAGTCGGGTAATTTGCATTACTTTCCTGGAGAGATTAAATTAGCAAAACCTCATTTCGTTATATATTCCGTCCAAGGCTAGTTAGTTGAGTCAGCATCTTTGTACAGGTGGATCATTTTTTACACGTGGATACTGACTTTTCCATATAAAACAAAAATCTAGACACGTGTAGGGCCGAGAAGCATCGAAAATAGAGGGTCGGACTTTCGAATTTGTCTTCAACGGTCACCTTCAACGTCCAGTTCTATATAAACCTGATTTGCAGATGAATTTTTTTTACACCTCTCCGTAAATTCATTACCATAGATCTGTTGTTCTCCAACAAAACCAAATTCGCCATCTCTGAAGTGCAAACAGAATTATGGGTGATTCATCTTCAAACTCCTGCACCGGTGTAAGTAAAACCACCATTAGAGGAGGTAGCATTAATTTCTATATTTATAGTTAGGAGGTAAAACTAATTAAATTTTCATGTTTTTGCAGTGTGTTGAACATCAGTGTAGTTGTCAAATTTGCAGGGGAACTACCCATTTAGCCATGAAATGCCCATACCTATATTCCAAATGTAGAAATTGTAATGGCCTGCTTAAAGTTTGGGAAGCAAACAATCAAGCCAACAAAGGAAGGAGATTCTTGAGATGCCAAAACCAACCAACGTGTAATGAATTTGAGTAGTTAGACAAAGCTGCAACAAAAATACTAAGAACAGAACAACAGTTAGGGATGAGTGCTTCAAGTGTGGTAGTGATTCTCATTGGGTTTCACAATGCCCAGAAGCTTCATCTGCATCCAACAAAAAAAACATACCAATAGCTAGCCTTGATGGGTGTTTTCTCAAAGTGAAATATTCAATTGAAACACATGACATGAAAATGGTCATTGATTCAGATGTTAGTGACAGTATGTTTGCAAAAATTTGTAATAGGTTTAAAGGTGCAGTGACTGTGGAAAAGGCAGGAAAAAAAAGAAGACAACTAAGCATTCACAAAAGTCTTATGTAATAGCATTCACAAAAAAAGGCAGTTTCATTTGTTTCATTAGCTAGTGTTCAAGTGCTATGTAGTCTTATATAATAGCATAATTAGTAATAAAATAAAGAGAGCATTCACAAAAATAAAAGTCTAAGTTCCAAAAATAATGCTCATACGGTTAGTTAAACCAAACTATATCCTCCATCTTGGTGGATTGAAAGCTGGTCTATTTGGTTCCCTCATTCCATCTGGCATAGTCCCATAAAGACTTTGATAGTTCCCAATAATGGCTGATCTTGTTGTTGACATTGGCGCAGACCTTCATCTGCCTTGGGTTGGTGTAGACCTTCCTTTGCCTGGTGATGGTTCAGTTATTGTTCCAAAAAGCAGGTATTCAAACCCTCTGCCCCTTCATTGTGGTGGTGCTACAACAGCTCTGCCCCTTCCTTGTGTTGGTGGTGCAGAAGCAGCCCCCTACCAATGTTCAATCAGTTTAGGTTACATATCATTATTTAAACATTGAAAAAAAGGCATGTCCAATGATGTACAAATGCAAAAGAAAACACTACTGACCTTCCCACATCAGGTGATACATGAGGTGTAGATGAGGATGTGGTGGATGTGGTGCCTCTACCTATGCTCCTGCCTCTGCCACTGCCATTTGGGGGTGGAGCCCTTGCATTTCTGGTTGGGAAAGTCCTAATATTATGTTTAGTAGACTGACAACTGGTACAAGATCTTTTTGCCTTCTTATGTGGTTGTTCTCCTTCTACATCAGACCTAATCCTCTTAGTTGTTGGTCTACCTGTCTTTATCTTGAACTTAGGCATGTACACATCCATTGGATGCTATCAAGTACAACAAACAAATAGTTAAACTCAATCACAAAATATAAATGAATGCTAAGATAACCTATCCATATCACTTGTACTATTGAGCAAGAAATTCATACCACTCATCCACACAACATAAATCAGTTGCATTAAATGACATTACTCAACCACACAACATAAATTAGTTGCATTAAATGATATTACTAACTCACCTCCTCATTCCAGTGATCTTGACTATCACACACTATAACTTTTCAGCATAAGCCTTTTTGTAGGATGAGATATTGTGATAATCATGTACCAGACTGCAAAAAATCAACAATAAAGTATCAAATGAATTGTTAAATTGAAGCTACATTTAGAATGAAAGAAAATTTAGACAAACATTATTATGAGGTGTTTAACTGACCTATTGATATCTAGTCTAAGGTGGCAAGCAACAACAACAATATGTACACAAGGTATTCATGTAAGTTCCCAAACATTACAATTACAAGTCTTCTTATTCACATCCACATTCCATCTACTTGATGTTTCATGGTTCTGCACATACCAACAGAACTCAGAAGAACCATACAACGTGTATCTTCTCTTCTTATCAACCCTGTCTTGATTATCCTGTCAGCTCTAGGGACAAGAACTAAACCTTCATCTTCTCATTCCTTCACCTTCATCTTTCTATCAAACATCAAAACCATCATCTTCAAATTATACCCTTCAAGGATCCTGTGTAGAGGTTTGGATCTTACATCCAACATCCAACTATTGAAACTTTATGAAAAATCACATACTCACATTTTGAAGTAGTATCAAAAGTAAATCTTTCCCACAAATGTGTTGGGATATCCTCAAACCTATGGTGTGCCCTCTTATTATCTGTTTCCATGGTAGCCATATACCTATTGTGATATGTGTTCCTATAGGCCTTTGCCGCACCCCATGCTAAGGGATTTTTTTTGATGGGGGCAATTTTAAATGGGGGCGTGAGGGACGAATAGGAAGACGTCATCTGTTTAAAACTGCCGATGGTTTCTAACCGATTTATCTCTTGATTATTTAAAGGAAGGGTATTTTAGGTGTTCATCCAAATCTTCCTCTTTCTCGATCTTCCTCATTTTTATCTTTGTTATCAATTTAATCTTCGATTAATTTAAATCTTCATCATATTCTAACACTACCATGTTATTAACCAGGGAACTTCACCTCCATATCTTTCACGCCCTATGTTACTGCTCCACATTCTCTCTTGAGTCGTAATTAAAAGTTTGTGTTTTCATGTACATGTCAGTTGTCACGCCCTAGAGTTGAATCGTTGATGCTATTAGGTTTTTTTTTTTTTGTATATCCCGGGATTCGTTAATGTAAAGTGGATTAAATGATGTAGATTCACCACTTAACTCTCTGCTAAACTATTACCACCATTCATATTTTGTCCATTGAGTTACTTTAAACAATTAGAAATTTGAAATGACCTAATAATGCAATCTCGAATCTGGGATAGAAATGCAGCAGCACATTTAAATCGAAATTTATTATGATCATTAATTTTTGTGGATTTGATTTATGAAGCAAATTGGTTGGTTATATGATCATTCGGAAACTATAATTTTACAAAAAAGAAAAATTGTGGGTTTTGAATTACAGGTGAAGATTTGGTGTGACTTAATAATTTTTTTTGTTCGGCAAACCCTTATTGGTTTGATTTTATATGATTTTGATCCCTGATTTGATGTAAAGAAAAATTTGGTGATCCAAATGCGTTGATTTTTTGCAGTACAAATCTTTTGTTTTGGGGAAGAACTATAAACTGGCGTCTAAAACATGGATTTTGATTTCATTTATTTGGTATCTGTAATTTCTTTAAGAACCCTAGTATTTGAACACCGAAAATACCCTTTCTTCAGATAATTAGAAGTTGATTCGGTTAAAAACTGATAACTATTTAGACAAATGGCGCCTCCCTACTTGTCCCTCACCCCCACCCACCACCAGCAAAATGTGCACCCCATCAAAAAAAATTCTGCCATGCTAATGTCTTCATATGAGTTCCCTTATGTTTGCCCTTAAAATTCCCAAAAATGTGTCTAAAATAGAATCTATTCCTATTTGAGGGAAACACAATTTGAAGTGTTGGGACCACCCCCTTCTGCCTATCTGTGATGAATGTCAATAGAGCAGGATGTTCTAGTAACCTATCCTTGATCATATTGAAAAAAAGAATCCAGTTTTCCTTGTTTTCACAATCACAAATAAAGATTGTCAGAGGATACATACCATTGTTGCCATCAAGTGCCACAGCAGAAAACAACACTCCACCATACTTTCCTTTGAGAAAACACCCATCTAGACCTACAAATGGCCTTCATCCATCCTTAAAACTAGTCAAATAATTATTAAATGCCAAGCAACAGTAACTAAAATCATTGTCAGTATCAGTGGCGACAACAGTTATACTCCCTTCATTCTTTTTGAATATATGATCCATAACCTCTGGTGAGAACTTGTACCCATCTTCATAAGAACCAAACTTCTTAGTTAAAGCTTTACCTTTCCAAGCAACCCAATAACTAAGTTCCACACCAAACCTTGTCCTCAGTCTACTTTGGATCTTCTTAGGTTGCAATGAATAATCATCCTCATTAATATCCTGTACAATGACACTAGCCACCCAACTTGAGTTTGTCATCCTATTATAGCCAGTACTAGTTCTATTCACACAAATATACTTAGGAATATATTTAGTGATCTTGATAGTATTCCCATCTGGTTGTTTGTTGTAAAAAAAATCCCATAAAGTGTAAGTTAGAGACCATTAAGTTAAAAACAATGAAAGACCCATAATCTTAACCATACACACTTAAAGATGATATATCTGGGCTTACCTGTTAGCAAAGAGTCTGAATGGGCACTTTTTGACTTTACATCTACACCTCAATCTGGTTGGATCATCCTTAAACTTCTCAACTTCAATACAGCTGGCAATGCAAAATTTAGTTACAAAAAACTTATATTCTTCCATATTGGGCTATTGGAACCCAACTTCAACCTCTTCAGTATCATAAGTCCATTCATTAACTTCCTCACTCTCAACATCAGCATACATATCATCATATTTCTGGTGATAACTTTTGTATTCTTGGTACCTTGCAGGTTCTTATCCTCCTTCCTCATCCAAATCAGTATCAGGTTCACCCTCATCATTAACTTCACCTTCAGAACTTGATGAATTCCCACTGTGATAATCATCCTCTATTGGAAGTTCATGTATTGAAGGAGTCTTCAGATTGGTGCACTCAGGTAGTATATCAAGCTCTTTTTCAGGCATATCTAACAACTCATCCACATTATCATGCTCTTCATCTAATGCAATAATTGTTTCCTTCCTCTTGTTCTTCTTTGTTGCAGGTGACTTCTATGGAGTTTTCTTTGTGGATGCAACTGTCTTCTTTGGGGAAGGATTTTTAGTTTGGGTATATTGAGGAGTCTGACTTGGATGCTCATCTGTCACCGCAGTCTGACTTGGATGCTCTGGTGGAGTGTGAGCTGTCTGCTCTGGTGGAGTCTGAAAAGTCTGTTTATTGGTCTTCTTACTTGGATCATCTTCAGACACTTATGTGCTATGCTGACTTGTTTCATCATCTTCAACAAAACACCCAACAACTGATGGCTCTGACTGAGATTATGTGACTGGCACAATAGATTCACCTCAGCATTCACCTCAGCTTCTTCATTTGGTAGAACAACATTAAGGGTCCTTCATGAGTCATAAAAAAATGTACTTCATTAGGCACATCTTGATCTGATTCATTCTAATACTTTAGCAAGTCTTTATCATCCACAACATCACAAAGAAAGCCACTCTCCAAGTATTGAAAAAGACACTGGTGGCCATTTATCCCATCAATATATTCAAACACATTGGGTAACAATTCCAGCATGTTCAGAGTGTCTCCATCTTACTTAGGCCAATACACCTCCTTTCCATTCATGCAATCAAGGAAACTGAATCCACCAACAGGTTGTTTCCTAGGCCATTCTCCATCATAGTGTAAATAGAAATTATAAATTCCATACACAATAGTTTCACTGCAACATAACCAAAAACCTAATTTAATCACCAGAATCAACAACATCACTGCAACACACTATACATTTTCAATTATACAAAAAACCTAATCAAGAAACAGAGCATAGGTAAAATACAAAAATTATAAATGAAATTATCACAAATCATTTTCAAAAAACCCAATTCCTACACTGTATCACATCAGAGATCCCTTTTCTCAACTATCACCACCTCACCAACATGTAACTTCTCAAATAGATTTAGCATATAAAAAAAACCTAAATCATAGGATAATGATCAAGACCCAAGAACAGCATGCATAACATCAAACCCATAATCAAATATCGAATCATTAAAACGAAAACGGAACTGAAAGAACATAAACCATAGAAGAAAAAAATACTCACAATTGTCGTCTCCGTTTATGATTCATCGCGATTAAACTCTAGAAAATATATTAAATAGAAAGAAATAGCAACACAGTTCTTCTCACTTCAATCAATTTCTTATTCTCTTCGATGGAATGCTAAACTCTCTTCTCACAAAAATCTGGGGTTTTTTCTCTCTGAAACTGATTAACCTTCTTTCTCTCTATTCAATGTTTATTCCCGCTCTATAGAGAGGTTGTTGTAGAGACGGAGGGGAAAGTGTTCCATTCTAAACGGATACCTAAACGGTGACAAATCTACGCCATCCATTATCTGACCTGATACAGAACCGTCGGATGAGAACGTACTTTTTCCAACACGTGTCTGTTTTATATGGGAGGGTATTTATGAAAAGTCAGTATCCACGTGTAAAAAATGGTCCACCTGTACAAAGCTGCTGACTCAGCTAACTAGCCTTGGACGGAATATGTAACGAAAGGAGGTTTTGCTAATTTAATCTTTGTAGGGGAGGTAACTCAAATTATGATCTTCCCCTAAGGAGATAATGCACAGTTTTAAGATTTGTAATGAAGGGTCGTAGAGATTTTAACAACATCAAAAACCTACACATCAATGATCGATGAACCGGTAACAAAGAAAAAATCAAGAAGAATATTGGAAATCATTTTGAGTTAGATTTTAAAGAAGTCTCTAACAACCGTTCGATGAACATTTACTTTTGTTTAGATTATACTGAGATTTTTTTGAGTATTAGTTTTATTTCTGGACTTATTGCGTTGTTTTAAATCATTGATTTATTCTAGTGTGTATGGGTCGCATGTGCACAACTGACTAGTGTCAGTTATCTATTAGTAGAGTAACAGGACAAAACTAAAACAAAACTATAATCGGTTTTAGTTTGTCATATGTAATAGCTTAAATAATTGTCTTATGTCTTCTGTAAGCTTTGAACAAAAATGAAATTGAAACCTGAGAGAAAGTCCAACAATTATAACTCTCTTAACATGGTATCACACACCTAAAAACCCTAATTTATCTTTTTAAAATATTCAATGGCTGAATCAAATAAATATATTCCTTTAACAATCAAACCTCCTTCAAAATTATCCTCTACAAATTATGCTCCGTGGAAATCACAAATTACTCCATTACTTCCTAGTTACAACTTATTTCGGTTTGTTGATAGATCTTATTAATATCCGGTGAAGTTATTTCGACGAACATTTGTTTCCGCTACTGCTATTGTAGAGGATCCTACATTTGTTGATCTAGATCCTGAGAATGAGCTTGTTCGTAACCCTACATACACTTATTGGTTAAATCAAGATTCGGCTCTTCTCTCTTGGTTGTTTTCTGCTTGTAATGAAGAAATTCACTTACAAATTCTTGATTGCACTTTCTCACATGGAATCTGGAATCAGTTAGAGCATAATTACAATTTTACAACTAAATCTCGTCTTATGAAACTTAAGACAGATCTAGTTCATTTGAAGAAAATTTCTGATTCAATGACGATTTACTTCAATAAGTCACGTTTAATTTCACACAAACTGGCTCAGATTGGCGGAACAATTTTTGATGAGGATTAGTTTTTCACATATTACAAGGTTTACGTTATGAGTTCAGTGCCTTCAAAACCTCGATTTGCACTCAACGACTTAAAAATGAGAATCTCATCACATCTTCAGAGTCGTTGCTTTATGAAGAAGCTAGAGTTACTTCTGAGAATAAGGTTGATCTAACAACTGCTTCAGCCAATGTCCATAACAACAGTATTTCGCACCTCTTGTACATCAATTTTACCAATAATATTCAGTATCTCATGTTTCCTCTCATGGTGATAATTATCCATATTCAGGTAACATGTTCTTATCATTCTAATCCTCAACATTGAATCTCTTAGACGTGGTAATTTTGGGAGATCTGACAACTTTGGTTTTAGAGGAAATATAAATGGTGGAAGAGTTAAAGGTGGTTTTATAGGTGGTGGAAATTTTTGTTTTGGCAGAACTGGTAGTACAAACAACTTATATCCTCTTGTAAAGTGCAACTGCTATATTGAGTGTCATTTTTATAGAAACCAGGTCATTCTGCTGCTGAATGCAGATATATATTTCAACATAGTGTTACCTCAATGACCCAAGCATATAACACCTTTTATGATTTTTGTGCTGCTTGTACTGAAGAATTTGATGATGTCTGGTGTTCTGAACTAGGAGCTTTTGCTGTTTATAATGAAAAATCTTATGCTTCTACTTATGGTTGGGTACCTGACTCAGGAGCTACATATCACCTTACTTATAACTTGAACAATTTAAATATGAACTCTTAGGATTAAGGATCAGATCAAGTCAGAGTTGGAAATGGTACGGGTTTTCATATTACTCATATTGGCCCATCAATTTATCATACCAATTCTCATAAGTTCACTCTATCTAATATACTTCATATGCCTTCTATTACAAAGAACTTGATTTTGTACATCAATTTACCAAAGAGAATAATTGTTTCTTTGAATTTCATCCTGATAAATTTCTTGTAAAGGATATGGGTTCTGACAAGGTCCTCCTTCATGGTCCTGTTAAAAATGGTCTATATCATATGGAGTTTACATCTGCTCAAATGAAACAGGCTCTAACAAATAAATGTCTCTTTTATAGCAAGTTAGCATCACAGGCTTGGACATCCTTGAAAATACGGGGGGTACCAAAATACACTACCAACCTTTTCTTTGGAAACCTGTATGGACAACACCTAAATACAATTTTAAGAGTTCAACTTAATGAATCTCAATCGAGGAATAATATTCAGATTTATATCTCTTTCTCTCACAATCAAAAAGCTAACAGAACCAAATCCGTGAACCTGATATACGTGTGAGAGTTCTTGGACGATCTCAAAAATCAATATCCAAGAATCAATCAAGTCATATCCAACAAACAAGGATGGATTTACTTTGATCAATGCTTATACAACAGGAGGGTTCGGTGTGTCACCCAACGGCCAGGATACATTGGAAATTCTAACTACTGGCTGAGATCTTCCCTCTCCTCCTAGAATAACGTACTGGATGGTTAATCCATTGGCTTCCCCTCACTCAGTCCCACGATATATGTATTCATTCGCTGTCTTAAAACGAGGTTTTAATGAGGTTCAATAAATAAAAAATGATCATAAAAAGGGCCTTCATTGTAAGTAACGCACAACAAAGTACTCTTAGGATTTTCTTTCAGGTTCCGATTCATATCTTTTCATGTTTCCATAATCTTTTCGCTTATCTTCCAGATTTCCCATAACGTATCATAAACCCTAGATTCTATTCTCTGTTCGTAGGTATTCCCAATAGGTTTTCTCAATCCATATTAATTTTGCCCGCATCTCAAAAAAAAAAGGACAATCCGAATCGAAATCAACATCAGTTCCAGTCTAACATGTGAGTATTCTTTCGCTAGCTTCAATTTACTTTCTGTCCGCTGATTATTTTTTGGTTTCGTTCATCCAAAATTGGTTTGCAATATTCTTTCCCTGAAAGATGAAAATTGCATATGATATGAATTTCAATTTTAACGGAAGATAACTTCTTAGTTGGTGTTGTGGTTATTGGTTTACCATTCCTAATTTTTATTTTCCAATTTTGTTTTTAAAATCGTTCATTAGGTCTGCGCTGTGAAAATCCCTTTCCACGGGCCTCCCATATAGTTATTATTGTTTAGTACCAATCTCCGTTTTGATTCTCTTATTGATTCATTTTCCAATTTCGTGCATATGATCAATTGGCTCTTATTCCCATGATTTTGTACACTGATTGTGCAGATTGGAATGGGTAAATTTTTAGTTAGTGTATGTGTGGAGTTATGTATAACAAGTTGTTTTCAGCAATCTACATATTCTTTTCCTCTCTTATACACATTTTTTTTAATACTGACCTACATGTTGTTCATTATCCTAACCCATTCTGATGTTTTCATGGTAATGGATCTTTGCTATGTATGAATTATGTTTCTGATGAATCTCTTTTCCACTTTTCAGTTTAGGCCTAAAGAACAGACGAAATGGCATCTCAAATCAATATCACACCACAGCAGGTATCATCTTCATCTACCCAGGACAAGTTGAAGAGTTTACGATCCCTTGACGAAGGAAAATCAAGTGGCGTTACTGTTCGTGTTACTAGGAAATGGGAAGAATTTGATTTTATGTCCACCAACGACGATACCAGCGTTGATATGGTTATTGTCGACGAGTAGGTATTGACCACCCCCTGTTTCTGTAAATTTGCAATATGCAACTTCAATAATGTTTCACTAACACCTCCGCTGATACAGGGTGACGAGTTACATGCCATCATACCCAAAAATCTTATCTGAAAATTTGATAAGCAGATTAGAGAGGGTGGTTTGTACACTATCGAGAAATTGCACTTGACTGCCGAAAAACCCGAGTTTAAGCCAGAAAACAGTGAAAAAAGAGGTTACTTTCGGTGGAACACCTCTCTCTCCACACTGGATGCTTACTCCGTCTTGATTATCTCCCATAATTTCTGCTTCACTGAGTTTGAGACACTCGAATCGAATCTTCAGAACATACATCTTACAGGTAATTCGTACTGCATATGTTTCATATATTGTTATGTTATGTTCATGTATGTTATGATACATACCGTGTAGTTCATTATACAGTTTCAGTGAATAAGAGACATTATAAGTTATCAATAGTAAATGGGTATCCTGCTAATCCAGATAGAATGAAAACCACAATTAGAAAATAAGTTATCAATAAAAAATAAGGACACCTGCTGATTGGGAACTGTGATCCCATTTTCATCCAAGATTATGAGATGGGAAAAGGCTGCTAGGTATACACCAGATTTATTCCCGAATTTTTACATCCCTTTGTGTTATGCATTTAAAACATAGTCTGAGAATGCCAGTAACTATAGAGAATAACCGACACGTAACTGTTGTATTTTTTTTTTAGTGTAAAGAAACAGCGTGGATAGCATTTTAGTAAGAGATGCAAGAGAAGGAAATTGTCATACAGTCATACATAACGGTGTTTCTTCTTAATTGATACTGCTGCAATCATTTTCAAAAAAGAAAGGAAGATACTGTTGCAATCATGTTTACACTTTAATAAACTGTAAACATCAGTTAGCCATCCCTAGATAACACAGTTCTTTAGCTAAGTTTTTTGGTTGTATATTAGTGGGCCACTTAATTAAACCTAAACGCACAAAGTTTAAATTCAAATTTGCTTTGATCCCATTTAATGCCCCTATCCTGCTTCATCAAAAATAAGTTATTATGTCAGTTGGTCAACTTCAAATTGTTAGACTAATTTCTTTGCGTTCTGTGTATCAACATATCAAATAGTGATATCTTGTAGTTGCAATTTTATGTTTCTCATCACTATTTTGATAAATTGGTCTATTTTTGTTTTACGTGTTGGCTTATGTTTAAGAATCCTGACCATTTCCAGTAGTAACTTCGATTTCTATTGATCTTACAGCATGCTTTAATCACAAAAGCATTCGCACGTACACCTGTTTCATTGAACTCTTTGTACCTATTCACTTTACTGTATAGGAATCATGAATATGTATCCTCCAAAGATGGCGGTACTGACCTTTTCTTATGAGAGGTTTTCCTTTTTCAGTAGCAGATTCAGTCTCCCCCTTTACTGGATTTGTATTTTAGACTATTGCTTTCTTTCAGTTTATGTATTAATTATATTTGTTTGTGGGGTTTATCTGCAATTTTAATTTTAGTATTTTCCTTCCTTATGAGTTCCAATTCAGATGTTTTTTTTTTGTTTTTTTTACAGCGAAATCCACCGGATTGGAAGGACTTTGAATCATCATTGGTTCATCGAGTGGAAATGCCATTGCTCCTCCGAGGCTTGGTCTCAAATAACATCCACGATGAAAAGTCAAGTAGCATCCGTATGCAACGATTACATACGAGAATGGAATGGAACCTAATGTTTCACATGGTCTCTACTTCTGCTCTAACTCAAATTTGGGAAGATGAGGAATCCGAGCTTGGCAAAAGCATTAGCAGACAAGAATAGTGCAAAATAGAGGTATACTTTTCTCTTTTTCAAGTATGTTATAGATATGTTTTGCATATCAACTACTGTATAACACAATTTTGAAAAATTAATGATTATGTATTGTTCAATGTTGATGCGGAATGTATTTAAGCAAGCATATGCTTTACCATCCATGTTGACGTCCATATGTCCGACTTTAAATTACTACGAAAAGATTAAAGGTTCATGATTTTGGTTTCATCCCAGATTCTTTGTTGAAAATATATCGAATTGGATAAATACGGTTAAGTGATCAGCAGGACGGACCCCCTATAACTAATTATCGGGTGTTTTTAGAACATACTTTGATCACCTAGGCTAAGATTAATAATCGCATGAGAAGAAAATTATGCACGTAAGGTGACTTTTTCCTATTATTTTTGTAGGGATACCTATTTGTCTTAACCGACTGCCTTTATGGCTTTATGGAAACAACTAATGCTGGAGGGCTACTGTGTTTTGCCGAGAACTACAAACAAAGGGCAATACTGATCGCAATTGGTGGTCACCAAATTTAACAACAATATGTCGGTATCTATTGTCAAGGACTTTATTTTTAAGGTCAGGCATCATCCTTTCTGGCCAGATGGATGCAATGGATTAATATCTTCGAGACTGTATGTAATGCAATGAAATTGACAAGCCGGGTTGACGATTGTAATAGCAGATAGAAGAGAACAAGAAGAGATATGCCATGGATTTTTGATATATTTAGTAGGAGAGTCGACAATAAGAAGTGAATATATGTGTTTCACTGTTAAAGCTGATTGCAACAATTGCATAAACTACAATTCGGACCCATAAATACCAACACCACAACGAAAATACACAAACGGTAGAAATGGATTCGATCAATTTCAGGTACCTCATAAAAACTAATGGATGTGAAAACCTCCTCCACTACATCACCCACAATGCCCAGGACTACGAATTATCAATATCAAACCATGAATATTTTTTTATTAATAACAGCACTCGATTAGACCAATGGCTTCTCAGATCTAATTGAACAGCTGAACATAAAATGTTAAAGAAATTGGACAGGGAACAAACGAGTAATTGCATTTTTTAAACAGATAGGTTAAGAGGGAGAAAATGAGACGGGAGAGGGAAACAACTGTGTGAAATGGGAAAGGGTACAGAGTTTAGCTATCCGTTTATCTTTTTCTCGATTAACATAGAAAATAATATTGGGCGGACTATCCAACGCCCCAGAATACAACTGTGTGAAATAGCCCGTGCCGTTACGGCACGGGTCATTCCCTAGTTGATTAACATACAACCTGTGATATTTCAATTATAAAGATAAACAATATAATACGGAAAAATAAATAACACATACACCAGAAATTTTGTTAACGAGGAAACCGCAAATGCAGAAAAACCCCGGGACCTAGTCCAGATTGAACACCAAACTGTATTAAGCCACTACAGACACTAGCCTACTACCAATTAACTTCAGACTGGAATGTAGTTGATACCGAATTAAACCCTCACAACAATTCAGTCATAGTCGCGTTCCTTACGCCTCTTGAATCCCAGCAGGACTCCGCGCAAATGATTCCCTTAGCTGACGTCCTTTTCAGCTTAAGAGTTGCTTCAACTCAATTGAAGACTTTAAACCAATATGCCTCCCACAGATAAGCCTATATGTGTGATTTCCTTTTTGATCGTAGATCAAGGTGAGACTGAAAATCGATAGCAATAGACAAAGTCTAGCTAACCTCAAAATCCGGACTTATGCTTCCCGAAGAGCATCCTATATTATTATTCACCCCACAAGTATTAAACTTGTGGAATCAACAAAGTCTGAGACGAACAGAACTTTGATGATTTCTATCTATCTTGATTGATGGAGCAAGCTCAACTATCATTCAAGATCAGGATACTCGAGCTATCAAGATAACCAATAGCTGGACCTGGCTTCACGGATCCCTATGAACTCTTTTTAGTCGCTAAACCCTAAAAGGGTTTTAGGAAGAGGAAAACTCTAGTTTACAACTATGACACACAAGAAGTAGTGTCGGGATTCAAGATCCCAGTTGTTTGAGGTTCCCCTTTTATAGACTTTCAAAGCATAAGTTGCTTTAGGTTTAAGATAAGATAGCTTCAGAACCAAGCAAACAATAACCACCATTAGATGAATCTTTGAATCAACATAACAAGATATACACTCTAGTTAGGATGAACCGTAATCGAACCGTATACAAAGACAACGTTCATGAATGGTTAGCCGAAATTAGCCAACTGAACTATAAGCTTAATCATTTTCATAAATACTTAAGACTTTTAAGTTTGAATAATAATCATAAGTTATAATGTGATCAATCATGTCTATATAGTATTCTTAGAGATTTATTCAAATGCTAATTATCTCACATAAATAATTTTATGTGCATCTGAAAATATTCGACAGGGAAAGTACGTGTACAGATCCGTGTACTCAGCCTTGTTCGTGAATATAATTGTCATGGTACTTAGCACAAATTAGAGTTCTGGAACATACCAAACTTTTTCGGTTTGCGTACCGGGTATACCACACGGTTACAGAACCAACAGTCCTTTCTCGGTACGCGTACTGGTTTGCATACCGTTCCGGGTTTACCAGTTTACAGACTTTTTGTGGTATGGATACCGGGTATGCATACCACTAAGTCGCTGGCGAACTATAGCTACGCCGCTACATGTACTGGGTACATGTACTACAGATCCGGACCTATAACAGTTTTCCAAGTTTGTGAAACTAGTATGCATACTGTCATGTATCCAGATTTTCAGTAGTTTTATATTTATCTCTAGATCAATTCGAAACATTCCAAAATAACATCAATGACACATATCATTGTTCCAGGCTATTTTCGGATGATAATCTTGAATCATAATTTTAGTTGCGAACAATAAATTGTTACTTAACCGAAATTCATCAAGTATGAACAAATTTTTATTAAGCTTTGTCATATATATTTCGAGAAGTTCCTTAACTTGGTAATTAGTTCTCGAAATTCTTGATATGCTTACGATAGTCTAATTAGTTACACGACAACGTCTCATAGATAGAAAAGTGAATATAAATTGAGAAATAGGTGGTTCTGAAAAAGCGGGGGTATAACAACTACACCCAATAATTCGTTCGGCAATCTGTATGGACTAACTCCAATATTATTCTGAGAGCACCATCTTATAAAGCGAGCTCAACCAAGAAAGATATCAAGGAGTTATATCTTTTTTTCTCAAATTAATCAGCAAATCAAACAAATTGAAATCTATGAGCCTGATTGATAAGAGAAATAACTTGGACGGTACCAAAGACCAATGTCCAAGTGTCAATCAATTTATATCCAAGAACCAAAGGTCGGATTTACCAATTGATTGAACTACGCACAACCTGTGATATTTCAATTATATAAAAATATAATGCGGAAAAGAAATAACACAGACACCAGAAATTTTATTAACGGGGAAACCGCAAATGCAGAAAAACCCTGGGACCTAGTCCAGATTTGAACACCACACTGTATTAAGACGCTACAGACACTATCCTACTACAAGTTAACTTCAGACTGGAATGTAGTTGAGCCCTAACCAAGTCTCACACAGATTAATGTACAGTCGCGTTCTTTACGCCTCTAGAACCATGCCGGATTCTGCGCACTTGATTCCCTTAGATGATCTCACCCACAACTAAGAGTTGCTACGAACCAAAATCGAAGATTTATAAAAAAAATCTGTCTCCCACAGATAAGTCTATTCTGATAGATAAATCTGTCTCCCTCAGAAGTACCTATGAAGTTTTGTTCCGTCTTTTGATAAATCAAGGTGAATAGGAACCAATTGATAATCCGGTCTTATACTCCCTAAGAGAAGCCTAGAAATATCAGTCACCTCACAATAACTTAATTATATGGTAGCAGAAGAAGTTATTGTGGAATCATAAAGAATGAGACGAGAGGTTTGTGATTACTTTTTATATCTTACCTATTGAAGATAAATCTCGAGTAAATCTTAGAGAAGATAGTACTCAGTACGATAGAACAAGTAAGATCAGAATACGCAACTACAGAGAAAATAGTTGGATCTGGCTTCACGAATCCCAAATGAAGTCTTCAAGTCATTAATGATGTCGTTTTATAGTTGTAGTGGTAAAAAGGTTCGTTGCTCGAACTTGTGAAGGATTTTCGAAAATTAAATAGATTTGTTTTGACAATAATAAGAAAATACCGAGACTTTGGATTCCACCATTGACCAATTAATTGATAACTCTAATCAATATTCATGCAATATTCTTCTTTAAAGTGATTCTAATATTTGCCTCTAATAGATTTTTGAAGTAATAATTGTAAGCACGAAGCATGAAACATCAAAAGTATTAAAACTAAGCATGTCCCATCAAAACACTTCACAACTACTCAATAAAAACCAATTTTTCTTTTAAGTTCTATGCAAATAATCATGTAAAATAATTGTAATAAATAATTAAAATAGAATTATACCACTTTTCATGGAACAATGGCTTCCTCCGTCGCCTCGGCTAAGGGGTTTAGCTCCTCATATTAATCACTTGCTCAAAATACATATTTGGTGTTCAAAAGTTGATTAAAAGAGTGAAAAGTGCTAAGCAGCGGATTCTGTAGTTGCTGAAGGTCTAAAACAGAAGTCCGAGTCGTTGCTGAAGAGCTTCGGTGACTGAAGGAAGATGCGACCGTACCTCGTTGTCACTGAAAATAAGTCTGCCTCTGCGACTGATTCTGAGGGTTTAATGTTCTTCGTCTTCTTCTTCTTCTCAGCAGCAGCAGGAAAGTTTCCGAACTCGACTCTGTTGATTTTTTTCTCGCTTCTCTATAGCTCTAAACTTCTCCAAACTCCCCCAAATTGTTCGTACCCCTAAATATGACTCTAATCAACCTATATATATCCACCAAACCCCAAAATCACTCGAGTTAATCCAAATATTTTCGTTCTTTTTCAACAGCAAGTTACGGGATTTTAATCTTCTTTTTACGCGTCAACTTGGTTTCCAAACTCTCTTAAACTCTCCCAGGACTGAATAAGGACTCCATACACTCCTATATTGCCGTAAACTCTTCACAAATTCTTTTGTAAACCGAAAATAACTCAAATTGTGAATTCTCCCTGTTTTGCTCCAACACGGATTTTTATCCCTGTTTAATCGATTCTACATCCCATACCATACTTGTTTATCCTTAACAGAGTTAACCCAACGAAAATCAGCCATTGAATCGCCTTAAAAATCATCCAAAATTCGAACAGAAAATTTTGTTTTTCTGACAAAATTTTCCCGCCAAAATCTGTTTTGAAAATTTGAGAAGAAATGTGACCTCCCCCTATCCAGTGCCGGTCTGTGCTTAGCAGCTGCTTGGAAATGGGTTACCCCTTATCCAAAATGAGAGTCCGAATAGCAAGTGTCCTCCCAGGAGCCTTTAACAACTTTTCGAGCCAATTTTCCCAAAAATGTTTATTCCCCAAAAATACCTACAAAGGGATAAAATACCAACATTAGTACAAAAATGGGTACTAAAAATATACACAATAGAGATGAAAATAGACACATAAATGCGTCTATCAGTTAACCTATAATGGTATTGGAAAAACCTAGGTTAAAGGAGAATCGACTCTAGTCGCAAGTAGGACATCGGAAAGTGCCGGGATTAGGTTTTCCAGTTGCTAGAGTTCTCCCATATATAGTCTTTCAAATCAGGGTTGCTTACAATCAAAGCTAAGATAGCTTAGTAATAAAACATTCAATATTCACCGTTAGATGAAAACCTGATTTAAGATTCAAGCTAAGTTTGATTAAAACCAAAGCAATATCTCTCCACCGTTAGATGGTCTTAGCTTGTTACACACAAATGAAATATACCTTCATTTAGATATGGGTAACCGTAACTAAACGTGTATATTGAGTTGGCTCAATAACATTTAACCGAAGTTATCCATATGAACACTTTTCTCTTAACCACATTCATCTAACACATCTAGATTAAATATGATGATCAATCAATCATGAAAGATAATCAAGTGAATATAATAGTGTTTCATAGAGTTGTTCAATTGTTCATTATCATATAGAAATATATAAAAACCAATTGAAACAAAATCGGATTGATTTTAATCGTACAAAGTACTTATACAAGAATCAATTCATGAACATTAAGCCACGGTTTGCAAAGGTTGCATTCCTTAATTCATAAATGTATTTGTTCATGAGTATGAGAATCATACATAACCGATTTTAGAACTTTAACCACTAAGTTTGCAAACTGGTACGCAAACTATAGTTCTGGACTTCAGTCTTGTCCAGCCGTTTGTAAACGGGTACGCAAACAGCCGTCCCGGACCTAACTCAGGTAGAACCGTTCGCATACTGGTATGCAAACAAGGTTCCCGGACTTTAACAGTTAAAAACGTTCGCATACTAGGTATGCAAACAAGGTTCCTGGACCTGAATCATACCAAAACAGTTTGCATACTAGGTACGCATACTGTGATGTATCCATACAAAGGTTTTTGTTCTAAACTCCCATTTCAATCATTGAAATAACATCCTTAGAAAACGACAATAGCTGTCTCACACAAACTATTAGCTTATATAAGTAATTTTCAAGTGATCGAATGATCAATACGAAACTTTCCAAGTCGACATCAAATGATTGTCTCACACAAATCATGTAAGATGTTTCAAGGCAATTTCCACATGATCATCTTTTGACTTATTATTTAGTTTTCAACAAATAAATTGTTTCTAACTAAACTAGTCAAGAATAATGATGAACATAGCTAAAGCAAAAAGCTTCCAACACATATTTCGAGAAATATATAAGCTAGATAAACTCGGCTCGAAATACCAAATGTGTATAATATAAAAGTCTATATAGATATATGACTTAGTCTCATTAGGAGATATAATAGAATAGACTTCTGAGTGATAGATAAGTTTTAGTCTGCATACACCTTTTGTTGACGAAGTTCCTCCAAGCTCTCCTCAGTATATCTCCGTCTTCAATCGATGAACGCCATGAAGTCTAACGCTCAACTACACATTCTATCCTAATCTGAGACATAGCTATAAGTAGACTAGAAACCAAGACTTATAGTTTTGATCAACTAAACTTGACAAACAAGCTTGAGATTACAACGCTTGCGAGTTCGACCGAGCAATGCTCTACCGGGTTCAGTCTTCACTTACCTTTTGTTGAAGAAACTCTCCAAAATCTTCGGTTGATCTTTGCCTTCAAACGGTAGAATGCAATGATGACTGCGGTGATGTCAGTTTCTCAACTACACTTTTATCTTAATCCGAGATTTAACTAATTGTAGACTAGAAATCAAGATATAGTTTTGACAACTAAATTTGACAACAAGCTTGAGATAGCAACACTTGTGAGTTCAACCGAGCAATGCTCTAACAATCTCCCCCTTTTTCAATTTTAATAACAAAACTATCAATACGTATGGATTAAAAATAAAGCTTCAAACTCCTCGAATCCATCATGCCTTGATTTCCTTGGTTTCTTCAACTCTTTGAATTCTTCGTTACTTCAAGTTGCAATGATTCTGAACGTGTTCAACTCAGCATCGTTGTTGTTGAAGATCCGTATCCATAGCGAAAACAACTTTGAAAACAATTATTCTCAAACGTCGTTATACAGAAACATAATATTATTATCTTCTCCAAAGCTCAATTGTATCCCAATTTTGAAGTAATACTACGGTGATATATTTCTCCCCCTTAATCAATACTTACATCTTTTGCATAATAGATTATTGATTCACTCTCCCTTACATAATTATCTGTAAACCATATGTATGTAGTGCGAAACTACTAATTAATTCTCCCCTTTTTTGTCAATAAAAATTGGCAAAGGTACGCAAATTATGGAATCGTAATGAATTCAACCAAAAGATACTTCAAGATTTAATGAAGATGGAGATAATAGATAATAACATAGTTAATATGTAACTCTTGATATTAACTTTATTTAGATGATATCACATAGTATGAAATACTTAGCGCTCATCTAGGAGATTTAAGATACAAGCATCCCCTGTAAATTCAACAGCCACGCACCCCAAAAAGATATAGCAATTAAGCACAAGTTCATTTAACAACTCTCCCCCATTTGATGTCATTCCCAAGAGAATAACATGAGTGACCTTACTTTTGTAAAAATAAGGATTTTTTCGGACATTAACAAATCACTTGGATTTGTATCCTGAACATCGACTTAAATTAATCTCAATGCCGGTTACGAAAAAATAGATAATTTTAATCGGTATGACTCAACATAAGAACATCTTACAGAGTGAAAAGTGCAGTAATAACACAGACGTGTGATCACGAGTAGATCGATACTGCGAGAAAATTCTCAAAGAGTTTGTTCTATTTTTAGTTTATAATAAACATAATAAACTTAACTTCTAAGCATATATGAGATATCAGTTCACTTCACATAAAGTAAAGGACACATACATGTCATAAGAATTTGATCAATGCACAAGAATATCCATGAAGATCAAGTGTTGCAATCATCTTATCTAAGATACATACTTGTAAACATACAAGATTTGATTTACTCCTAGAAGGAAGAACCAATCTTTTCCGCTAGGATTTACACCAAGATTGTCTACCAAAAGCATATAAAAAGATTTCCTTGACAAAGAAGAAGATGCACACACATATATATATATAAATAAAATATATAACTCATTAAGAATCGTGCATCATATGTTCACATATAAACCAAGAAGGTCGTGAACATTCAAGCAATAACCATGTTCAATAACACTCAAGACTTAATTTACGAATTATGATCAAAAGAGATTAATTTATCAAAGTTGTCTTAGAAGTGTTTGAGAGTGTTTTTATAATGCCAAACATATTATAGAAATAGTTTGTATGCATCTGAAAAATATTCTGCAGGGATGGTATGCATACCAGGTATGTGTACCAACCCTATACGTGAATTCAGGCTGCCAAGGTATATGTACCGGGTACGTGTACCTCAAGGTCAATGAGTTTTGGTATGCATACTGGGTACGTGTACCGTCCCTGTTCCTGTATTTCAGTAGTATCTCTATAGACTCTCTTTAATCGATTTGAAACATTCCTAAATGGCATCCATGATGAATATCATGGATCGGGCTATTTTCAAATGATTAATCTTGACTCAAAACTTAGTTTATAAACAATAAATTGTTCTTCACTATATTTGTCAAGAATATGAATAACAATTGCTTATATTTCGAGAGTTTTAACAAGATAAGCTTGAACTCGAAATTTCTTCTTTACAATTCACCAAAATCATCAAGTCAACGGCATTGTTTGTTTCTGCAAACCTGAAAGTTTAAGAATCTTAAACACAAATCAAGTTACATAGATATGAACGATACACAAGGTATATAGATCATTAGCCGGATTTGTTTGTCTATCGTAAGTACTTCACCTACGATCCATTATTTCTTAGCTAATAGCGAAAAAATAAGAGTACAAAAACAAAAACGTTTTTGATATCCATTATTAAATTAGAAAAATTGCTCAAGTTTATAGACATACCTTTTAGATGAATCCAATCATGAATCCTACGGCTTTACCAAATATTCAAAATCTTACCCAACATGATATGTGAGCCCTAATTATTTTGCTTCCCTCACCATATTCATAATAGGGCATTTCTTGGTGAGGATGCACTTTCAACACAATCAAGTTGTGTTAGGGTGAACAATGTCTTTCTTACCACATGTGATTGAACCAAACTTTTCCGTATCTATGGATTTTTCACCATTTATAGTTTTTGGCTTATTTCGTTTCTTCTTCCACCAATTCTTGTGTCTCACTTTAGGATTATCATGAAAGAGATCACTTTTAGACCCATTCATATCTAAATCCATTTTTTCCAAGAAATTCTTAACTTCCAAAATCATGGATTTTGCCTTTTCCATAGTCATGGAATTTTCTGGGAGATCATTCCTTTTTACACTCAATGCATTATTGAATTTCTTTGGTATCCACTTCTGAGTACGTTTAGGAACAACCGGAACCTTCTTCCCATTATTCTCTTCAAGATTTCTCGAAAGAACATCGGATTGACTATTCTTTTGCAAGTTAGTCTTTTTCCAATTGGGAGTATCGGATCTTTCCTTCGTCTTTACAAAGTTATCCTTTTGATAATCATTACAATTGTGAAAAGGCTTTGTATGACATTTATAGGCAAATATAGGTTTATCACATTAGTGATTCCTTTCCCTAAAGGTTGGACGTTGACAACCCGTAATGTCAAGGGTATTAGCCTTAACATATGGTCTAGGTTTAATTACTTCTTGTGATGCCCAAACAAGAACATCATGAAGTTTTTCATTCCTTATACGAAAACGACATCCCCTTTGCAGGTGACCTTTATTTCCGCAATAATAGCAAACATAAGGAATGTTATTACCTGGATTCGTGTGTGATGGCTTTGGTGGTTGATAAACTTTGCTCTTTCAAACATTAATTGCCGGTGAGGGTATTTCACTTTTGCAATCAGTGGACCTCTGGTTGAGAAGAATTACTAGACTTGAATTTTTTTACCTCTTTGCTAATACTTAGAGCATCTATTCCCTTATCGCCCAATCCCCGTGTATCACGGTGATTTTTACTTGCTCCTATTATAATGGTTAATTTGTTTAAACTAGTATTGAACTTTTTCAAGTCCTCTTCCAACATCTTGATTTTATCAAGAACAGCAGTTAAATCATCACTTATATTTTTACAATATTGAGCAAGATCTATATAGTGATGTGCATAAATAAAGGTATCTTTCGATTTTAAACCTTTACACAATGATAGATTCTCCTAAATCTAACCATAGAGTAAACATAAGTCTTTGAACTCTAGGAGATAAAAATATTGTTTAACACATACAGCTATACTGGTGTCAAGAATAAAGTCGGCACATTACGACCTTGTGCTTGAATCCCGGTTTAATGAATGAACTAGAGAACTGCACATATTCTCATAGAAAGTGGTCATGCTTTCACATCCATATAGATGAGTTTATCAAGAGTACTCCTGTAGATATGTACCATACTCTAAATAGAGATATAAACATAATTAAAAGTTTTAGAAACAAAAACTCAGCCTTAACATCATTAAAAGATTTTGTATATACATATTATCCGTGACCTAGCCTCATTTGAACCTACATTTTGGGATCTCCATTCATAGGTAGGGATTACCTTTTGAACCTACTTATGGAATCTTGAGTTATAAGTTGGGTGTCCATCACGAACAACTATGTTCATATCATTTGTGAATCACTATTCCCTTTGAACATATTTCTAGGTGGGTATCCATCACAAATGACTCAATTCTCAATTAGCATCAACCTCATCCCATAATATGTATCCATACCTTCTTATTAATCATTTCGTCAAAGGATCAATGATCGTATAGATTGTACAAGGTTTGTCCAGATAGGTTCCCGAACGAAAAAGTTGGTGTTGTACTAGTTATCCTCTCCTTTTCATCAGGCCTAATAGTGAGTATGGTGATAGCATTATGAGACTCTTTTTTTTTCCAGCTTCACGAGCTTGTTGTTTGTTGTCTTGGGTAGCCTTATTCCCTTTTGGTTCCATTTTCTTTTATGTTTCCATTTGTATTCATTGGATTGAGGTACCCCACTTGAATACCTTTTCATTTCAATGAATTTTCTTTTTAACGGATCAAAAAGATATATTTGTAATGAGGACAATCATATTCCTAACATAAAAACCATGGTCGTTTAATATATAATTACTTGACTATCAGTAGATTTATAGGGATACACAAAACTTCTTATGGTAAAAACCATTTTATTATAATGGGAGTAAGACAAGACAATATCCAGATAGCAGACAGACAGTAACACCCATTCTATTAGAATATATGAGAGCAAGACAAGATTAGATTCAAAGACATAGTTGTTGATTGTGGTTTTTTGACAAGGGCAACACTTGTAAAAATCGCCTCTGAACCTGCATCAGAGACATATCTATAATTATATATGTACTAGGGCTTCACCCAGCTGAACTCTCGGTATTCTATATATGTTTATAAATATGTGTAAATTCCTAACCCGGCATCAGAATTATAGATTCGTACTTCTACACTAGATTCCGCAAGAGAATTGAGAATGTGTATCCATCTAATGGATATACTAGCCTTGAATATGCCTGCAAGATTTTAGAGATTAACTCAGCTGAACTCTCATTACTTTATGCACGACCATACAAATTGTCATGTATTAATAAGTATATATTGATGGTACAATTTATAAATATTCAGAATAAGCTACTACGCTATTCTGAATTACCAGAAGCATAATATTTGGAATATTACTTCGAGTCGCAGAACTTCCACGGCTGAATTCCTCGAATATGTTCTGTATGATACAAACGAAGTGCTAGCGCCAACATGGCCGCGCTTCATAATCAGGCCGTGGCCATTACCTCCCTAGCTAGCCAACTAGCTAGTCAGGCCACGACTTCGTTCTCTTTTAGCCTAGCCATGTCTTTGGCCACGATATTCCTATCCCTAGCTAGCCAACAAGCTAAGGTCGTAGCCACCAGTTCCCTAACTAGTCACGACTTCCTAGTCTAACCCAACCGGCCATGGTCACCTAGTTTGGCCACTGCCTCTTTGCACCTTAGCTTGGCCATTGGCCACGACTATCTTATCTATTAGCCTGGCCATGTATTTGGCCACGACATCCTTGCTTATTAGTCCGGCCTATCCTAGCTAGCCAACTAGCTAGTCAGGCCATGACCTTCCTATCTCCGGGCTTGGCCTATCTGTGGCCAAGAACCCCTTGTCTCCCAGCTTAGCCTAAGTTGGCCACGACCTCCCTTTCTACCGGCCTGGAAAGCCATGGCCACGGCCTCCCTATCTTCAGGCCTGACATATCCTGTCCTAGCCTAGTCACGGCTTCTTTGCTAGTTGTCTTAGTTTTGCCTAGCCTGGCCATACGGCTACGACTATATTTCTCCAGGCCTGGCACCCATGTACATGCCGACTCAGCTAGCTATCGATTAGGTCGTGCCCGCGCCATGACTTAGATAGCTATTAGCTTGGTACCCGCACCTTCATGTATTATTATGGTTAGCTATTTACAATGTCATCTTATGACGGATTCATTATTATCCACGCATAACCTTGGAGCTAAGTTGGCTCTTCAAGCTATGTCATTCTGACTATCTTAGGTTATTAATCAATCAAGTGCATCGTGGAAAGGCTAGAGATAACCATGACTCTACTAATTCAAAACATATTACATGGGGGAATTATTTATGGGTATTGATCTGGTGGTTTAAAGCAACATGCGGCGTGGCAACACCCATGATAAGGAAGTTACAAGTAGTAGTAACATTTGAGAGCGGTTAAAGGAAGTGGCTAAGTAATGGAGTAATGGTCTACGTTTCCAGAAACTTCCCTAGTATAATGGGCGTAACCATACCATTATCCCACTATCTCTATCTCTCCACTACTTACGAGGAAACATTGAGTGTTCCAACTATAAATAGACTACCTTGTCTATTCAGAAGACATAACAAGCTTATCATTCCCAATCTCTTCTTCTTCCATAGTTCAATAACCTCACACCCAATTTAATCACCACTGATTTCCTCAACTTTCTTTGCTTTCCCTCCCCTAAGATCAACCCATTTTCTCTCTTTGTAACCGAAGCAAAACGCAAACCGCCAACTTCTTGGTTTAGGATAGTTTTGTACGATTTTGATTTTTGAACCTAAAGAAAGTACTTTGGCAGTACATTGTTTTACCTAGGAGCGATTTTTGGGTATTAACAATTGGCGACCACAGCCGGAGATCAACCTCTCGGTCACAAAATCATTTCTTCAACCATTTGAAAAAGAAAGGTGGATCTTAGATCTAATTCAGTCGTTAACCTCAATTCAGGTTCGGTAATACCAGCGGTGGAACAACATAGATCATTCTTCGAAACGCTTTTGCCGAAAACACCAAAGTTCCTCTTTCATGCCATTGGAGGCGCCATGTATAGCCAAACATCACCAAGGCTCTCAAAATAGATGAAAAGACAAGAATATCTTGCTGAAACAAAAGGAGGCACAACTACCACCGAAAAGGAGAACCTTGCATATCTTAAGGCACTCACGGAGCAGATGTTACCAGTACAACGCCAACTCCAGAAGGAGCCATCCAAGAACACCTCCAAGTCTACTGGTGGTGCTAACATATCAAAATATAACTCACAAGGAGATACACCTCATCATCAATGTCACCCATGGTAATCTCCAAAGCTCCCTCACGTCTTTCTCCATTTGAGTCGTATCCCCGCTGAAAAATCATAAAAGCGTCATAATTAGCAAAAAATGGTTCAAGCATAGAGATTCAAGTACAACCATAAAATTCATAAAAAAAAGTCCATTAGAAACCTCAACACTCATTAAAAAGTGTTTTAGGACATGGCATGTAATTTAGAAAAGTTACGGGTCGTTTTGCAAGAACTCTGTCAGAAACGTTTTTACACTGCCCTCTGGAAGAACGAAAACTGGCGCTAATTGGCGAAGAATATGGGAGTGAGATATATACCAAACGATTCGTATGGAATTCTTTTACAACATACTAAAAGGGCACATCAATCCGATGAATGAGCTATACATGGAAGCCGAAACTCTCGACTACGTGACAGTTGAAAACATACAGAATTCTTCCTGGAAAGTTCTAAATTCTAGGTGTCAGGTCCTTTTCACCCACCAAATAGACTCCGAATCAATAAATTATTTTTTTAAGATGTTAGATCTTACTTTTTTCTAAAGAATGAGAGGTCAAACACCATATTCCGACATCGAATGAAGATTTTGCGTCCGTTTTGGCAAGAAGACACAAATCTGAAATTTTCATCAAGTCAATACACCAAGGTCGCACTTACAATCAGGAAAGAAACAATAGGAGATCTTCCGCACGCATGGAATCAAGGAGGAGCTGCTTCACCGAAAATAAAAGAGGGGAAAGAAGAGAAGGAGAAATAAACTCACGTATGTGAGTTATATGAAATGAAGAAACTCATCCTTTGGGCCATAACGCCGATCAAAGCCCTTTAATGTTCATGGTCGTGTTCGTGGCTAACATCACCACCTATGCTCGCCCAAAGCTCGTGGATGTGGATACCACCACTTATACCTTTCCCGCTCATCGAATATTCATGGTTGTGGCTACCTATGTGTTGTATACTTACAACAAATTAACAACAGAATTGATGAAATGGTGGATAAAATTTGGATTAGTAACTCCTAAATCGAAGATTCAGGCCAAATTTGGCTGATGAACAGTGCAGCCAAGTATCTATTTCATTTATTTTCTTCACACCTGAAAATAATATTCTCTTACACTTATACCAATCATCGTAACCCTAAATTGTTACTCAACTGATGATCGACACGTGACACGAAATCTAAAGAATAATATAACTTCTAGCAATTGACTAATACAGGACTTAGGCACCCGAACAAGTACTACAGGTAGCCCTAGCTAGCCGACCTATGTGTTGTATACTTACAACAAATTAACAACAGAATTGATGAAATGGTGGATAAAATTTTGATCAGTAACTCCTAAATCGAAGATTCAGGCCAAATATGGCTGATGAACAACACAACCAAGTATCTATTTCATTTATTTTCTTCACACCTGAGAATAGTATTCTCTTACACACTTATACCAATCATCGTAACCCTAAATGGTTACTCAACTGATGATCGACACGTGACACGAAATCTAAAGGACGATATAACTTCTAGCAATTGACTAATACATGACTTAGGCACCCGAACAAGTACTACAGGCAGCCCTAGCTAGCCATTACCAGATAGCATGCAGACTTAATTAGCATGCAACATTGCCTCCCCCTGAGAATCATACTTGTCCTCAAGGATGAAACGTGGGTAGTGAGCTTTGATATTGGAGACAGCCTCCCAGGTTGTGTTCTCAGGAGATGAATTGGTCCATTGAACCAATACTTGGTGAATCAGCTGGATTTCTAAGAGAATAGTTCTTATGCGCAACACCTTTTCTGGTTGCATAATGATTTCACCTGTGAGATCAACAACTGGTAAAGAAGGAGATGGCACGATGTTGGCACCAATGTGCTTCTTAAGCTGAGAGACATGTAATACTGGATGAATGCGTGAATGAGAAGGAAACTCCAGTTTGTAAGCTACTTGGCCAACTTTCTGCAAAATTGGGAATGGTCCATAATACTTGGCTGAGAGCTTGAAATTGCGCCTGACTGTAACAGATGCTTGTCTGTAAGGTTGCAGTTTAAGGTACACCAGATCACCTACATTGAAGGACCTCTCAACTATGGAAGTATCTTCATATAATTTCATTATCTCCTGAAGTTTGTGGAGTGATTCTTTAAGTAAGTCCATCATTGCTGCTCTCTCCTTGAGATAAGTTTTTACAACAGCTACAGATGTGGTGGCAGTAGAAGGAAATGCCATGTGAGGTGGAGCATAACCATAGAGTGCTTGAAAGGGAGACATTCTTAAGCCTCTATGGAAACTTATATTGTACCACCATTCAGCAAGTGCAAGCCATTGAGTCCAGTGACTAGGCTTGTGGCCAGTGATGCATCTCAAATATTTTTCTAAGCAAGCATTCACTCTTTCAGTTTGACCATCTGTTTGTGGGTGGTAAGCTGTGCTCAAGTTTAAGCTAGTTCCCAAAGCTTTGAATAAATCTTTCCAAAAATGGCTGGTAAATACTTTGTCTCTGTCAGACACAATTGAAAAAGGTAATCCATGAAGTTTGAATACCTGATTGAGGAATGCTTTGGCAAGAGATGCAGCTGTATAAGGATGTTGCAGAGCAATGAAGTGTGCATATTTTGTTAGTCTATCCACAATGACCAAAATCACACTCTTCTTGTCACTGATAGGTAACCCTTCAATGAAATCCATGGTAATGTACTGCCAAGAGTGATCTGGAACAGGTAGAGGTTGGAGAAGACCAGCATGAGTAGTTGAATCACTCTTATTTCTCTGACAGATATCACAGTGAGACATAAAGAGTAAGATATTCTTCTTCATTCCTGGCCAATAAAAATGGCCTTTGGCTCTCACATAAGTTGCTTGTATGCCTGAATGGCCTCCCACAGTAGAAGCATGCAGAGAAGCTAAAACTTTTGCCCTGACATTATGTCCAGAACCAAGAAAGATTCTATTTTTATATCTCAATAAACCTTCTTGAAAGGTGAAATGAGGAGCAGAGTTAGGTTGCAGCAACAGTTGGGAAGTGAGTTATTAGGCCTTTGTATCATTTTCATAGCTGAGTAGAACATCCTGCATCCATGTAGGTGTAGATAGGGATAGAGAACTGCACTGAGCTGAATGTAAGGGCCTTCTGGAAAGAGCATCAACCACAACATTTTCAGAACCCCTCTTGTATTGAATTTCATAGTCAAAGCCAAACAATTTAATGAGCATTTCTGCTGTAAATTGGTGGTGATTCTATGATCAAGGAAGTACTGAATGCTTTGATGATCAGTTTTGATAATATATTTATTACCTTGCAGATAATTTTTCCATCTTTGTACAGCCATTACAATGGCTAAAAATTCCTTCTCATAAGTGGATAATGCTTGTGCCCTTGGGCCTAAGGGTTTACTGAAGTAAGCAATTGGTTTATTATCTTGAAGTGGAACAGCTCCAATACAGGCATCACTGGCATCACTTTCAACCACAAACTGCTTAGTGAAATCTGGTAAAGCTAAAACTGGAGTGTGAGTCATAGCTTCCTTAAGTTTGTTGAAAGCAGTTGTTGCTGCTGGGCTCCAGATGAAAGAATTCTTCTTGAGGAGATCAATTAATGGTTTACTAATAGCTCCATATCCTTGTACAAAATTCCTGTAGTATCCAATAAGGACAAGAAAGCCTCTGAGCTCTTTGATAGTTGTAGGAGTTGGCCATTGTTGCATACAAGAAATCTTGTTAGGATCAGCAGAGACTCCTTCAGCTGTAATTATATGTCCCAAATATTCCAAAGAATGTTGTCCAAAACAACACTTAGATTGCTTGGCAAAGAGCTGATGTTGTCTGAGGAGATAAAATACAATCTTGAGGTATTCCAAATGCTCAGTCATACTAGAGCTGTAAATGAGAATATCATCAAAGAAGATGAAAACAAATTTTCTTAAAAATGGTTGAAAAATTTCATTCAAGAGTGCCTGAAATGTTGCAGGAGCATTTGTTAGTCCAAAAGGAATAACTTTGAATTCATAATGGCCTTGATGAGTTCTAAATGCTGTTTTGAAAATATCCATCTCATGTACTCTTATTTGATGATAGCCAGCTCTAAGATCAATCTTGGTGAAGATCACTTCACCTTTCAGCTCATCCAATAATTTATCTATAATGGGTATAGGAAATTTGTCTTTGATAGTAATGTTGTTGAGCTTTCTATAATAAACACGGAACCTCTAAGAACCATCTTTCTTTTTCACTAAAAGTATAGGAGAAGCAAAAGGGTTGTGTCTAGGATGAATAATGCCAGTGTGTAGCATCTCTTGAACCAGTTGCTCAACTAATGATTTTTGGTTGTAGGGACATCTATAAGCTCTTTGGTTAACAGGAGTTAAAAGTGGTTGTAATGGAATTGTATGATCTAAACTCCTTTTTGGAGGCAGTTGAGTGGGATCTTGGAAAATATCAGTGAATTCTTGTAGTAAGGGAAGAAGAGGTTCAGGAGTGGTTGTGGGTGTAGTAGTTGCAGAAATAGAAAACAAATGACCCACAATACCATGAGTAGTTTTGGCAAAAAAATTCTTAACTGCTGAGCCACTCATCATGAGTAAAGTACTGCTAGGAGTAGATCCTTATAATGTGATCTTCTTATTATTGTACTTAAAAGAAATGATGAGCTTAGAGAAGTTAAAAATCACATCACCTAATGTCCTGAGCCAATCTGCTCCCAACACAATATCACAACCTCCCAATGGTAATACTCTTAGATCTTCTGCAAACTTGTGTCTTTGCATGCTCCATTGAAGCTTAGAACAAATGCCAGTACTACTTGTTTTGTCACCATTTGCAACAGTTACCAACATTGAATGATCTGGTGAATGGTTTAGTAGATGCAACTGCAATGTTAACTTTCTACTCTTGTAATCTAGCTAAAGAAAAAGCTTCAGATAAAGTTTCTGGTTGAAACATAGAGACAGACTTACCAATTTCTTCCTTTAAACCACTAAGGAAACTCATGATAAAATAAGCTTCAGTAAGAGTAGGATTCATGTTTAACATCAAGGCTTTCAAAGATTCAAACTCTTCATAATAATCATCTACTGTTGAACTTTGAATAAGTTTATTAAAGCTACCCACAAAATTTTCCTCAATGGGGTTTTCAAATTGAGCACAAATATGAGCAGATAAATCAGACCATATAATACGAGGCCGATTGACCTGAAAATTTAAAAACCATTTCTCAGCTTTACCTTCCAAGTAGATCGAAGCTATATTCACTTTCAGGTGCTCCTCAGTATCATTTATCTTGAAATACCTCTCACTCTTTTGGATCCAGCTCCTTGGATTATCACCATCGAATCTTGGGAAATCTAACTTGGGTATTCGAGTATGAAGATAGTGGAAAGGAGGTGAAGTATAGTGATTTACATTATGAGCATCATGAGTTTCATTCTGAGAACCAGTAGGTCTTTTAGTATGATTTTGAAGAAAATTGGAGCGTTCAAGTAACTGCATAAGATTATCAAACTTTGTGGATAAAGCAGCAACTGATCCACTTAGATCTGTGAGTTTGGTGTTAAGAATATCATGAGATCCTTTCAATTTGTCGACCTCAGTTTCAACTTCCTTCAAAGTCATGGCTAAAAAAAAAATTGGATCAATTTGAGCGGAAAGAAACGGCTCTGATGCCAATTGTTGTATACTTACAACAAATTAGCAACAAAATTGATGAAATGGTGGATAAAATTTGGATTAATAACTCCTAAATCGAAGATTCAGGCCAAATCTGGCTGATGAACAGCGCATCCAAGTATCTATATCATTTATTTTCTTCACACCTGAGAATATTATTCTCTTACACACTTATACCAATCATCGTAACCCTAAATGGTTACTCAACTGATGATCGACACGTGACACGAAATCTAAAGGACGATATAACTTCTAGCAATTGACTAATACAGGACTTATGCACCCGAACAAGTACTACAGGCATCCCTAGCTAGCCGTTACAAGATAGCATGCAGCCTTAATTAGCATGCAACACTATGCTCTTCCAAAGCTCGTGGTCGTGGCTACCACCACTTATGCCTTTCCCGCTCATCCAAGATTCGTCGTGGTTACTTATGCTCATACAAGGTTCGTTCCAATAGCAATAACGCCTCCTCCTGCCAAGGTCCGTGTCCATAGCCACCACTTCTCCTTCCTGCCAAGGTTCATGGATGTAGATACCACTCCTTAGCCAAGCCAACCCTTTTGCTTCCACGGACGTCCATGCAGTTCCATCCAACCTGTTTTTTCCCCACGAAAATGCAGTCTCTTATGATCACAACTGCTTCCAAGAACCGTTGCTGCTCGTTTGTTTATACTAGCCAGAGATTCACTATAGCAAAAACCACTACAGACAAAGGTAATCCATACTTATCCATATTTTAGTTTCCCATGAAATAAGTAATAGAGTCACCAATATGGATGCAAGATGGTGATATCTTTATCATGGTCAACCCACTGACCATACAAGATAAAACCACGTAAACCACATATGGGGACTGAGGCTCTACAGGGAATCCTTCATTGTCAAGAACCTCTTCAGCTCAGAAGAGACGGTCAACCAAAAAGTGATAACCGTGACAAGGTCATCCACTCTTTAATGTAGCGTTAGGATATCATCACCTCTCTGTCTGGAAGGCGCCTAACCAACAATCAGTATTTGGTTTATCCATCCATAAGCGTTGCTGATAAGTGCATAATTCATATGATTTTAGTGTCCATTCCAAACTTGTTCTAGCTATTATTCTTGCATATTTTCGTATTATTACTCTTGTTTTCTCTTGTTTGCCTCTATTAGGTGAATCATCCAAAAAGGATCTACAAAGTGCTAAAATGAGCTAAGAAGAGAAGTATTCCAAGTATCCAAGTCCAAGAGAAGTGGAAAAAGTGCGACAAAAAAGAGTAAAACGCTCAAAATTAAGAAACGGGACAAAGACCGAGATTAACTCATTCAAATTCAGGATTTGTCATCACCATCTTTAAGAGAATTTAAAGAGGAAAAGAATGCAAAAAGAATGAGTTCATTCCGAGTTCGGACAAAGAAGTTGTGGGAAAAACACGCTTTTTATCGAATACCGAAGACAAACAAGTATGCATACTTTCCCCCCTGGATTTTAACTGAAATTCAAATATGCATACGGGTATGCATACCATGGAAGGCCAAAACTCACGGTTAGGATCCTTATTTCGTATTTTCAGGTCGGGTTCTTGAACCGAACTAGATACTTGAAGGCCAAGCAATGTAAACCTATAAAAAGAGGTATTAGGTCATGAATGAAACATCATATCAAGAGGTCACAAAATTGTAAGGCTTGGAGAGAAGAAATATCACATGGAGCGACAGCTAGGGTTTCGGAGCGATTCTTCAATCGTAACAATATCTCTTAACTTTTCTCATATGTATATCATGGATGTTTCTACATCCATGATTATCTAAACACATATTGATTGAGGATGAATTCTAAGTTGTATACAAGATTTGAGTTATTATATTAATCTACTTTGAAGTTTTTCATATGATTATCGTTTGTTTATATTATAACGAATATTTATGATTGATTGATAGATTGTTTAGGTGGCCAACTAAATTCATTTGTTGATTCAATCTATTGCTAGTATTGAGTTGGGAGATAAGTAATCGTCGAATAACTTGTACAGAAGTAGAGAACACAAAACCTTACAGAGGGAAACTGTGGAGCGATTGTGTTCATAAACAACACTAGAAAGTGGACCTTGAGCTAAGAGTCTAACTACTAGGATCAACCTATAAATTCACAAAAGATAAAGCATTCGACCAAATTACACCTTGAATGAGCTACTACTAGGTGGTTTAGACAAATAGAATATGGTATTGGAGAGCTTCCGTACTCAGTGATAAAAGGGATTTAGGGAACAACACTGAGCTAGCTGTTATTCCACGGTTAGTGATAATCTATGATTAACGTCAAGTAGGCAATTATAATAACTCATTGACGGTTTATTAACGAAGAAGGATTCCTCGATCATATCTCTTTATTGATTACAATTCAACTTTATTTGCTTTGATTATTTATTTTGTTTAAAATATAAA